>JAWZYV010011962.1:0-486151 GCA_038373885.1 Cheiracanthium punctorium
GCAAACAGTCTGAATAAAGTGAATAATACAGAGTAATAAAATGCAGCAATGTTTTTCGGCATGTACTATTTTAAGTTACATGAATTTCTGAAGATTTTTCCGCCCTGACACTATCAGAGTTGCCAACCTGGCAAAGGCAAAAATAAGGAGATATGATTTTTAAAATCGGGAGACTTGTTTTCCCATGACAATAAATGAATAAATAAAATATTGAGATGCGACAGGCGAAGTGAAACTACGTTTTGGAGAGAAACAAAAGGATGTTTTAATGCCATTCATGCATGTCAGAAAGATATTTTGGGGGCAAATAAGTGTATATGTCATGTGTTCTGTCAGTAACATAAAAAATTTGCTAATAAAAAAATATTTAGAAAACTTACAACAGCGATCAATTTTTGCTCTTAAGACATATGCGAGTATTAAACAAAATAATGGAAAAATAAGGAAGAGATTTAGATTAAAATTAAAATGCTTTAAAACATTAAGCTTCATTTCCTAGAACAGCTTTAGTATTGGTTTGTTTTTTTTTTTTTTTTTTGGCGTTGGTGACAAAACCATTCCAATCTTAAAAAAGATTACTTAATTCCTTCCTCCTCATTTTCCATAAATGATAAAAATGCATTCTAAAATGTATTAAAAATAAAATATTTTCACAAAAATGTTTTCTCATTTTTTTTATTATTGAAGTTTTTACAATTTATTCATTATTACTGTTTATTATTAATGTTATTTCCCGGTATATAATTTTAGGCCGGATATTTAATATCTAGCTACTGCCAATCATCCGGCACGTTGGCCGGATGCTGTATGTTTGTCGTATATCCGTTGCATCCCTAAGCTACACAATTAGAAATATAATTTTGAAAAATGTTGCGGAGAAAGGAACTTGTATAATCGGGTCCACAATACTTATTTATTAAAAATCAATTAACACAAATTGTATCAGTATACAGGAAAATAAAAACACGATATGTGGGCAAGAGCGCCGGGAGTAGGGTGCACTTGCACCCTCCTGGAGTTCGAAAAAATATAATTAACATGAAAATATTAATAATATTTGTAAAATAAGGACAGTAAAAACATTGGATGCAACACTCTGCGTGCCGTGCACCCCCTAGAAAAATTCCGCCGGCGTAATTGCACGTGGGATATTTAGTAGGTAAGGTAAATACTTTAATTAAGTTCCACCCCACCTACAAAAACAAAATAGCGTAGGGATCTGATAATGCATAAAAAATATTAGATACATACATTTCAAATAAACAGAATACTTACTTTGTTAAGGAAAAGGAATGTCCAAAGGCTTACTCCAACAACACAGTCTATCGATCGTAGTCTCGTTCAATAATGGCGGCAGAACACTTTATTTGGTTGAGGTGAGGTGTTGCTGACACTTCTTCTGGCCCTCTGGCGCGGCGTTTTTGTCGTCACTGTAAGTCGTACAACATGAAACGTCTGTAGTATGTGGTGGCGTACGTGGATTATAGAACGGATTATAGAATCTCTTGTTTGTACGTTAAGCAGTCCCAATAAGAAAATTCCTTTATAGTAGATACTTCAGAGTACTAGAGTAAAACGTGAAGCTGAATTAGCTGAAGCACACATTTTGAACCAGAACGCGTTTTGCACAGTGTAAGACGTGGTGATCACGTTCTGACAACCTGTGTGGGCTACCTGGGTCCTAGCCCAGGTCTTTCAATGTCCAGTGGAGCATTGAAAGAAATTCCCGTTCTGGGAAGCTTAGTCACAGTGTCAAATTACTGGCAGGGCAAACGGGGCAACTCCCGAGAGCCCCAAGATTTTAGGGACCCAAAAATATTATATGTTACACTTTTTATAATTTCACAATAAGATAACAAAGGAAAAAAGCGTCAAACGTTTGTATTGTTTTTCAATTATAAACTATGAACAATGAAAATAATCCAAATTTACATCTGTATAAATTAATTTAAACTTCTTTTCAATTCGTCAAAAGGCTTAGTCGATATATAGCATAGCTGACAACATGAGCACCGGCAGAATATTTCCCAGGGGGGGTGCAAAGACTACTCAAGGGGGGGGGGCAAAGACTACTTTAACGTAGGGTTACCATGTTGGAAAGAGCAAAAAAGCAAGGGAAATCACTGCATACAAAAATCTAGGGGGGGCATTGCCCCCCCTTGCCCTATGCTGCCGGCGCCCATGGCTGCCAACATTTGTAGAATCTGATTAACTAGCTTTTCGTAAACAGTATTTTTAAAGTTTGTAAGTAACAAAATTTTTGTAATTAAATGTGTTGGTTAACTGTTATTAAAAAAATATTTTTTAAAAATGTGGTTTATTATATCCCGTACATTTTGGCAACTATGATATAGCAGTTGCAGTTAGACGTAACGTTTCACTGATGTTATCTGTTTCATTGATATCATATATATTCGTTCATCATATTTATATTCGTTTATTTCAGCTTACTTAAAATAAAATTTCTCGTGTTTGGAAAGAGGGGGAAGATATTTAAAACTTTTCAGAATAAACCAATCGTAATTGGTTTTTTAGAAAGGGGAAAGTTGTCGCGTGAGGCCCAATATTTTCCTTTTGCCCATTACCCACAGATGCCTTGATCGTAATCTGCGCAGAGAGAGACTTTAATTTGTGTTAAATTTCCACAAGAATATCGAATAAATACATTAAATGATGCCCCCCCCCAAAAAATAAAGCGCTTTTGTTGATTTAGAAGCATTGTTGTGTATCTGCATTAACTAAGATGTTTGTTTTACTCGTGTGTTATCACAGGTCTGCAACAGGGCCATCTGTCTAGGAAGGCTTCCTGGAGCGGGAGACTTTTAAGGTGTTATATTTACAGTAGACTCAACCATGACATTGCATTCGGAAGTGACATGAAATGCTCTAAGATTAAATTTAATATGGAATTTTTAACTCCACACGCCGTTCGGGTTGTGTAGTGACTAAAGAACCATTCTATACCATATCACGGGTCCGGGTTCCATTAACGCTGGTCCACTTAGTAGTTGCCTCCGTATAAAGTGTCCAAGAATTCCGGCCTAGTGGTTCCAATGCTTATACGGCAAGTGACCGCCATTTGAAAAAAAAAAAAAAAAAGAAAATGTTTTAGCCCGACAGTTTATGCTAACCATATCATCTGTGCTGTTTCAGATAGTCAGTTTTCAATAGCTGGACATTTTTTTTTTCAAATATTGGTCAGTAATCTCATCAATAACAAAAATATCCAGTACATTTACATTTTGGCTATGAGGAATTTTCTTGAAAAATTATAATGAATGTTAAAAGTCTTGAAAACTATTTAACTAATTTGATCAAAAGTTGCTACGTATTCAAAAATGCACCTCTTTTAATAATCGTCGTCTCGTTAATAAGAGTAATCGTCAGTTCGAGGCCGTGGGCGGTTGTCGACGTCGTTCGCGTCTGTCCCCCCTTCTTCGTCAGGTTATCGTGAGGGATGTTTATATAGATTTAGAAAATAAATGCCGAAAAAAAAATACTTGCCGGATATCCATTACATCTCTAAAAATTAGGAAAAATATTTGGTGAACTGGCATCAACCAGAAAAAGAAAAATCAATCGTGTCAAACGCTTCGATTATAAACAATTTCCAATGCAGTCTTGTTTGCACTTACACAGCTTCTATGTGCGTCGTTGCTTAACGACCTTTTCATTGCGACCTAGTTGCGACTTTGATAGTTAAATTAAACCCTGAAATTTGGATGAAATTGTTTAATATCTTAGGCCTCCTCAAGATCCACGAAAGTTGGAAATGATAGGAAAAAATGCTTTAAAATCAACTGCTCTTTAAAAAAATAATAAAAATATGAAATGTCACCAGGTTACTTATTTGCACTTTTGAGTATATAAACATTTGTAAAAAGCTAGCAGATCTACAATTAATTCTTATACCTCCCTAAATCCCTTAAAGTTTGGCATTTTTATTCCAAAAATAGCTTGATAAATTGGATAAACAAACTCGTCTACATCCACTTTATTACCAACATGAGCTTGATATTAACAAATCTCACCCTCTCACATACTTATTGTAAACATCGTCCTATTAAACAATTTCATCAAAATTTCAGGGTTTAATTTTACTCTCAAAATCGCAAGTATTGCACATGGTGACGTTTCGAATAAAAAAAAAAAAAATTGTTTTCCGCACCACTCTAGTCCACAGCCTCTGAATTCATTAATCGCCAAATCTGGCAGGTACGATTGTCGGAACGATACATCGCTAAAACCAGGCACGCTAGCTAAAACCACTCCTCCCTCCCTCCCCCGATAGCCTTCTCTGTGTTAAGGGGGGGGGAGGCAAGGAAAAAGTGACACTTCTGCACGTGCCTGGCGCTGCCCTTGAACATGAACTCTGACCCGAGAAACAGAACAGTGACCAGCGTTGCTTCGAAAAACAGGCTTCCGTTTCGGTAGGGACAGAATTAAACTGTATGAGAAAATAATATTTTGAAGACTCAATAGTGTCTGTACAATTATAGAATATTTCGCTGAAAAAACAAACTGTTTTCAAATCTAACATAATGTTTTAAAAGAAACACCATAAAGAAAAAATTAATGAACAGTCACGAAGTGATATTTTCATTTACATTTTATAGAAAATTGTTAAGGGACCTTCCAGTAGGGTGCGGCAATTTCTAGGCATAGATTACATTTTAAATCCCCCAATACACAACATGGAATGTGTACTATTCCATAAGTTTCTTATTTTCGTTTTCTTTTTAAGGCATTCAGATTAAATTAAAGCTCATGTGTGAGCACTAATGCTACCCAGCTTAAATTATTCAACGCTCTGTTTGAACCGAAGCTCTGAGCATGTCGCACAAAACAAATTAAACCAGTGCATATTTTCAATGATCAGAGAGATCATGTTAAACCCGGGTTCAGATGTGGAATAAAATCGGACAAAGCGCAATATGGCGGATCCTAGGAAGGAATTTGGGAATTTGACACCCAGCCCCCCCCCCAAATCCTTCTTTTCACTGTGCATTTTGTTTTAATCAAATGAGCTTTTTTATTAAATTGGCTCCTCCCATTAAATTATTTTGTTTTAATATGACATTTTTCTTTATTGTACACTTTATTTCAGCCAAATTAGCAAGATTCTTTTTTTAATGTGACTTTTTTTAATGTGTGAATAAAATATGGTTACCTTATCTAACGCACATTCACATTACATTTGGAGAAAATCACCCAAAATCCAAACTGTAGATTGACAAATACGCGGTAGACCAGAACCTCGGACCTTCACATTTCAACCGTCTTCGGTGCCTTATACTCTCGGCCATGGTGGAATAAATAGTAAGTATCGAAAGCATAAATTAAAAAAATATTACTATAACAATATATATATATATATATATATATATATATATATATATGTGCTGCTTGCTGGTTTTATACCGTTAAGTTTAGAAATTACAATTCTGAACCGATATCGGTTGTGCAGTACATCGCCGAAATCGAATGTTAACCCTAAAAGACTTCCGCAATCAGACCGAAATCACCTTTCGTTTGCCAACGCCAACGCATTTTGCCGACACAGAACCGACACCGCTCCAATTACCATCATGCCAATGCCGACATCGAAACGGCACTGCCGATGTCGGCCCATCCCTTACCCGATACGGCTGTGTTTGCTGGGTATGATGTTTTTCTTTTGCTCTTTCTGTAGATAGTAGATTACTGTTCTCTAAACTCAATTTATATACGACCCCGTTTACTGAGCAATTCAGATGCTTCAACATTATGTGGGCATAACTCGGTCAGTTTTTATCGTAATAAAGTTAAACTTTTTGTGCTTACTTTGTTTTTGTGTACAGCATCTTTTCCTAAATATAAGTGACAGGACCTGGGGACCGAATAAAAATTTAATTTTTGTAATTTTTTTCTAAATGGATTTTTTGGTTCGAAAAGCACGTAAAAACATTATTTACCTTTTTAAAAACATTTTACAAATTGGAAGTGCATAACTAAACCGAACGGTTTGAGAATTAGCTATTGGGTCACATTAAGGCTGGACACCCTGTATATTATACATCAGGTGCAACTTTAAATGCAATTTTGAAAAAGAAAAGCATTTGTGACATCTGCTTATTTGCAATAAAAGAAGCAGAAGATAGCTGTCAGCCTTCTGTACCTAGGCACAGAACTCTGCTCACTGAATACAATGATATGGAAGGTACAGAATTTGTAGAGAGGCTGAGACAGCATGTTCTCAATCCAAGGCATCACAACCCTCTTCTTCGGGTCTGCAAATTCCTCTTCACAGTTTTTCTAAAAAGAAAAACAAATGTATAAATATATATATTTATATATATATATATCTTAAATTAAAAATTAAAATGTTTATTGAATGGGAGTGGTATTGGTTTTAGTGAGTTTTAATCGCATTACTAACCCATTTGTGCCCTTTGATTTTTGCTAATATCAGCAATAATAGATAAATTTCTGATGTCAATTTCTTGAACAAGGGATGATTTCTTATAAAATCATTATGTATAAAAATTGAAACGTCAACATCCTACTCGGTCATGTTAAAATATTTTGTGGAGTTGAGGTTAAATACTCGTGAATGAAGGCTAGGAAAAATAAATATCGTTTTCAACTGATAGCGAAAATGCCGTCCCAAAAATGGGTCACTAGGCATAAATGGGTTAATCTGTTTCACATCACAGTAAATTTTGCTCAAAAGATATAGACATTCTAGTTTTGTAAACTTACACTTTGGTTCTTACAATGTTAAGTCATGTTAACACTGCACATTAACCCATTTGAGCCTGGATATTTTTGCGACTTTCTTCGATTTTTACTGATAACAGAAATAATAGATAAATTTCTGATGCCAACTTCTTGAACAAGGGATGATTTCTTTTAAAATCATTATGCATAAAAATCAAAATATCAACATGCTACTTGGTCATGTTAAAATATTTTGTAGAGTTGAGGCTCAATACTCATGAATAAAGACTAGGAAAAATAAATAACGTTTCCGACTAATAGCGAAAATGCCGTCCCAAAAAAGGGACACTAGGCATAAATGGGTTAAACAATCTGATAGTAGATCATTGCAGTCTTTGATAGATATTTTGAACGCCTATTACAAGCATGTTTTACGCATTAAAAATCAAAAATAGTCTATAAAATTTTAATTACGCGTATTTTCCGTTCTGTAATTTTAATAAAATTTGACACGTACACCCTCCAAAAAAAGTATTCGAGCAAAAGAGAAATTTCCTACGTTGGTTTCGTATATTAAAAATTATTTATCGTAGAATATGAATTATACTATGTATAAATATGACTTTCCATATTTCTATGAAGTTGTACGTTTTTCAAAAACTCAATTATTATTCTCAAATCTGAAATAGGAAATTTCTCTCTTGCTCGAATACTTTTTTTGGAGGGTGTATTTATATTTTAAATGGAGGTCTAAACAATTACAAAAGCATTATGTTGCACCCCATATGAGATGAAGGGCCCGAAATTTTTGAAAAAAAAAATGGAATGTTGTTCGTTCTATTAATTCCGATGATGCTATTTTGTCGTGGAAAAATCATAAAAGGAGACGGAAAGAACTTTAATATGTAACAATTGATGAATAAATGGGAAATTTCTTTTAACATTAACCCTCTCGTCACCCTGATTCCCATATGAGGCTCCTACTTCAAATAGAAATATTTAGAGGGAAAACAATTGAATTTAGTATTTTTTTCTTTCAGTGATATCAATATCATTAATTCATGTAGAAAGTATATGAAGCTCTCAACTAAACATATAAATCGTGCCTAGATAATAATCGTGGCATAAATCGTGCCTAGATTGCAGTACTAGTCAATTTGGATCATTTTTACCGTTTTCGCTTCATTGTTTCAGGAGAAAAATCAAGAAAATATTTACGCTGCTTTTTTAACGTTTTTTTTTCTTTTTAAGGTGAGTATAGTTTTTTTCGTATTCAACCTTTACCTAATAGGTGCATCCTTTTAAATTAATTTTAGCATAACAAAATGCTTCGAAAATGCAGAAATTAATATTAGAAAAATCTAATATTAATCGAAATTAGAAAAAAATATTTTTGCGTGATTTATAATAATATTTCAGATGCATTAAATGCTGGACAGATTTTTTTTCTCTGATTTTTCATAATTCGGTGGCGAGAGGATTAAACTAACCAATTTACTTCAATTAGCCAATTAACTAACCCCCCGCTTTGGTAAGTTTCATAACCGTCTTTATTTTTTTTTTATTCTTTAAACCTCTAATTTTACTTCTCTAAAATTAAATTCACTCCTCCAAAATAAAGCAAGGAGTATTTTCACTCCTTGACAAAATTTCTAGCAACATCTCGGATTGCAGTTCTGGTTATTTCCTAGATCATGTCAACTCATATTGTCAAGGACTAATATAGATATATACATATAATAATAATAAAATAAGCTTTTCTAAATTAACCTAATTTAATTTAATGTTATTTGAAAAAGCCATTTTTAATCTCTGTTACTCTTACTGTAAAGTTTATTTCCCGTCCATAGAAATATTACGCTCGGAGACAATTTTTGGAGTTCCATAAGGAATAAAATTGTTGATTTAGCAGTATCTGCAGTTTTTTGCGGTTTCGTTGTTGTGCGCTTTTGGAACTCCTAAGTAAGCAAATATTTCTCATGTCTTGATTGACAATCTATTTAACTAATTACGTTTGAGAGTAACGCCTTCGCGATCAGCAGGTGTAGTAACTAGGGGAGTATTTAAGCAAGAGCACGGAAATTTCGGGAGCTTTTTTAGAGCCTTAGGTGGGAGCCTTAATCTTTTTAGGAGCTTTTCGAGATCACAATGTAAAGAGAAAAGATAGCCACAGAGCTAAACAGGTCGCCGGTCTGACTCCTGCCCTCTGTCCGAACTTTGAAATAAACTATTCAAGCTAGAAGCCTGGTGTGGTGTCGGTCATTTCAACAAGGGATGGCGTAAGGCCATTCTTTACAAATATATATATATATATATATATATCCACAGATTTAAAAATGACAGTTGGCCACCCTGATTATTTTTTAAATATAAATAGAAACAGATCTGTTTGATTTTTAACTTAGAGAAAAAAATCAGCATTTAGTCAAATCCGTAAGCATGCGCGCTGTGATAAATTTCACCACAGCAACATTTTTTCTTCGTAAAATGGGTGAAATATTTGGAGAACAAGTTTGCCCCGTCTTGTACCTTTCTAGGTCTAGGTCTAGTTGGGGTGGGTGAAGGAATGTCGTTTCTTTGTTATCCGGAAGGGAAGAAAATTCCCCTTCGGGATCAAATACTCCCGTGCGACTAACAACGTTTCATTAAGTTGTTAACGCAAACTAAATGTAAATTAAATATAAATTGGCGTTACACTACTGGTGGACAAAAGGCTGTAAAGTCCGCCCGTCGAATTGGTGTTGTAGTTTGGTAGCGGGAAACTGCTGACCATTCCACGGTTTTAATCTATAATGAGAATGCAAATAAGCACAGGTAGTGTCGAGATAAAAAAAATAAAAATATTTTACACACAAATATATCATATTTTCACTTTTTATGTACATTGGACATACGACATCCTTGTGACGCTATTAAATCGGAGAGTCACGGGAGCTGTCCTAATTTGCATTTCCACCGTGTTCTCTCTCCGCTCCAAGTCAAGTGATGATTTTCTCTTTCCCTCGCCTGCAGGCGGCAGGCGTCCAGCGACCAGAGTGATTAATGACCTTAGTGGTATGCTACTCGCGAAAGCGGCGGGAGGGGACGTCCAGATCTGGTGGACGCTCGGCGAACGCCGCTTGCCGTCCAGATCTGGTGGACGCTCGGCGAACGCCGCTTGCCGTGGAGAATTCGTGGACGCACAAAAGAAATACACACCATCCAACGTACCTTGGATTTTAACGAATTCACATTAAATGAGTATTAATAAGTAGTTATTTATTGTGAATGGAGAATATAAGTACTAATTAAAGCTTGATTAAACAGAACTTAGCAGTCGCATATTTTCATAAATCACAATTTTTTTTTTCATAATTATATACTCAATGATACAAAAGAATAAAAAAATATATTTACATGTTACAAATGTATATACTGTTTGCTATTACACATATGCATTGAATGAGATGTGAAAAAAATCAAAGTGCATTTTGTACGTTCTTTTTTCTAAACAAATAAGGTTTAATTCATCATTAAGTATTAATTTTGTATTTAAAGGGACTTTGTACCTGAAATATACTAAAAAACGAATTTTCAATTGTGTCTAGAAATCCCCTGTGATTCTTTATTGTGTTTAGGTAAACAAATTTTTTATAAACATCCTATTTTACTTTTTGTTTCTTGATTCAATCCAGTGCCGCAACTTGGGATTATGAGTTCCAGGGGCGAGAGTGAATCAAGGGGCCCTTTTCATGTTATATTTGGTAAAAACGGAAATAAATTAGCACGTACATACATTTGTATGTACTCAAATTCAGAATTAAACGCTTTTAGATAATAACAGATTTAACATGTAAGTATGTAGTTAATACAAAAGAAAAAAAAATAAAGGAAGAAAAAAAAATTCCTAGAGGTATGAAAAATACACTCATGTCCATAAATTAAGGATAATTCAGAATCACACAGAAATTGATCTCTAAAATAAAAATTTCACCTGTGGAATGATCACACACATCTTGAAGAAGAATATGCAAATTACAGGAAACTACCAGATGGCGTGGATGGTACGTCACAATGACGAGAGTGTAAGAGAGGGGTATATAAGGAATGGTGGCAAAGAAGTAAAATTGTTCACAAGCGCTGTGAAAGCCTTTCAGTGCAAAAACCGCATAGTTATGGCACAAAGGAGGCATTTGGATGATGTTTTACGTGGCAGAATTATCGGACGACTGGAATGTGGACGTACCCAGCTGGAAGTATCCGAGGAACTTGGAATCGCCCAGAGTGTCATCTCCAGGCTTTGGCAACGATTCCAAGATGATGGTAATGTGAGTAGACGTTACAGCACAGGTCGCCCCCGAGTTACAACGCCGAATGAGGACCGCTATTTGGCAGTTACTGCCAAAAGAAACAGACGGAGTACAGCATCAGACCTGTCTCGTCAGCTCTCTTCAGCTACCGGTACGACAGTTTCAAGGCAGACCGTGTACAGACGCTTCGGGCACATTGGTCTATATGCTCGTAGGCCTGTCAGATGTGTTCCACTTACCGCAACTCACTGTCGCCTGCGATTAACCTGGAGTAGTGAGCATGCATTGTGGACACCGCAACAGTGGTCTTGTGTGATGTTTTCCGACGAGTCCCAAGGGAGTAAAACTTGCAATTTTTATTAATTATGTCAAACATATAGCATCTTTTTTGCTCTTTACTTTTTGTTTAATAAATAGACTTTACAAATAAGTCAAATTTGTTTTGCTTCTTTCTCTTTCTTTGCCTGAACTTCATTATCCTTAATTTATGGACATGAGTGCAGTTAGATGGATTTTGAGGCCCCTACGTGTAGGGGTCCGGGCATTCGCCCCGCTATGCCGCTCTGCACTGATTCAATCATTATGTACCTCTCGGCCTAGATCCTTCGTGCAGATAACTTTCCGTAATTTCCCAATAACAATATCAATCATTTTGTAAAAAATATAATACTTAGAATCAGGGGCGTAGCCAAGGGGGGGGTCTGTTTTTACTCTTTGGTACACAAATTGAAATAAACTAATAGCACCATGGTCTCCAAAAAATTCACGATGGTACTTCATAAGCTGCTTTACGCACTACAATAAGCGAAAATGCAGAGTTTGTGAAATTTTCAGAAAAAATTCTTATTAAGAATTTTTTCTAAAAGTCTTGAAACTGATACAGGTTGATCGTTTATTGAAGTACACTGTAAAAAAAATTCAGAAACGTTTCAGCTAACTGTAAGGCAACTTTTTTCGTGATTGTTTCTCACAAAGCGTGAGAAAGATTTATGATAGGTGTTGCGGAAAAAAAGACGTTTCAGATTTGTATCTGAAACGTTTCCGGTAAAACAATGATATTGCAAATTTTACAACAATTTCTGTTGTATATCTGATAGATTTCAGATAATTTCATGAAATGTTTCGAAATTTTTTTAGAGTGTATGTAGTACAGCTTGTTAAGAGACAGTTTCAAAATTTTGAAAATTTCAGTGTGCGAAGCGTTTTCAGCTTAAAACGAAGAATGCCTGCCCAACAACCGTTTTTCAGAAAGTGGACGCAGAAAAATGCCGCGCGCTCGCGCGCCTGCAGGAAACCACCCTTTCGCGACAGCGGTGGACAGTTTTTCACAGATGTCACCTGGGGCACTTTTTCGCGGTTGTCAAAGGCGAGCGCTGGACGCTGCCGCTTGCAGGAAACCCGGGCTTTAATTGCCTAAATTTGTCACACCATACATAATGAAGATGTACAGCTGCGGAAAAAAAAGTCCCATTTGTACTTTTTCCTATCTTCCCAGAGATCGGCAATGGTAAACCTAAAGTTTATTGCTTTTCTCCCCCTCATCCCCCGTTCTTTAGAGAGGGAGTACAGTTTCACTTAGAGGACGTTCCCTCATACTCTCTCCAGTGCAACGGGGAGTAGCAGAGTCCCCAATTCTACTTCCCTCCGTTGGAAATAAAAATAATTACTGCTTGCTCTGCAATGCTCTTTGAAAGCAGCTACAGAAGCAGAGTTGGGCAAAATACATAAAAAAATGTATTTTCGATGCAAAATACAAATTACATTTATTCAAACACAAAAAATTACAAAATACAAAATGCTTTCTATATTGAAGAAATACAAAATACATGTATTTTCTTAATACACACAAAATACGAAATACGTCTAAAACTTCAATTAAGTAAAATTTTCTACAGAAACTTCTAGTTTATTTATTCCAGTGTATTTTAAGATGAACAAACAAATGTAATAGTAACTTTTTTTTTTTACATATACATGAATTTTTCCTGGAATAAATTGCATCTTAAAAGGCATGAAAGCAAAAATGTGTGACAGTATTTATTGAACGTTATTTTTCAGTGATAATGAATGGAATTGAAATATAAAATTAAATATATTTCTAAATGAAGATGAGTTGAATTATATTTCTACTTTAAGATACATTTATAGCCTTACCATCGCACAGTAGTTATGTCACTGAAAATGGTAGACGGCCGAAGAGTGAAGGTCCCGGGATCGGGTCCCATCGAGCAGCTGTCAATCTAACAGTCTGGATTTTTGGTAGGTTTTTTTCCAGATGTAACGTGAATACGCTTTAGAACCCCTTAGAAAGTTCTCCTACCTAGGCACCCCCCCCATCCTTGGCAGATTGCCCTAGTATGGCGTTGCCATAATCACGCAAACACAAGATGCATTCATATATTACTACAAAAAAGATTATATTACTACAAGATTGTGATGGAGGAGTGGAACAATATCAGCTTTGATGTTTTAAGAAAAGGACTTTCATCTTTGAAATCAAGATGTAATATGATGGTTCAAAGAAAGGGCTATCAGACTGAACACATTAGAAAATAAAATTCTTATATTTATTTCTATACATATCTTTGCAAAATCGTTACAAAAATGTGTGAACACTCTCTGTAGGGTACTTGCGGAAAACCCCGAAAAAAAAATTATTGCTGAATATTACTTAAATGAAATTAATTTACGTTTCACAAATCACCCGTGCAGGAAGATTTTCTTAACATTAAACTTTTAAAAGCCTCTGTCACATTTCTCAAGAGTTCTTTAGGGGAGTTGCAAAAAATATTTAACACGAATTTAAGAAAATGCTTTTTAAAAAAATTTAACAGGTTTTTTTTAAATTTAATTTTTACAATGTTCTATATACGGTTAATGGGTCAAATATTTCAGGCTCTACAAATACTCAAGAGAACACCTTAAATTACGATATATGTTTCCGAAAAAAAAAATCTGATTTTCTCTTTTCTCTGTCCAAAAGTTTAAATTTTAGAATGTCTAAAACTTTAAAGGATTTTGTCGAACTACTTATTAGTTATCAGCATCAGATATTATTAAATTTATACATTTATGCATAACTTGCAATTATCTTTATAAAATAAGAAAATAAATATCAATTTATGAAAGTAAACTCTTCGAATAATTTGTTGGATTCAATTAAAATATTCAGATAATTTACTTTGATTTTCAGGTAGAAATTAATCCTTCATAATGTGTGAAAGATTATTTTAGTACGTGTTTTGATACTATCTGTGCAGTTTCTAGGACAACAATAAAATGGAAGCGCCATGTCACGTGCTCCGAATACCCAGCCTAAAATAAGATCCTGCGTCCACAACTAAAACGAATACGTAAATTTTGAGGTAAATATATGTAAATAGTTAACGCAATTTTCTTCCTTCAAATTTCCCTTCTTTTCTTTTTTTTATTCCTTCCTGAGACAGTGAGCGCACGCATTTTAAATTAAATTTAGCGAATTTTAAAATCGTGAAAAAAATAAGAAAAAATATTTTAAAAAACATTTTTTTCAAAACAAGCGATAGTAAGTGCGATGCTTCTAGCGTTTTAAAATATTTTTCTAAAGACAAGTTTTAATTATTGCTGCTGATCTCCGATATCAATACACGAAATTCATTGCAAAATACTGCACTTCAAAGCGTTGCGTGTACCACACACGGATTTCACAATGACACTGGCTGGAGTAATTTATGGGTTGCTATCTTCCCGCTTTTGCCATCCCCTCTTTAGAACGGGGGCCATCCTCGTGTTATTTTCCGTGAGTCTAGATCTGCAGGGTCACTCACTGATCCTTCTTGAAAAGGGGGTGAAATTGTTGGCGATCTCTTGGCGTGCCGATGTGTGGGAAGTAACCGTACTTTTTTCGGCCGTCGATCGTCGTACAGCAAAGTTACAGATACTAATCGTTTTCGATTGACGTACACTTTAATTTTCTATGTATAAAAATTGCATAAGGGGCCATCTACATATTAAAATTCACACCAACTTTTTTTCCCAATAGCAACCCCTAGATTTCACTTCATATTTCAAAAATTTAGCTCATTTTAAACCCCGGATACCCATTTTCAATAAATTTGAACTGAAAATGGGTGAGTTATGAGCACCCCAAATCCCCCTACCCATATGTTAAAATATTTTTTCATACTTTAAATCATATCTCATATAATATTGATAATAAGAAGCTGATCTTTATTCGTACTATTAGAACTAAACGACCCAAACATAATTTAATGTTATTATGATTTTAAATATAATATTAATATGAATTATGAATTATTAAATTAATATTCAAAAAAATTATGAATAGAAACATAACGAAATTTCAAAGGAAATAGATGCAGAAAGTAATATTAGATGGCTGTGCAAAATTTCAAATTTTTACGTTCGGTAGTTTAATTCATATTAAATAAAATATGTTATTTTCATGAGTTAAGGGACCATATATAAATTTAATAAGTTACAATTTTTTGAAAATTTCTTAAAAGTAAATTAGATTTCTTTTGCGCAAAACACAGAAAAGGATAGCGGTATTAAAAAATATCAAATTTTGAAGCAAATAAATTAGAGGTTTTTACAGTTTGATGGTGATTCTATAAAGCGTCTATTGTTGCGTCCGCTACCATATTCCCCCTCCTGCCAACATTTCACCTAAGAGAACCATCAAGGGAAATACTCTATAACAATTTCAAAATTAGAAAGATTTTCAAAATCGTGAGCAGCCGTTTTGCATTTTTCCTTTAAATCATGTGTGCGAACCAAGGAACTTATGAACTCACGGGTAATTTGGACCGCAGACTAAATATTCTAATTTCTACCCTTGATATTCTTACTACAAAGAACTTTAAGAGAGATGGAAAAAATATTTTCCTTGAAAATAATGTTTATTTCTTTTAACTCTCTGGAGCGAAATGAATGAAAGGCGAAAAGTTCGGAACCTACAAATAGCGTTTTTCAATTTGCAGAAAGTCCCTTAAAAACGCGCAAATAATAATTCGGAAAATATATCCAGAAATTATCGTAGAAAATTTGTGAAAATTTATATTTAAGGTAATTTGAAGGTTGTCTTTCGTTTAATAAAGTCAAAATACAGTGTTGCCATTGAGAAAAACGAAGTTGATGCAGAATTAAATACGAAGACGGCCCCTTATGCAAATTAAATTAATAGCAAATTAAAGTATGCATTGTTTGCAAACGAATGGTGTATATAACTTTCCTGTATGACGAACGACGGCGAAATAAAGAGCAAGTGGGACTTTTTTTTTCCCGCAGCTGTAGATTACAAAATGATACATAACAAAGAAGGGTAGAATGACTGCCCTTACAATACTAATCAGACCCAGGGGTTCTGATTCAAAACAAAATATTCCAAGACTAAATAATACACTACAGGCACATAGCATACTAATTAATTAACAAAAAAAATAACAAAAAAAAAAATTCTGACAAAAAAAAAAAAAATCGAAACTTCCATTCTACACCTCAATCCTACCTCAACCTCGAAAGAGCATTTCCCCGGTGTATGGGTAATTGTATACCTCCACCTTTGAAGGGTTTAGGTGTTATCTCGCCGCAAGAATAAGGGGACAGCAGTGACCACTTGCTGGCCAGCTATTTCCTGCGTTCCAAATAAACCAGGCGAAAAGGGAGACCGCCATTTTCACCCACACACGAAACGGACTTAGGGAAAATATTCTTCCTCCCGTTCCTCGCTTGTTGCCGTGCTTTCAATTGAAATTGAAAATTTGTCACGCAGGCTTTCATAAGCTATTTATTTATTTTGTTATTAGATAGGCCACTTTTCAGTGTTTTGTAACTTCAATTTTTAAAACTTAAGAAAAATTTATTTGGCGTAAACCATAATTAATATGCACAGTATGTATCGAAACATAATTTGTGTTTCATAGCCGTACACCGGACATGGACGGGAGAGCTGTACGTGTTTTTAAAGTGTCTAATTCCATGTAGAATTTTTCATTTACGAAAAAGCTGCCTTTATTTTCTTCGTTTATAAGTAAAATAATTTAGGAATCATTCCGCTTATCTCGATATTTACAGTTACTTAGAAATTTGCAAGCCCTGTTAACTTGCCGGAAGATGTCTTTAATGCTTTGTATAAAAATAATGATAAGTATAACATGAAATCGAAACTAAAAAATGTAATTGTGAAAAATTATCTAGTACCCCAATCCCAAATAAAATTTGTCAATTAATGCTTTGATTCTGTGTATTATCTATTTAATTCTTCTGGGGCCGAACACAGCAATACATTTTGGAGGGGAACCAAATTATAGTACAAATTAATCAATATAGTACAAATTTTAAAAAAGGAATAAAAATGGAAACAATAAGAGACACACACGCGCACGCACACAATATACAGTCGACTCTCAATATCTCGATGTCGGCTGGACCGGCAAAAAATATTCGATATAACAGAAATTCGAGATATCGGAAATCGCACATAATATCTTATTCAGGGGCATGTTTTTAGAGTGTTTAACACACGGTAAAAATATACCCCTGAATGAGGGCCGTAGCTAGAAATTTTTCATGGGGGGGTTACGACTACTACAACTCATATATATGAATACGTGTGTGTGATAATGTAGTGAAGAATATACATTTTGTATGTCAAAAATTTCCCATGGGGGCGTTATGACACCCCCTAACCCCCCCCCTTGGCTACGCCCCTGCCCCATTAAATCAAACTCTATGAAGCAAAATGTTTCTACTTTTCTGATGATAAGTGGGTAATTTGATCGATAGTAATAATGTCAGAAGAATCAAAACGGTACCAAGGTGGACCAGGGGGTCCCCCCCCCTCCTCCGTAATTTAAAATTTTGTTAACAAAATGATAATGTGAAGTCGTTTTGTGAACAATTCGGCCTTTTTCACCGTTGGGTACCCCTAAAAAATGTATTGCTGTGTTCGGCCCCAGAAGAATTAAATAGATAATACACAGAATCAAAGCATTAATTGACAAATTTTATTTGGGATTGGGGTACTAGATAATTTATCACAATTACATTTCTTAGTTTCGATTTCATGTTATACTTATCATTATTTTTATACAAAGCATTAAAGACATCTTCCGGCAAGTTAACAGGGCTTGCAAATTTCTAAGTAACTAAATATCGAGATAAGCGGAATGATTCCTAAATTATTTTACTTATAAACGAAGAAAATAAAGGCAGCTTTTTCGTAAATGAAAAATTCTACATGGAATTTGACACTTTAAAAACACGTACAGCTCTCCCGTCCATGTCCGGTGTACGGCTCTGAAACACAAATTATGTTTCGATACATACTGTGCATATTAATTATGGTTCACGCCAAATAAATTTTTCTTAAGTTTTAAAAATTGAAGTTACAAAACACTTAAAAGTGGCCTATCTAATAATAAAATCCTAAGAAATATTATAAATGCGAAAGTGAGTATGTTTGTTTGTTTGTTTGTTTATGACGCTTTCACGCCTAAACCGCTGAATAAATTATGGTGAATTTTGGTTTTAGATATAGATGGGACCCTGGAGAAGGTTATAGGCTACTTAGAACTTTAGATTTTTAATTACTTCTTTAAATATTAATTAAAAACCGTTTTTACGTTGCAATGCTTGGCGAGTTTCGCCCGTATCAAGTGATTCATGTTTTGAGCTAACAAGAATGCTTTTACATCAATAAGGAAGCACACTAAATAATACGAAAAACACTAAATAATACGAAAATTATGCCAGTTTTATGCCAAATCTATCTATCTCTAATTATAAAAATGAATGTTCTCCAGACAAATCTACAGAAAGCAGAGCTTTGAAAATTTGAGCATGACTGGGCCCATGACTTCGGTAAAGTGTACCTGAGGCTCAGAATTTTTAAATTTAAGTGCTTTTCTAACTATTAATTAAAAACCGTTTTATCGCCCGCACAAAATGATTAATGCTTTTGAAATAAAGCAGAAATTCTATTTGCAAAAATCACATGCATTTGGAAAACATAAATTGGTATAGAAATTATGTTGATTTTACGCCAAATTAAAAAGCATAAGTAAAGAACAGTGTACTTACGTATTATCGCGGCGGTCCGCCAAGACGAGCAATTTTTTTCCGAGATAAATGCCGGGCACATGAAATTATTAATGGTTTTGAATACGTTTGGCAACTCATTTGACGAAAAAACAGTTTGGCGGGAATGACCGCCGGGATAATACGTAAGTACCAAGAAAAGTCCAGATGTGTTTCTTAAAGTTCATAAATTTCCAAATCCTACCAATAATATAAATGGTACGTTTATGTGTTTGGATGTTTTTGACTGAATCGCACAAAAATGGTTGGAAAAATTTGTAATGAAGATAGCTTATGCTCTGGATTAACATACAGGCAACCTTTCAAGCTTATAGCATAAATAATTCTTTTACAAAGACACTCAAAATAATTCTAATGCATTGCGCTCTATAGAAATTTTGTAGCTACTAAACAGATTTTAAAACTTTTTTCACTGATTGAAAGTTGCATTATTCCTGAGTATTATTGTAAGTTTGTTTGTGGATTAAGACCGATTGACTGCACTAGGGTCCTAGGCCTATATGGGGAATTCCTCTGTGGGGAATTTTCTAAGGGATACTAGCGCGTTGGAAAAAAAACACGGAAAACTGCGAGCGGCTAGGTCGACAGGCGCGACCGGGGTTCCAACCTGTCACCTCCTGCATTCCAGTTTTGAGAGCAGAACTTCTTAGACACTGGTGGGACCCTGAGTGTTATAGGCTACCTTTTATGCATATATCACAAATAGTTCTTTTACAGGGATACTCATAAGAATTATATTACGCTCTATGTGTATCTCTGTAAGTACTGAAGCGATTCCAAAACTTTTTTCACTGATAGTAAGCTACACTATTCTTGAGTATTATAGGCTAAAATTCATGCATGTAGCGCAAATAGTTCCTTTACAGGAACACTCAAAATAATTCTAATACATTACGCTCTGTGGGTATCTCTTTAACTACAGAACTGATTCTAAAACTTTTTCGCTAATAGAAAGCTGAAGTATTCCTGATTAACAAAGGCTAAAATTCATGCACATCACATAAATATTTCTTTTACAAGAAGAGTCAAAACAGTTCGCAAATACTGTCTCAACTGTCTCTATTTGCCAAATGCCTGAAAAAAATCTAAATTTAGTAATTCTGCATACTCTCTTATTTTAAATGAAGTAATACTACCATGCATTATACTTCATTCAAAATAAGTAAAAAGGGAAATAATATATAAATGCAGTTTCTTTAGTCGCAAACATATTTGTTATTCACACATGATTCGTTTCTCTCGGGACCTAATTCTAAAGCCGACGCAGACGAAGTTGCGGGTAGCCGCTAGTAAATAAATAGTTTATGAAAGCCCCTGCATCACAAATTTTCTATTTCACGCCAAATAAATTTTTCTTAAGTTTCAAAAATTGAAGTTATAAAACACTGAAAAGTGGCCTATCTAATAATAAAATAAATAAATAGCTTATGGAAGCCTGAATGACAAATTTTCAATTTCAATTGAAAGCACGGCAACAAGCGAGGAACGGGAGGAAGAATATTTTCTCTAAGTCCGTTTTGTGTGTGGGTGAAAATGGCGGTCTCCCTTTTCGCCTGGTTTATTTGGAACGCAGGAAATAGCTGGCCAGCTAGTGGTCACTGCTGTCCCCCATTCTTGCGGCGAGATAACACCTACACCCTTTGAAGTGCCAATGCCCAGCGGGTGAGCTTCGGACTTCTTGGGGTGCCTTCGTTAAGATATTTAAGTGGGTTGTGATCAGTAATGATCTCTACCGTTCCTCCGTGGATCCACTTGTCAAACTTATTAACCCATTTATGCCTAGCGTCCCTTTTTTGGGACGGCATTTTCGCTATTAGTCGAAAACGTTATTTATTTTTCCTAGCCTTTATTCATGAGTATTGAGCCTCAACTCTACAACATATTTTAACATGACCAAATAGGATGTTAATATTTAGATTTTTATGCATAATGATTTTAAAAGAAATCATCCCTTGTTCAAGAATTTGACATCAGAAATTTATCTATTATTTCTGTTATCAGTAAAAATCGAAGAAAGTCGCAAAAATATCCAGGCACAAATGGGTTAAGCCCGAATAGTACTGCACATGTCTCTTTCTCAATACTGGCCCAATTTTTCTGGGTCTCGGTTAATTTTCGGCTAGCAAAGGCTATAGGTTTACATTCCCCTTTTCATCCGGCTGGGTCAGACAGAACCGCACGGACAAGTTCGAGCTGTCAGCGTGTACCTGAAAAGGCAAACTAAAATTTGGTGTGGCTAAAGCGGTGACATTACACAACTTAATTTTTAAAGTTTGAAAGCCTTTTCATTATTTATTTCTCATAAAGATTGGAAAGCCTTCTCCCAACGAATGTTGGCAGTAGGAGCGTTCTTTTTTGTCAATAGGGTAAGAGGCGCAGATATTTCCCTTAAATTTGGAATGTAAGAGCGTTAAAAACTCATCATGCCTAAGATGGATCTAACCTCTTTTTTTTGTCGTTTGTCTTTTCAAATATCTGATCGTTAAAAGCTTGTCCTCATCGGGCGCGTGTTTTCCTCCCCCGATTTGGTAACCTAAATATTTGAGTTCCTTGGCCGCAAACTTACATTTCTCGAGCCTAACAGAAAATCCTAGCTTTTCCAGTTTCTCTAATATACTATTAACGTGTTTTAGATGGTCTTGAAACGAATGAGAGAAAATTATGATATCGTCAATGTACGCCTGAGCATACTCGCTGTGTTCCCTCAGCGCCCTGTTCATTCCCCGCTGGAAAGTTCCCGCCGCCCCGGCTAGACCGAAGGCCATTGTTTTCCAATGGTACACCGCATTATGGGTACGGAAAGCAGTTAATGGTCTGCTCTTCACTTTCATTGGAATTTGCCAATAACCTCTTAATAAGTCAATACTCGTTAACCATTTCGCCGAACCTGCGGTGTATATTAGTTCCTCCATGTCTTTCATGGGGAAGTTCGGTACTACTGTAGCTACGTTCAGCGCCCTAAAATCAACAAATAATCTAATAGATGCTACCCTTTTTCGCTACGCAAACGATAGGATGAGCAATTTCCGCATCCGAGGGCTCTATTAAGTCTAACTCTATCAGCTCTTGAATTTGTTTGTCAACCTCCGTACGATATGCCATCGGAATGGGATAACAATGGGGATGCTTCCTTTCCACCCCGGGATGAATTCTATTTTATGCGTTCACACTTTTGCCGCCTGTACTGGTCTCGGGAACAATTCCTTATATTTACAAATGATTTTTCTGAAAGCTTCAGCCTCCTCCCCAGACAGTTCCGGTAATTCTAGCTTATCCAAGGTAGTCCCAAAACATACCGTAATGTTCAGCTTGTGCAGTACACTTTTCACCTCGCCGAATTCTTCCCCTCCCTCGAATATCAAATTTATGGCGTTAGATCTTACGTCGAATTCTCTAATTTTATTTTAATGGAGGTGTTTTCGAGAACCATCCTCCATTTCCACTACGAACGAATGCTCGCCCCTTTTCTCCACAATAGTCGCAGGACCCTGCCACCTTGCATATAGCTTATTGGTGGAGTCTGGTATGAGAACAATCACTTTGTCCCCTGGCGTGAACTTTCTTACCCTTGATCGTAAATTGCAATACCTGGCCACCCTTTCCTGTTCCACTCCTGCAACTTGGTTTGCTCCGCGGCATACTCAAATTGCTTTTTAAGGTCTTGCAAAAAGTTGGAGCAAGGGGTGATATTAATTGAAGTCCTCTGTTTCCCCCCGTCCCGTTCTCGAAATGGACAGTGGCCCTTGGGGTATTCGTCCATATAAAAGTTGAAAAGGAGCAATTCCAGTCGTAGTACACGGAATTTCTCGATAAGCCCAAAAATATATGGCAATAGCAAATGCCACTTTCGCCCTTGATCTCTAATCACGTGATGTAGCATCTGTTTGAGGGTTTTATTAAACCGTTCAATCAATCCGTTGCTTTCGGCGTATAAAGACGTGCTGAATCGAGGACTTGATCCTATTCTTTTCACAAATTTCTGCGTCAAATTTGCCTTAAAGTTTGTTCCATTATCCGACGCTATTACGTTCGGGATCCCCGTTCGCTAGAAAATTTCTAAGAGGCCCTCACAGGTAGTCTTCGCAGACAAATTTGTCAACGGTACACACTCCGCCCACCTACTATGAAAGTCGATTAAGCACAAAATATATTTATGACCTTTAGATCTTGGAGGGTCAATTGGACCGATAAGGTTTACGTTCACCACCTGAAATGGAAATTCTGGTCTCGCTACCGGCGTAATGGGAGCTCTATCACTTATTTTTATCGGCCTAGTCAGCTGACAATCCTTGCAGCTTGCAATATATTTCGCTACATCCCTCCTCATGTTGTTCCAATAAAAAGAGTACCGTATTCGCTGGAGGGTTTTCTTTAAACCCAAATGTCCTCCAAACATCGAGTCATGGGCCAGCTGCAAAATTTCTGCCCTTCTGCCTACAGGAACTACCAATTGCTTAATGGGTTCCCCCAGCACCTTGTCTCGATGGAATAAAAAATCATCCTCAATGTAACAATTGTCTTTTCCCTGTTCAGCAGAACAATCCCGTTGCTCTCAACGAAAATCGGTTTCTTTGCGCCCCGGGAGGTCCTCAAGATCCTCATTTCTTTCTACAACCAAGGAAGAAGTCTCCTCATCACTCCGCCCCTATGAAATAAAATGAATCAAGACAACACCTTTACTAGAACTTATCTTGGTGACGAAACATTAGACCAAATATGACTTGTTTTTTTTCAGCTGCGTGCTCTGTTTTCCTTTAACTGCTGTAAACGCAAATCTATTTTAATTTGTAAGGTGCGTCGTATTTGCATATTTAATTTTCGAAATCTGTTTTCTGAACCTCCATTTAAATAACCCACGAGCCGCCATTGATAATAGGGAGTTTTTGCATAGCGTATTTTCCTAAGTTAACGGTACCGCTATCCGCTAAACTGGTTTTTGACCGTATTGCGCATGCTCACGAATACCGGTCGGCAGCATAACGTTAACGTAACCCGCTATTTCTCCAAGGTTAGCGGATACGGTAACCGGTAAACGCTATCGAAAATAAGATGGCCGTCAAACAAGTGTGCTTTAACATTCTTAATAAAATATGAATAAATATAGCCGACAAAGGAACGACATTTACTATAAAAGTTAACTTATTAGTGTTTAGGAGTTTTTAGCTCGAAATCTTGAACATTTGTCGATCTTTAAATTCTTGCATCGTTCATTTGGTATCGCCATCTAGTGTCGGGAAAATAAATTGTTTTCCCAAAGAATTTTTTTTTTTTTTTTGCATTTGTTTCAGAAAATTTCGTTTAAAAATTTAAACAAAATGAATTTATAGAATAATGAAATCCTGAGAAAATAGTTATAAACAAATTAAAGCAAAATTTTAAATATAAAGCAAAAAATTAATTTAGACGTACGTTTTTTCTTTTGATTATTTGAATAACTTTAGGAAAATGCGGTTAAATTTTTAACGAAATTAGTTAAAAAAAAATTAAAATCCTCATACAATAATTATTTCTCATTTTTATGCAGTAAGAACCACTAGAACCACTAGACACAAAAACTAAAAATAATTATAGACGAATTAAAAATCCAGGTTTTCATAATTATTTTATTAAAATTACAGGTTTGTAAACAAACCTTGATTTTTTTTTTAAATTTTTGTAGACAAATTAAAAATTCAGGTTTGTGAAGTAGTGTTCGCAGTGGGTTTAATTTATTTATAAATATTTTGTAGGTTCTAGTTCTAATTACTGCTCAGACAAAGGCTCCATGTTAGTAGTTCGTACTGCATTTGAAAAAAAAATAGTTTATGGGGATTTTAATTATTTTAAAAGCTAATTTCGTGAAAAATTCAACCATATTTACCTAAACTGTCCCAGTACACAAAAAATTCAAAAAGAAAAAATACGTGCAAAAATAAACAAATAAGAAATTTGTATTTTAATTTTTCATTTGCTTAAAATAAAAAATTATGCTTTAATTTGTTTGTAACTATTTTCTGAGGATTTCATTAATTCTATAAATTCATGTTGCTTAACATTTTATACGATAATTTCTAAAAGTAATGCGATGCAATTATGGGGGAAATTTTCACGGGGAAAAAAACGCATAAAAAATTCATTTTTTTACCACTAGATGGCAATACTGAAAGAAAAGAAGAATATAATCTGATAAATGCTTAGAGCAAAAACGTTATGCAAAAACTCTCTTTTTGTTAGTAGTTCAGATACCGTAAACTTTATACGGGCGCATGCGCAGTACTGTCCTATGACGTTTAACGTTATCGTTACGGTGAGTGAAACCGCTATGCAAAAACTCCCTTTTAAGTATACGTTGAGTAACGTTATTCTCCAAGCAGGGTCCGAGGAACGAAATGCTGATTTCTCAAAACATTAAAATTATTGAATATAACGTTATTTAGTTAAGAACGATTTGAAAGTTACGATGTAAATTACGCTATTCCATTTTTTAAAGACATAAAGTATAATTTTTAACAGATAACGACTTGGTTTTAACGCCTATTATGTTAAGTTCCGGACCCCTGCTTTCTTCTACAGTTCATGAATTTCCTTCGTATATCAGAATTTTTTTTTATGTAGTCAAGAATCATCTTTCTTTAAAAGTACAAAACGCATAATATTCAACGGAATTTAGCAGTAGTTCAAAAGTAACCTATGAATTGCTTAAACCGTTATCTGGTGTTCAGTGAATTAATCTATGATGGTTTTAGACATTAAAATATGAGTAAAACTTTACAAAGTTAACGATATTTCTGTTTATAATATGGGGAAAAAATTACCTAAAACACAACGTTATCATATATGTATGAATGAACACGTATATAAGTATAAAGGTTTAATTATATATCGTAGAATCCCGACATTTTTAAGTCGAACGATCTATTTTTATATTTGACGGCCGATATATATTTCGTCAAAATATAACTTCTAGAAGAATTCATCTACATTCAAAAAGAACACATATTAGAGAGCAGCTCCGTGGTGAAATTAAAAAAAAAAGTTTTGTCTATATTGGTGCAATTCCAATAAATTAGAACTTAAGTTCTAACATAATTAGCTCTGAAAGCTTTGCCTGTACGTCTTTCTCTTAAAAGCCGTTTGTGTTTATTAAAGTTTTAGCACAGCGGTTTAACTAAATGATTTGACAGTGAAACAATTGGCGTATTATAAAAATCACGATATTTTGATTTTATGAGCTAGATGTTAATACAGAACAACTTAAAAGAGGGAGTTTTCATCGAGAAAGCAAGATTAAAATGTCATATTGATTTAGAGTTATTTTATTGGTTTTCAGTATATAACTGCATAATTGAAGGAGGAAATGAACAAAAAGTTGTCAACTATTCAACAGTCAACATATTTCGCTTCTGCAGTTTTTATTTTATCTGTCAGAAAATTCAGAAAATGAGATTGGTCTTCAAAGGCTTTCATTTTTCTCATCCTGCATTAATATTGCTCCGTAAATTGTACTCAGAGTTTTTCATTTCTTTTCTAACGCGAAATGAAGTATCCCCATTAAGAATCCATTCGCATAGCTGCCGTCGTCAAATAATTACGCTACTAGTAGCGTATTCTTAATTTCTAAAAAGACTTGCTCTTCAGATTATCAAAATAATAAGAAAAGAAAAAAAAAGCCTGCAGAAGAAAAGCTTTCTACCGTGAGCATATTTGTCCTCCTTCAATCCCTCTTTTCTCCTTATTTAAGAATTAGTGACTTTATTTTTCCTTTACTTATCCTCGCCTCGTTTCCCCCCCCCCCTTACATCTCCCACCTTCCTTTTGCTGAAGAATTAGTAATTTAAATTACGAAGTAAAACTTGGTAAAAGGAGGGGGAAGCGTAAGGGGGGCCTCTGTTAACAGGATTTGGACAGCTTATCAAGGCTTGTTTACAAATATTACCCAAGCTTCAAAATCCTGCAAGGGAAAGTATAACCTGATTGTACCTTCATTAGCAAAAGCTGTCCTCCGATGCCTCTGCCAGGATTACCTGACTAAAATGAGTCTCGTTGCTGAAGAAAAAGCTGAGAATAATCCAATTTTTAACTCTTCGGAGAAAGGAGTTCGGTGGAGACAGGCACACACAGAAAAAAAAAAAAGACAGAAAGAAAGAAAGAAGGGGGGGCAGCTTTGAAGCTGCCTCACGACACAAATTTGGAGCTCTGGTCAACTTCAGAAACCGTTATCTTGCCCTTCTGTCATGTTTCTTCTTTTTTTTCTAGGTTTGATTGGCACAACTTTGAACTTCTTTGGGTGGCTATTAAAACGACATATTGAAACAATTTTCCCTTTGTCTCGCGTACACTCACTACTCTTTCGCATTTTTTCTTTCTTTTAATCTGTTAAACATGCAGGCTGCAAAGTTCATGTTTCTATCTCGAAATCGATCTGATCTTGAGATAGATATTATCATGAGACTTAGGACAATAGCTAGAACAGTATTTGTATGATAGAAATGTATATTGTTTCTCAGAACTAATTAAATATTTTAAGAATATAAGATATTATTTAATTTTTTTAAGTGACACTTTCACAGTATCCACCAATTTTTATTCGTTAAGTTATCTATTCTATAGATTAACTGGAAAATTATATAAGAACAAAATAAAAAGCATAGTACTAAAATTAAAAAAAAAATGCGGCAATAAAAGAGATATCCCTAGTAGCACATTTAGTCCAAAAGACGTTTAAAACACGTTTTTTAACGTCAAAAAACGTGTTTCCAACGTAATTTTAACGTTTTTGAACTATCTGTGCTACTAGGGATACATACGTAACAAGAACATTCAACGAAAACTGATGTTAAATTGCCAAATTAAAAAAAATGTGCATAATGACACATATAAAATGGTACACTGTTATAAAAAATCTGAATTTCACAGACAAAATCAACCTTGTTTTCAGGGGAGAATCTCCCTTATTGGTAAATAAAGGATTTTTGCAGTTTTTTAACGGAAGTTCTGTTAAAAAACGAAAATTATCTGTGATTCTTCTAAAAGTAAAGTTCTAAAAGGACATTTTCCGTTCACTTTCTCGCACCTGCGACCTTGGACATGTCTCCGAGTCACTTCCGCTCGTAATCAAAATAATACCCACAAAGGTGATTTTAGCAATTTTGAATACAAGATGTTCGTTGCTCATTCTGACTTGCAGTTTAATTTGGTGTTAAGATCCCTAAAACGTACAAAAATATGGTCGCATTACGCATCTAACACACGACTGCAGATAATTGGAGTAAATTATGTCACTTAATGCTAACTCCCTTTGCTGTGGGTGCTTACTTCTTGGTGTATTCGCTTGTGATAATTTTATTCTATATCCGAATACCAAATGCATCTTTTTTCATATTCAGAGTTGTGAAATAAATTCAACCTAACTATGGAGGGGATGCTTTCGGTAAAGGTTTTGCTTTTCGACATGTTTCTTACGATTGGATTATAAAAAGTGTCGTAGCTGTTATAAAACAAATGAAGTTATGATATCTCTTGTGACTAAGTTGTGTGAGTAAGTACTATTTTACCTTTTAAAGGTAAATAAATTTGGTTGCTGCTTTAATTAAATCTCATAGCTGGTTTAACCATGATTGCATTTATCTATTCTGATTGTACTGTGAATTCGTTTTATAACTAGAGACTAGTGAAATTATATTCTATTTATTAAAAATATTTTTTGTATAGGGTATATTCTATTTATTAAAAATATTTTTTGTATAGTGTATTAAGTTATATTTGATTTAAAATTTATTTTCTCGGGATAATAATCATACATTGGAGCTCTGATAATAAAAAATGAAGAAAACGAATAATTCAAATATATTTTTATCTGAGCACTATTTATAACATTACATGTACATTAGGGTGGATCGATTTTTTTTTTTTTTTTTTTTTGAAATCTTTATCTCCTGAGGTCTCAAAGTTGTATATTGATATGAATAAGACATGTGTAAAATTTGAATGTTCTACGAAAACGTCTTGGGGTTGCGCATCCAGCTTGAAATTTTTGAAAAATGTGACTCCTTTAAAAAATCGACCAAAAAAATTATTTTCCAAATTATTAGGCTCCCGAGGCTTTAGGAGTTGTATATTTTTATGGATAACACGTATGCCAAATCTGGAGCGGCTACGACAGTTTCTAGGGATTCCACATCGAGCTTGAAATCTATAAATATCTTAAAATTATATGTTTTTTGAAAAAATTATGTAGAAAGCAAACTTTATTTGTTAAAAATAATTTGGTCCTTTTATATGTTAAAAATATTCAGAGAAGCTCAGTAAATCACAAAAAATGGCTTTCCGAATATTTTGATACAATGCACACGTTATGCTGTCGTTTTGTCTTGGGCGCAGTTGCAAATGAATCGGTGAGTGCAGAAACCACCTCAGTCACAAAAAGGAAATTTTTCAGGAGAGAGAAAAAACTTCATAAAACTTCATAAATTAGGTAATATTTGCATGACAGAAACATAAATGCATGTTATGACAGAGGAAAAAAATAAGTTTAAATATTTGAAAATTTGGAGGAGTTATGAAGTTTTTTCACTCTCCTGAAAAATTTCCTTTTTGTGACTGAGGTTGTTTCTGCACTTACCGATTCAAATGTGCTCCAGAAAACTAAGGCCAGTTTGCTTGCCGAGTGATGGCGATGCACATGCGTTCGGTTAAATCAGGCACGATATATTTCGTTGAAAGAGGCATTTAGTTTAACGTTTCAGATAGATGGTGCTTTCAGTTTACTCTCAAAAAAGCTAAAAGGTAAAAAATCCTCAAAAAAGCTAAAAATCTGTCTCAAAAAAGCTAAAACTTTCAGAATCGTAGCAGTGTAAGGCACTGCTACGATTCCGAATCGAGTGAAACTGTCTGCAACAGGACATGGAACAAAATCGGTGTTCTTAGAAGAGCTGGGAATATCGAAAGAATTGCCTTGTTTCAAGTTACCAACCCAAGAAGACATACTCGTATTTCTATATTACTATTTTGTACTTAAGAAGAAAAATTTCTGAATAAAGGAGAAGTAACCTTAGTTGTGGCAATCAAAATACAGGAAATTTGGATCCAGTATCCCTAGATTTGGATCCAGTATCATTTGAAGACCAGTATCCCTAGTGTGTTAATCCAAGGAATTCAAGAGATAGTTACAAAAGTTCATGAGAAAGTTCAGCAGCTAAATGAATCTAACATTAGAAACGGACATAAGGAATAGTTTATGAAGAAAGTGGGAAAAACTCTTCCTTACCGAGCTATTAACCCTAGAGTGCATACTGTTGCCAATTGGCTACACTCACATTTTTCCGTAATAAAAAGAAAATTTTGTAGTTTTTGTCTGAAATATGCATTTAAAATAAATATAAGACCACGCGGAAATAAATTTTAGTTTTTAAAAGTGTATAGTAACATTGTTTTTAGAGCAAACAAGCATGAATTCACAGAACGTGCATCCAGTTCACTGAACCAATTTTTGTCCGCATTTTTCATTGCTTCTAATTTTCATTGCTAAATGAAAATGAATACAAAACTATTAAAAATAGTAGTATTACGATTACATAATGTAGTATCAGGCTATATTACTTTCTTTTGTTTTATGAGATCTATAGAGTGGACACTCTAATTTTTCGGATTTGAATATTTTTCATGATTTTTCTGGGAAACTACAAGCTGACATTTTTTAAAAATATTTTTCCAAGCATAAGTAAGCCAAAACAAAGCTACAATTTTATTTTCAGCCATTTATAAGAAATCATGCATTGTAGGGTTAAATATCGCACTTGCAAATGTACCTACTGACTTTTCCCGGAGCAGTTGGAGCTGAGAGCCTCACATACCTCACACAGAACGTGAGTCATTAGCAGATCAGAGGGGAGCTAGATATGTGACAATTGATGGAATTGTAAAGAAGAGAAGTTTAAGGAGAATGAGAGAAAAGTTGGAAGGTTGGAAAGAGAAATTTCGTGATTGGTGGAGAAAGAGGTGAAATTTACAATATCCAGTGTATGTTTCAACTTGAGTGATTGATTTGGAAAGTGAAAATAATGAAAGAGAAATACGAAAGACTGAAGAAAACGGTGAATGCCTATCTACCGCCACTTCGGGAGATGCGTTCACAAACGACCAAGTTAGAATGAAAATCTCAGTGCTTTCACAAGTCTGTGACGCAAAGTTATTACGGACTGGGTAGTAGGAACTATGGCATCAACTTTATTTCCCAATCTAGAAAGCGAAAGGAATGTAGATGGAGAGAAACCTTCTCAACTGACTCTCGACCCATATAAAGTTAGAGGAAGGTTAAGATGACTCGCAGTGGAAGAAACGGAAGAGGACTTTGAAATTTTCTTTGGATTGTGTTTTGATAGGAGGAAGAACAAAAACAGATACATAGAAAAATTTGTTGATTGCAAATTACACCCAAGTGTATGTAAGAAAGAACATATCTCGCTGATAATGGAACCTAGTTCAACATACTTTGGCCATATGTCGGGATCTGATTTTAAGAATTTCACTGGAAATTTGGGAGAGTTTGACACGAAATCTATTGATCGTGGAACCCTCACATGCATTGGGAGTGGTGTCGAATCATCGAATTCTGGAAATAACAAAGGCGTCATCCGAAATCTAGAAACGCAGTTCTCTAATCTAACTAAATCTCTGCAATGTTGTATTTGCCAACTTCACACCATAGCAAACAGCCACTCCGAAATTTGCTGTCTATCCATGTATCAGATGATGGTTTCCTACGATCTAAATTATTACGCTTGACAAAAAATGCCACAGTGTGATTTGAAGTTGGGCTTTACATTATTCATTAAAACGCATGCTCCAATAATTGGATGCTTGAGGTGGCATGGGCAGGACTCGGATTGCAGGCAAATCAACGAGGTGGGTCCTGGGTAATGTAGTTGCGATTGTGGTTGTACTAGAGAAGAGCTATGAACGTTACTGGCTATTTTTCAACGGGACTAATTCATTGAAAATATAATTTTTGCTTTCTTGATATTTTTGTCAAAAAAAGTAAAATTTTCCTATATTTATAGATTTCAAGCTCGATGTGCAATTCCTAGAAATTGTTACAGCACCTTCAGATTTTGCATACGTCTTATTCATAACAATATACAACTTCTAAAACCTCGGGAGCATCATAATTCGGAAAAGAACTTTTTGGTCGATTTTTTGGAAAAGTCATATTTTTCAAAAGTTTCTAAATTTCAAGCTCGAGCGCAACCCCAAGAGTTTGTCGTAGAACATTCAATTTTACACATGTCTTATTTATTTCAATTTACAACTTTTAAGACATCAGGAGATAAAGACTTCGAAAAAAAAAATGTTTCAATACACCTTAATGTACATGTATGTACACCTTTTAAAACAACTCTGGTGTTTTACCACCGGACCACCTCCAACCCAGACACCCCCCCAAAAAAAAATTATTATTGAAGCGGGTGGTGCAGTAAAAAACTAATTCTATATTTAAACAAAATTTTCACTAATTCTATATTTTAACAACTAAGAATGCGTAAAAACTTTGTTAACGTTGTGTATCCATTTACCTATACACACACACACACACGAATGATTCCTTGATTCGTAAGTTTAGCCATTTTACTATTATATACTGTTCTGTAATACGATACAATTTTTAGCGCTTTTAGTATGTTATATAATATTTATTAATTTTGATGCATTCACAACCTTGCCATAATTAGGCAATATCCTCTTTAATAAAATTGTTGCAAGCGAAAATACAGCTGCAAATTGCGCATTTTGTCTTAGCGATTTTTACATCTCTTTAATGCATCTAGCATATCGTATATATTTTGAGTAATAGCTATTGCGAATTGTGTTCATTCCATGCGGAATCGTATACTGATTAAAATCGTCCCAGCAAACACACACCTGCTGGCGGAGTACCTTGCCAGTGCCTTTCTGCCTTTACGCCCAGCACCGGCCCAGCACTGCAAAAAGTAACTGAATCGTACCAAAAGTGGTCGTCCGAGAAGCACCTTGCCAGAAGCCCGGGAAGGCAACGGCACTCTGCTGGCATACTGCATGTGCCGGCCGTTACTCACAATAAAGGCACTGGCCTATTAAGTTTATAATGCCCAAAATGAAACGGCCAGGTGCCGGCAATTACTAAAAATAAAGGCACTGACCTGGCATCTTAATAGTGACTACAATATAATGGCACGGTACCGGATTAGTGCCTATTTACAGTAATGCTGCCATAATTAAAATTCGAGCCAGTGGCGGATTCGGGTAGGAGGCTTATTCATCAACCCCCACCCCCGAAAAAAAAGAACATTCCTAAAGGGTAACATTTAGAAAGATAAAAAACAACATAAATGAAAGATAAAAGAACAGCAAAATCCGTTGTCAATCGTTTGCAAATTATGTGCGCCTATTATTAAGTGAATTGTGTGGAGTTTTCATAAACTGCAATTTTCTTACAAATTTGCAGTCGCGTAAGATTTTTTTTATGAGAGAGGCGATAACACATTTCAGAAACAACATAAAATTGTTTATAAACAGTTTAATTTCAATATTTAAAAGTTAGAGATTTTATAGATGAGTTATAATACATTATGGTTGATAAATATATATGCGTGTATGTACTAATCAAAATCTTACAGGAAGTAATAATAAATAAAATTGTACTATGGTTACACACATAACTTTAGGGTAATATTTTGCTTTATTGTACATTTTGTTTAGATCAAATTATTTATTAAATGTTAGCTATTCTGAAAAGAAATTTCCTGTATCTATACCTGTTGTATACTACATGATTCAAATTTTATGGAAGAAAGTACTTTTATACACTAAAACAAGTATCATTAGTAACATCACCGACTTAAAAAAAAGTCACCAGTTTAGTAGCCATTTTCTCAATTTTAGTTCCCAAAATAGTAATATTTTTGAATTATTTTGTAGTTAAGAAATAAACATGCTTAATTTAGATTCATTTAAGAAGGATTGAATAAAATGATAAATTTAAAAACTTCATATATATATATATATAACAGAGCATATCATACATTTATTTTTATAGCACGATTAAAAAAACAGATTAGAATGTTTGCTGAAAGCTCAATAGCAACTTTAAAAAAAAGGGGAGTTGACAAAAACCAACACCAGATTTTCAAATTAGTCGCCTGGAGTAAGGTACAAGTAGCCGAAACTTGAAAATAGTATGAAAATGACGCTTTTTTGGTTCAAAAAGTCGCCTAATCTTTAAATTAGTTGCAAAAGTCCATTGTACATTAAAAACAGTAAAAGTAAAAATTTACCTGTAATATTTTCCGGACTGTTTAAAAACTGTTAAACCCATCCTCTTTCTGTATCCATAACCAGCAAGATATCACTGCAGAAGCAAATCTTATTATTATTGTTATTGCTCCAAACAGAGATATCTCACTAGTCTATAGCAATAACCTTCTAGAAAGTCTACAACAACGACCGGAAAAAGTTTGTATCCTAAAAAGCGTACTTCATACGTATTTCCAGATGTAAACTGGCCTCCCGCTCAACGTTTCAAGATTTGCGAAACGAAATGACAGATCAAAAGAAAAGAGGGTTACTATACTCATTGGACACGAAAACTCGCCACTTCCGTTTTAATAAAATTCGCCAATTTTCAAAGCCGCTACCCCCCCCCTACACACACACTAATATTAACTTCGCGTTTTAGAAATATGTTATGTGAATTGTATATATATATATAGGCTATCTTGCACATCTCAGATTAAAATAGACAAGGAAGTATTTATTTTGTTTTTCCAAATGTATAAATAATCTGAATTAATATAGCCAAATCCGCGATAACAGTTCAATTCTTGCTTACCTCGCAGCCATGAGAAATAAGTTGACCCTCGGTAGATATATTGACCTCTTGCTTCAATAGTATTATACTTGAGGCGCGTAAAAGGGTGCGGTTAAAAAACATTTGATTCGAGAGTAATCGAAACAGATAGAAAGAAATAAAATAAAATAAAATTCCTAAAATAAGTTTCCCCATTCCGTACTTTCTATGTTCGACTATGACATGTAAATACTGGTTCACTGCTGAATTTCTAACAAAATAACTGCAGGAGCTCTAATTTGTTTTATTGTAAATTTGAGCATTAATTACCTAATTTATATATAAAATTTAAGTAATCTTTTGTTTTATCACTGCTATATTTAATATAATAAAAAAATATCAATAGAAGCAATTATGTAGGCTGTTAAAAATTTTAATTTAATCTAAAATTCTCAGGGAAAAAAAAGACTACAGGAGCTGAGCTCTCATGCATATTAAATCCTGACTGGTCTTCGTGTAATACTCTCTAACATATTTTTGCACCCTAATTCGGTAGATTTTAAAAGGGGCTTAACGTAGAAAAAAGTCTCCAAATATGTTTTTCAGGAAAAGTTTAGCAAAATTGTAAAAAATTAATATAAATTATAAAAATTTTAAGATTAAAATTCATAATTGTGTACATAGTGGGGGTTATATACTGTCATATACAGAGTGGAGGTTCCACTGTCGGTGTAGTAAACATTTTTATAGCATACTGAACTCGTTTGTATTATTTTAGTTTTTAGTACTAAAATATTTGAAGGCACGGTTCTTTTCCGTTATCTCGACACCAGCCAAATTTCGCGATTTTTTCCCGGCAGCAGAGGGCGATGCTTGGCGACAATATTTTCTGGTAACCCATCCTCGTTTGCGCGGCGATCTTCATTTTTTTTTGGTAACCCGGATTCTTAATGCGTAGTACAAGCGCTACTGCTTCAAAAGGAAAGCAAAACAAATAATGCGACGTACTGATTATACTAATCTCCGAGTGTGTTGTTTATTCATACGCAAACGTGTATCCTGAATCGTGCGGCGAGCTTGTTTTTTTTTTTTTACTAACGTTGCTTCTGTGTCCGTAGTATGTTAGCTTGTGTTTGAATAGTAAAGGATAACGTATTTTTCTGTTTTGTATTTGTCAACCTATTTGATTTATTAATGTTGCGTAGGCCGAGAGCATGTGTTTGCATGCAAAAAAACGCCGATTGTGTCTGTTTTCTATCCTTCCGCGATCCTGTTGTTGTATTGATGTATAAACGTGCGTAGTATGTATAAGCGTGTGTAGCCATATTTACTTCAGTTTAGGTGAGTGTTGCTTTTACATATATATTTGTATAAATATGAATTAATAGGAAATGTGGCGAGGAATGTAGATGATAAAATAAGTTTTTGGCAGAGTTGTTAAAGGAATTGTTTTGTAAAGTGTGAATGCCGCCATGTATATTTTGAAATTGTGTGTCTTCATAGTTTGAGCTTCAAATTGAAACGTTTGGAATTTGCAAGAAGAAGCTGAAAATGTGAGTATGTTTTAAAATATTTCGATTTGTGTAGAATTGCCGATAATTCGATTTCTGTAGAATCTTCAGGATATAGAAATTGGTGAATGCAATTAGTATAGCAGTCAAACCGCCTTGCACATGCTCGGTGTGTCAATTAACTTGTTAAAAAAGAGAATCCCGTAGGTAATTTCGTTGTCGTATTGTGTCGATATTTAAAATATTCATTGGTTTGAAAATTATCGTTTTAGTTTTATAACAGTAATACGTTTTATGAATCGTTCATATTATGATTTAACATTCATTGAAATTTTTCGTATGTAATGGTGAGTCTATTTTGTATGTTTACATTTTTAACTTTGTATTTTCTGTTAAAATGTTTGTTTTGTAGGCATTGAAAATGTTTAAGGTGAAATAAATATCCGATAGGTAATTGCGGACAGGAAAAATCGCCTAAAAACATCGTAGCTACTTGGCGACAAAAAAAAGTTGCCAAAAAACATCGGAGCTACTTGGCGACAAAAGAAGTCGCCAAATTTGGGTGGTGTCGAGATAACGGAAAAATACCGAAGGCACAATATGAACTTCTCCTACAACCCCCCCCTCAAAAAAGAATCTTTGCAGTGACCATGCCTTTATGTGCCCGGAACTTATATCCCTTAACACGTCTACACACTATGAATGTGAAACAATATTATTTAATTAAAATAACGAAATTTTATGCCAACACAACGAAATATATACAGGCCCATTCCTGCCAAATAGTGCTGGCCCGATACATTTTAAGCAGTACCACGCCGTTAACTTTTCTGTGCATGTCATAGACACATGGTAGTTCGCCGTTACTAGTTATGTACTGGCGCATATGCACTTTTCAGGCACTGGTACTCCAGTGACTTCCAGACGATGGCAATCTACCTTGCTCCCGGTATACGGCACTTTACCAGCACGACGGGTACCCGGCCGTCATTTTGCGGGCAGTAGTGTGTTTGCTGGGTTATCTATTCCATAAATTTTGTAGTTTGATTAATATTTATTTTTAAAATTCTCGGAATGCTTATAGGAAACCATTTTTTTGAGCGTTAGACAAGTATGCGCTGCCCTCTCTATGTGAAATCACGATTTATTGCCACTTTTTTGTATTTTCTTTTTTGTACATATCTCTTTTTAATTACTGCTTATCCCTGATTAGTCTAGTAGTTTTTATTAAAAACTAGATAATGCTCTATCACTAATATGATATTCTTGTATGTATATGTGTAATTTTGACTATTTTTATTATTCTTTATTGTTATAGAGCATTAATTTATTTCTCAACTTTCTTTGAGTTATTTTGTTATTTTTGTTATACTCATACTTCATGATCTTTACGGATAGTACAAATTTGGCTTACGTGCCTGGCAAAAATGGACTTAATTTAAATAATAATATAAGTTCATGTGCCCGGTCTATAATTATTAATGGGGAAAATCATAGACCGTCATCCTGTTACCCAGACTTCAAAAATTATTTTAGAGATTGGCCTTCTTTTATGTTTAATATTTGAGACTCTAATAAGTGCAAAACTTGTCCTTACGCATCTTCTGATTTAATAGATAATAGTAAATCTTAGTAGAAATTCTGCAAATTATATAATTGTATTTATAAAATTAGTTGTACCTTATGTAATATGGCCTATATTGGTCAAACACGTAATCCCCTACATTTGAGCATTAATTTACATCGCAGTAACGTAAAAAAATTCTTATTAATGATCAATCGTTTAATGTTGAATATGCTCATTTTCATACCCATGGGTTTGAAAACATTAAAATAGAGATTCTTGCTATCCAAAAACATTATAACGGACGTCTTTTTCTCGAGGATCAGTTAATACATGATCATAATACATGTTATCCACATGGACTCAACCAGATATTAAATAATAAACTTCTTCATTACTACTCTATAAATACTGACCCTACAAAATATATGCCTATTTATTATAAACTTAATTTGAATAGATACAAAAAAAAAACTTATCGTTTCAAGAGGGATAAGTCCTCAAAACATACTCATTCCATTTTATCAAACAGTCTGAATAGCTATAAAGTCTGAACTTCAACTTCTAAATGATACCTACATAAATAATTTTAACTGGATACCTGTCAGAACGTTTGTCTTCTCTATTAAAAAGACGTTGATTCACAAATATCTCAAAATCTTCTACACTTTGACTGTCTGATCACTTTAGTCATTTGTTTTATGACGTCATGATTGTCCGAGCAAATGCTCTTAAACATGACATAGTAAAAAACAAATATACACAGTCTATATTGAATACTAACTTTGTCATACATTATACAAATCCTTCTTTTCGATCAATAAACTTTAATCAACTTCTTTCTAAATATAGTGATTTATTTCCAATTAATGACCTACATATTAAAAAATCCTTTAAATATCCTATACCCAAGGGTAGAAAAATATTCAACTACAATTCTTTTTGTAAGAATTTTTCACCGGATGACTCTTTTGATTGTTTATGTACCAGTGATCATTACCGTTCATTTCTGAATTCCCATTATGGACACATAGTTACAGGTGACCTTAATATAATAAAGTATTTAAAATTAAGACAACTGATGAACAAAGGCACTAAGTATAGACTACCATCTAAATATAATATAAAATATATTATTGCACAGTTTGCTTATGATATTGACTATTATATATATAATACTTCATTAAAATTCAATATTCCAACTGCCTTTTTTAATATGTGGAAAATTAAAGTATTGTCTTCATTAAATAATATATTAGTTAAATCTTTTGCATCTCCTAATAAACTATATCGATCTGATCAGAGTAAATATTTGCAGCAAAACTTTGTAATTACTTATGTTGATAAATCCTTTAATAGCTGTGCAATTAATTGTAAAAAATTATATCATAGCCTTTTATCCAATTCAATTAACAACAATTGTAACTTTACACTCACTAATACTACTGAGTCCATATTTAATAAAAATATACTAGCCTACCATAAGCCACTTAACCTGAAACATGATAATCTTAATCGTCTTCACTTAGTATTAATTCCTAAATTTCATAAAACTCCTATTAAGTGTAGAACTGTAACTATTGGATGTAATACTTACAATAATACAGCTAGTAAATCATTACTAAAAATACTAACTTCTGTGCATAATTTATATATTAAGGCTAATTGCAATTCCATATCAATTAGTAATAGTTATGAGCTAAAAAACAAAATTAAAGATTTACATTCTATATCTTCCATATCTACATATGACTTTAAAGATCTATTTAATAACATACATTTAGATGATCACTACAATACAATACTTGATCTTTTTAATAACAGCATGCATAATCTAAATCTACCATCACAATATGGGTCATTCCATGGTGACTGATGTTACAATTTGACTACATTTGTAACCTTTGAAATTCCCCTGTCGCTTGAAATATATATATTTATTTATTTAAATTGATCAAGAGTATCATAAATAAGTACTATACTGTTATCCATCTTCAATCTAAGAAGTCTTGTTTTTCTTTTTTTAAATTAAGGCAAATCAAAAATCGTGACTGATGTTACACAAAAGAGACATTGAGAAAAAGGAATTTTATATGAATTCAAATCCTCTTCGAACTAATAGTGTGAGAAGTAAAATAATATTTTCCTAGTTAAGTACAGATTTCAATCTTTATGAAAACATTTCCTTTCATTTAAAAAATTAAAAAACTTTTTATATAGAAAATAATTTATTCCTGTGACTGATGTTACATTCACATAAACATGCTATAATTACATATTATTCCTTCTTAAAAACAAAACTATCAAATTTACTTTTTGAAATAGAATTACTCTAGTTTAATCATAATAAATAAATCATATTAATGCTTGTTGTTCATTAATAAAATTTAAAAAATAATGTTGTTAGTGTATTTCACTAACGGGTGATTCCATGGAACTAGGGACACCAGTGAAAAAAAAAATATTCTTTTAAAGAATAATAGTTTTTTCCTCTATAAAGTAAACATTTGTGGATTTCTATAAAATTATGCTAAAAAGTTGGCAAAACATTTTTACATATATTTTATTTCTGTCTTTAGAGGTGTAGAAAGTTCATCTTGTTTTCTAAAAGAAATCAACGAGTATGTATAAAATCTTATTTTTTATTTAAATTTCGTTCGTTTATGAAAAGATTAGACAATCGCAGAAACTTTTAACTGCAATATTTGCCTTGAGAACAATTTTTATAAATTAGCCCTAACATTAATGTAACATCACTCCTAATAACATGAAAAGTTGTAGTTTCATTTGTGAATTTTAAAGTTATAAAAATGTGTAAATGTGTGTTATAAAATATGTGTAACATTAGGTACATTTCTGTTTTTCAATTAGAAAGCTACTTAAAAATATTGGGTAAATAGCATTGTCTGCTGCTGAAAGACAGAAAAAGTGATGAGATAAATTCAAGAATGAAGGAAAATATGAAGATCATAAAAACAAAGCAGAAACAATAAACAGCCAAAATAAAAGAAGAAAATATCCACCTAAATTACCTCAGTCAATTCAGAAGAAGGTAAAGGCTCTATTTTCAAGATTAATTTATCTCTAAATTAGAGAAAATGTTTGAAAAAGAGTACACTGAATTGATTGAGATAATTTAGCTAGGTCATTTCCTTTTTATTTTGGCTCTTTATTGGTTCTGCTTTGTTTTTCTTTTATAATCTTCAAATTTCCCTTCATTCTTTAACTTATCTCACCTTCTTTTCTGTCTTTCTGCAGTAGTCAATGCGATTTTCCCAAAATTTTTATGTAGGTATCTAATTAAAAAACAAAAATGTGACTGATGTTACATATTTTTTATAAGTTTAAAATTCATAAATTGAACCAATATTAGATATTCAAAAGACTAATATTAAAGATATCTTCATAAAGGAAGAGAAAATGACTTTTTACATTTTTGGGACTAATTTTATTTAAGCAAGAAAAACTTTTATAGAATTTCGTGACTGATGTTACATTAAATATTTGGCCTAATTTACAAAAATTGTTTTTAAGATAAATATTGCAGTTAAAGTTTTATGCATTGGTCTAATCTTTTCATATATAAACGAAATTTCAATAAAAAAAAATAAGATTTCATTCACATTTGTGGATTTCTTTTATAAAACTTGATGAACTTCCTACACCTCTTTCAGACAAGAACTCATGTAAAAACAGTAATGTTGCCAAAGATTGTGTATAAAACTTTTAAAAAGGTGTTTTCAACATTTTTAGCATCATTTCATAGAAATTCACATATTTTTACTTCATAGGGGACTAAAGTATTATTTTTTTATTAGAATTTTTTTTGGCATTGGTGTCCCTAGTTTCATGGAATCACCCATATTCTATTACTTTTTTAAAAAAATCTACTTAAGTTTATATTATACAATAACTATATACTACACAATAATAAACTTTACAAACAGGTCTTAGGTATTCCACAAGGTGGATCTACTTCAAGTTATTTAGCTGATCTTTATCTATTTAATTATGAGAAACATAATGATAACTCCTCACTTATATAGGTACATAGAGGATATTATTGTTATAGCTACAGATAACTATATTTACACAGATAAATTGCCTATTACTTATCCTGATAATTTAGAATTAATTAAAAATCCTTTACCTAATAACTGTATTAATTTTCTTGATTTACAACTAATAATAATAAATAAGGAAAATAAACTCACATTTAATATCTCTACTTATTATAAAAGAAGATGTCTGTGTGTGGGTCTGTGGGTCTGTGTGTCGGCGGCGTTACGGACAAACGGCTACACCTAGAAACACCAAATTTGGCACTCGGGAAGATCTAAACATGAAGTTGTGCACCTCGAAGCGATTTTTTCAAAATTCGACCTAGAATTTTTTTTATTTTATGTTTTATGCGATTTTTGGCATTTTTTCTCACCTAATTCGTAATAACGGCGGAAATTACGCTCGCAGCAAAACGTCATTTATATCATCGGATAGAGGAGAAATTTTTCTTTTAAAAACAGTTTGTTCTGAATACGCAACATAATTTACCGATTTTTAGGAATTTTTTTACTAAGCATCGACTTCGGCGAATTTTTCGTAAAATAATTTTAAAATTGTCGCCATCTTGAATTCTATCCGTCATAACTTTTTGATATTTTGACAAATCGTGAAACATTCTTTTCTCCCTCTTTGAAAATAAAAACGAAAAAATTATGTAAATTAGATGATTTTTTACGAATTTTAATGCAGCCTAATGTTTACAATTTAATAGCATCAACACGATATTACGCCATTCATTGCATTGCGATCACGGCACGAGAATTTATGTTCGGTTGTTGCCACAGAAAGGATTACAAAAAAGGGTTTTTTCAACCAATCGAGCTTTGAAATGGGATATCGGAATTTCAATTCGCAAGTGAGGATCTATGACGTCAAATGCGTTAAGATACGTAAAAATTACGCCATAATTTTAACTCATTTATTGCAGCTCTATTTTCAACACAGGGAGACGATATTTTGATTAAAATTTACTGTAGAAATAAACTAAGAAATTCACGATTATTATTATTAGAAGTGGTATTTTAATCCGGTGCTTATTTAAAAATTGAAATGTCTTCACGGTGCTGAAAATGTTCATTTTAAAAGTTACAAAGTTCGTTTCAAAGCGCGATATATTAAAATTTTTCTATTTACTATTTTTATTTTTGGCATTTAATTATGGCGCAGGCATTGCCTAACGTATGCATGCAGGCTGCGAGTATAGTTTTATTTTAACGTTGAATTACGTTCCTCCATAAAGGAGAGCTTACGGGATTACATTAATTGATCACGTGATAAATTAATTGCGTTGCCAGAAAAAGGATTAGAAAAAAATGTTCTTTTTTCAACCAATCGATTTTTTAAATGGGACATCGGAATTTCAATGCGCAAGTGAGGATCTATGACGTCAAATGCTTTAAAATACGTAAAAATTACGCCACAAATTTAACTCATTTATCCCTGCTCTTTTTTTAACACAAGGAGGCGATATTTTGATTAAAACTTACTTTAGAAATAAACTGAGAAATTCCTGATGCCAACCGGGGTATCTTTTACGGTAGTTAAACAGTGACGTCATAAATTTTTAAAAAGGCGTGAAATTTGTAAACTCTGCAACTCTAACGTCCTGTCACAGTTATAGCGATTCTAAATAGCTCCTCGAGATGACACAGCTTGATGTTTTCAGTAGACAGAACTATAGAGGATTTATAAGATATCTTTATATTGGATACATGGATAGTTAAGTTGGCACCGCTTGAGTATTTTTCACCACGGTGAGATAAAATGTTTTGCGGGGCTAAATACGCCAATCTTACAAAACTATGCATAAATTAAATTTGTATGGAGAGCTTCCTTAATAGCAACTATTATGGGAAATGAATAATGTTTATGGTAATGCGTAAATTGCTAAAGAATCGCCATAGAATATAAAGGTCCCATTTGTGCCAAATAATATAAGCTGTTTCGTTAAATTGAGCATTAAAGAGGGAGAAGCGAAGATAGATAGTATTAATATGCGTAATAGGTAGTATTGGTAGATTTGTAAGGATGATATGAATAAATCCCAATATACAACGTTAATAAATATTTCATGAAATTAAAAGTGTTCTGTTCATCCTTTTTTAAGGGTTGTTTCACAAACAACTGAACGATAAGTAATTCTAATTTGCGTTGATATATCCCGCAGTAATTTCAACAGAGGAGATTACTTGAACTTTTTAAAAATGAAATTCGCAGCTGTTTTAAAATAAATATAGTTGTCCATTTCATGTAGTGTCTGAGGTATTTAATGCTACAACTTGAACCTCAAAACAGTATGATATAGAAATAACACATTTTGAAAGTCAGGAGTTCTCTGCAAACCGCTAAGCTTTTCACTTTTCTGATCGCGAATGACACTGATGTAGTTTTTTGAGTCATGATATTGCAATGATGCCAAGTTAGTACTCATGACGCAAACTTTAATTATAAGTCAAATAATTTCGCTTTTATTTTAGATTTCACATCACTGGAATTAAGTGGAATTACACATGTAAGGAACATTTTCGTTTCCTACCGTGCGAAGAACGGGCACGCAGCTAGTATACAATAAAAGAGATGAGTTTCCCTTCAATGTAATTAGTTTCACAGATTTTACCTCATGCATGCATATATCTGTATTTAGAAATATTATAGCTAATCATCTATATAGAGTACTGTCTCTTTATACAAGTAATTATAAGTCTGATCATATATCTTCACTGTATTATATTGCTTTAAGATACAATTACCCTAGAAAATTTCTAAATTCGATTCTATTTCCTAGTTGCAATTAGCATTTCTATAAACATGTGTCCTTTCTGGGAATTCTTTGTTGGAGAGGTTGGGGTTTGGTAGCTGGCTTGCTTATAAAAATATATTTTTTTTAAAAGTTCGATAAAACTCTGGCTTTTTAGTACATGTTTTATTGAAAAAAACACTACTATGAGCTTACATTTGTACTTGTTTATTGTTAAAAAAATAAAAAAATGTACAAATGAACTAATGATTACAGGTATCATATAAATGCTCTTCTTTTAATTAATATAATCTCTGAAATATCACAAGGCATATAATACGAATAGTGAGCTATTTAAGTAGTTAGATGTATCCCTTCAAAATATTATAACCCTAATATATCTCATGCTAATATCTGATATTAATATTTATAGTTTATTTTATTTTATTTTTATTTATTTATTTAACTTTTAATTTTTACCAGATTGTTTTAATTTACTCCACTTTTATTTCTTTATTTTATTCTTCTTATTTTTTATTAACTCTTACTTCTTATTTATTGTTCAACTTTTCTCCAATTATTCTGGCAACGTATATTTTTTCCTCTTCAATTGGCTCAACCATGGCAACAGCTCCATGGTTGAGCCATGTTTTCAAGCTTAATGCTTTTGGTCTCTTCATCTCCTTTTTTTCTTCATAATTACTTTTTCACTGGGTATGTCTTCATGATTACTGTTTAACAGGATAGCCCCCCTCCCCCCGTAGTTACATATCTAGCTTTCTTTGTGCTAAGTAACTGCATTGAAATCCTGTTATTTTGTTTTTTATCTTGGTATTAAGTATTCGGTTCGTGGGGCCTGACGAGTATAGCCGATGCTTGCTACCCACTGTTTTACTCTATCCAATTCCATTTTAATTTTCTTTTTACCATTGTTTGGATTTCTATTTACTGGATATATCTACTTCTTCCTGTTTTGCATACGATTTTGTGTTCATTGCATATTTATACTACGAAATTGCTGTTGAATGATTCCTTGATTCGAAAGTTTAGCCATTTTACTATTATACATATGTGTGTGTGTGGAAAAGTTGGACTAGGACAGTTTTTTCTCACGTTTGAAGTAACTACATGAATAAAGTGCTTCAATTTCTATTTGAATGTATTACAATGCATTTGAATGAATTAGACGTTGGTTTCAAAAATGACTATTTTTTAATGCATAAAAACTATATTCTAGGCTCTAGAGTAAATAAATTATTTTTTTGGAAGTAGGTACATACCCGGTTTTATCCAATAATGCCGCTTATTAGAAAATAAGACATATCTTTCAATTGTGATACAAAACACGATTCCATAATTTTAAATAATGCTTAAAATCCTTCTTTGTGATATAGGGAAAAAAGAAAAATATTTTTCTCTAATAGGGAAGAAAAAAGAATTTCCTGCCTGAAAATAACGGAAAAAACCCGACTTTGAGACTGAAAATATCGGCGAGAAACCGTTTCGTAAGATAACACGAGAACGGAAATTAACCGTTTTCTCCCTGAAATAAACGGTTATTTTCCGGCAGCATTGCTGCCAGACCGTTTATTTCAGGAACTTTTATAACAGTGTACGTATCAGCAATATGATAATTTCGGACTGTACAAAAGCTCCGCCTTTCGCCAGTTACAAAACAGGTTAAGCAAAAAATCCACAAGAGTAGAAAGCCTAGAACTGAAGTAAACAGAGGCAGTTGCCATTCGGAAGAAGAAAGAGATAAGAAAACAGAGAAAATAAAAGAAGAACGAATAGAGAAAAGAGAAATGTCTAAAACAGGATAGTACATTAAAAATAAAATAAAATTAAATGAAGAATTACCAATACTACTAATAAAATAGAATTTTTAAAAAAAGTAAAAATATTTTAATTTATCAAATTGTTGATAAGTATCATTTTATGAGTGTTATAATACAAAATTTTTATTAATTTTAAAATATATACATATAAGAACGCAGAAATACATGCATAACAATGATTAACTAATACCGTCCAGAGTCAAGGCAAAATAAATATACAAATATAAGAAGACGATCACATTTATCGAAATTTTGTGTCTGCATTTGATAGACAATGAGCCTTAAAGAATTTTTGATTTACAAACCATCACATCGTGGCTGACGATATATACAGGCTATGGAGTTGAAAGTTTGGCCACACCCCTTTGCACTCGAAAAATCATGTCAACAAGGGGGTGTTACCATCTTAGTCCCAGATAGCCACACTAAGATTATCACATCCCCAGGCCAAATTACTCTTCAAGCGAGGAGGGAAATGGCCAAAATGTCAGCGCCATAGCCTGTATATCGTCAGCTACGTCATCCCATTTAGCTACGTAGATGATACAAAAGTAAGCTAACAAGAGTTCTCACAGGGGCACATATTCATGGTCATCGCAACTTTTTAGGGAACGGGGAACACGTCCTCCCAATATTTTGGCTTGGTGGAGAGGAGGGTAGAGGTTTGAGGGAATCTATAAATGTCGCTAAAAATGTTCTAACAACTAAACAGAGAAAAGAAATAGAGAGGCAGATGACCATATCACATCGCGAAGCCCATTTTCCTCCCACATTGAAGTATGTAAAACCAAAGTTGTCTACTGCTCTGGAATATGATTAACACTTTTTGTAAAGAGTTATTTTCTTTTATTTTTTTTCGAAATGGTAACACAGGTCTAAAATAAAAAACTGCACAGGAATTTTTCATCGTTTCATATACATTTTCACTCACTAAAACCAGTAAAAATAATTTTAAAATTTCCCTCGCGTCAGATTTTTGTTCCAAAACTCATCTTTTTAGTTTATTTAAAAGAAAATTTCCCTTTTCAAACTGAAATTTGGTATCCTGTTCTTAAATCAAAAAACCCTATCAAATAATTGGGAATGAATACAAAAAAGCCTGCATATATATTTGCTTTTATTTCAACATTCTGAATAAGTTCAGGATTTTATTTGTTGTAAGCATGAACGACTGCGTGTATGCGCTGGTTGCCATGGTTAATTTTGTAGACCAGGGAAAGGTGATTCAAGTCTTAACACTCATTTTACATCTGCAATAATCCTGACTGGTCATTTATTTTGTTCTGTTTTATGGCTCCAAGAGGTTGCGTTATTCCTGCAGTTAACTTGTTTTATTGTTGGTGAATACACCGTTAAAAGTCAACAAAAGAATTTGCGAAGAAAGTTTATTTTGATTATTTCAAGTTGAAACTTGGGGATCAAGACAAACTATGGGCTCCTCACAAGGCGTGCAGATGTGAGGAAGATCTTTGTTTGTGGTTTAAGGATAAGAAAAACTCATTTCGTTGTGGAATTCCTATGATGTGGCATGAACAGCAAAACCACACTGCTAATTGCTATTTTTGTTCGGTAGATGGAAGAGTCTTTAATACTACGAATACTAAGAGCATATTTTACCCAAACCTTATTTTAGCTATTCGCCCAACACCTCATTCCTCAGAAATACCAGGTCCAAACCCACCTTCAAGTTTGGATAATATCCAGATGAGTGATTCTGAGAATGAACACAATACCTCACCAGGACGAATCTAGCTTAGATTTTTCTGTTGATGAAGCATCTCAACCACTTTCTCATACAGAGCTTAATTAACTATCTTGTTAGGTTTTTTCCAAAGATTGAGGGCAATTGGTAGCGGCAACACTGAAAAATAAAAATCTACTGACACCCGGAACTTCATTCTCCTGTTCCAAGTTCCCAAAACTGTCACAATACAAGTTGAAAGAGGGAGTTTTTACTGGCCCGGACATACGAAAACTGTTATCCGATCCCCTTTTTTCAGAAACAATGGAGGAAAAAGAAAAGGAAGCGTGGAACTCTTTTGAGACAGAGAATAGAGACCTTCTCTACAAAACCATTGTACAACGCATGTTGGCTGTGTATGAGGCTCAAGATGATGCTTATGATGGAGATGAGCTAAAAAGTTTATTTTCTACACTCCCATAGTGACCATACCAAAGCATAGTTTATGAATACTGTAGTTTTTCACATAAATTTAATATTTGTTTTCTATATTGCGTAAGTTGTCTTTAGTATTGTATAATAGTGCAAATTTGAAATGTTTATTATGTTATTTAATTTTGAGAGTTCGAAAAATTACAAGTAATTATTTTATGATATAATCAATATTAAAGGTAAATTTTCCATTCACATACATTTAACCAACAATTTTCTTTCTGCCTCACCTTTCATTGAAATCTTCTTTTGAAATTAAATTTTTCCCCCATGATATCCTTGGGTAAATTTTTAAAGAATTTGTGTTCATAATAAATTTTTCTTTATGATACTCTATTACAGTCATTTTTATTTCGTGTGTTCACATCTTCCACAATGAACTTTGACAAACTTAAATTTTTCCATTTAAGCCGAAGAGCTTTTACTTTTTGGAAGTCGTCAGGACTTTTTGGCTTTTAAGAATTTATTGAATTATAAACTTATGCTAATATTTAATATAGAAATATAGATAAAAAAGTTATTAAAAAATATATGATATATAAATGCCATCCCCACTTAAGGTGGAGTTCCCCCCTGAAAAAAGAGGGCGCCCCCCTCCTGAATAGAAAATCTGGCTACGGGCCTGTATACCCGGTGACCCAAAAATGACTGATGGATTTTGAAAATCAATTTTTAAAAAAGCGGAATGTGATAGATATGTATCGTTTTCAGCCTTATGCTTAGGAAATCAGGAAATTTTATAACCCAAAATTTCAAATTTAGTTAACATTTTCACGCACAGGTGAGGCTGAAAACTATGAAAAAATAAAAACCGGTATGAAAATTTTGCAAGGACTGTTCCAAAAAACTAAACAATGACATTTTCAATGTAACCCCCATTTCCTGAAACAACGTGGCGCAGTTTGAGGCAAAAATTTCATCCGTTCAAACATGAATTGGACACATCAAGACATACGTTCAAAGATGTGAGACAATACACTTGGAATTGTCTCACATGCAGTACTGATGTGCTGCTTCAGCTCCGCAATTGTTTGTGGAGTTTGACGGTATACCAAATCTTTCACTTACCCCCCAAAGAAAAAAGTTGCAGGGCGTCAAGTCTGGCGAATAAGGAGCCCATGCCATGCCACTTCCTGTATGCATGTCGTAATCCAAGGCAAATCACCCACTCATTGAAATGTTCGTTCAAGAAATCAAATACTGCAGACGTTCGATGTGGACGAGCACCATCTTGCATGAACCAGGAGGCATTCGAACAGTGCTTCAAAGCAGTATGAATCCCCACAAATTCTTCCAGTATCCCAAGATATAGTACAGAATTTATCGGTTGCTCTCGAAAAAATGGCCCTATTATTCCTATGGAGAAACCCGCAGCCCATACTGTTACTTTTGGTGAATGCAGGGATGAAGGTTCACTTAATATACTGAAATTTTTTTAGTTAAAAGCAGTTTACTGTTTGCTCATTTTGAATTGTCTGTTACTGAAATTGCTGACATTTTTTAGTGTTAAGTATGGATGGTGTATTTTGTTTTATTGGTTTTTTTTAGTGGAATATCTGTGCAATTTTAATGTGTTAAAGTGATTTGTCTTTGCTGACAGTGCTCAACGTGTTGTATTATTTTATCGTATTCTAAAATGGTGTTTCACACGTGAAAATTTTGGCGACAAAAAAAAAGCGCCAAGTAGCGGGTGTTGGCGACAAAAAAAAAAGTCGCCAAAATAGCGACACCCGCTAACGAAATTACTCCCATGAACTGAAATATAAAGAATTAAACTAAACTAATCAAAATAAACTTTTAAAATTATGCAAAAAGAACATATAAATCACAATTGTAAATGTAAGCAAAATTTCTAATGGGTGTTAAGTTTACATAAATTTCTAACTTTGTTGGGTTTTTGACGTCAAAAACTGGTTTAAACCGCCAAAAAGTGTCAAAAACTAATCTATTAAAGAGCACAAAATGTCTAAGTATGCAGTATATTTTCATTTTGCATGAAACTAAATACATAATTAAAATTAATTATATTAAAAAGTATCAATTATGCTAACAGACAAATTGAGCTCATTAATAATAATTAGTTAATATGACTGCCCAGTAGTGGATCCAGGGGAAGGGCTAGGTGCTTCAGCCCCCCCCCCAAAAGAGATTGCTAAAGGGCAACATTCTGCTTTATTATACAATTTAAACAGCTCAAATGATAATATTTTATAACTTAGCCCCTCCCAAAAGCATGCACATTGATTTTGACTGAAATTTTAATTTACAGTACATTTTAATTGGGTGAAATAAGCTTTTTTAAAAATTTAGCCCCTCCCCAAAAAAATTTCTGTATCCGCCACTGTGACTGCCCATAGAGTGTAATGTATTAGAATTTTTTTTTCTCCTGTAAAAGAACTGTAAATGTTACGTATAAATCATTTTCAGTAGGTCACATGGTACTGTATGTAGTCAGATAAATAATGGTCTGCAGTTTTTTAAACTTTTCAAATTAAGGTAAAGCGGCTAAACATTTCCTAAAAGCAAATATTAAGTTTATTTTTTATTTAATCCAAAAACCTAAATTGAAAATGTTTTAAGCAACAGGCAATAACATACTAATTTCAGTCATTTAAATAAAATAAAGATCAATACTCCGTAATTATCAGTATACTGAAGCTTCGCATTTAAAAAATAATTAGTAAAATATTTCAGTACTTAAATGTAATGCGTAAAAAAGCATTACATTTAAGTACACATTTTGTTTTTCTAAATATTGATTGATTATTTAATTACAGATACAAAGAACAAAATATTTTACAATAAAATAATACTTATTAGTTTCGATCATTTTTTTTCACAAAGCATAACTAACTTTTTACTGAAATTGATAGTTTATATCTTTAATATGTTAGCATTGTTTTGACTATATTGGATACATAATTAAATTTCTTTCCACTTTCTTTTCCTTTTCCTAGACAATGTTTTATAAAAAATGTGTAAATGATGGCCATATTTCTTAAAAATTAGTATTAACATTTCACACATATTCATAGCTTATACAATGCATGCAATGTTAAAGACATCAATTAATATTTCTAATACTGCAAGTGCAATATTTGAGGTTTTCGACAAATGTTTTTGACATAGGGTTTTTGACGTGACAGTTTAAACCATGGTTAAAACCGTCAAAAACGTGCCAACCCTGATTTCTAAAATGAGCAGAAAATATAACTATTGACAAGCTGCACTACAAACTGAAATAAGCAAAATAAAAAAATCTCTTGTCTTATATGAAACATCTAAAAAATATCCTATTCATGCTCAGGCCCAGATATGCCCACCGGGAACGGTAGGCCGGTCACTTTCACAAGTATGTCGTAAAATATTATGTTTCTTCAGAATAAACATTCAGCCGTTCGCCAAGCTGCTGATGTACGTGGATAAGAACGGCCGAAGATAGGCTTAACTAGAGCTCCTAGAATAAGGATTCCAGGCTTAACATACCATTCGACATTGGATGTGTTGGAAAGAAATACTAATTACCTTACTGTGTTTAATACATTTACAAAATTCAAATAATGAAAGAAGGGCACATACCTCATTACAATTCTTTGCAACACAGACCAGAAAAGCTCGTGAGTCAGCATAGCGTAGCTCCTTCATGTTTTCTCTTGCGCGCGCCAGCTCCAGAACGATGATTTCGATTAACAAACAAGTCATCCTTCGCTTCGATTCTCTTCCGGTCGTAGCTGTCGGGGCTAGTCGTAGCTGTCGGGGTCGGAAATTCCCGGGTGCACGTCACAATCTGACGTCACATTTGAGCATGACGGTACATTCACGAGACTCCGCCGTAATTTAAAGGTGCAGATCGTGATTTCAGTAAGAAAAGGGCTTCTTCATATTCAAAATGTATATTTACGAGGGTTTCTCATTCATATACGAAAACGAGATTTCCCCTTAAAAATGAGCGGTAAATTCTCGTAAATTTATTTTTATTTTTTACAGTGTGTGAAGGCTGTGGCGCATGAGACGGTGAGTGCTCATTCTTCGGAGTCCAATAGAAGATGCAACACGGCATACGGAATTCCGGGTCCACTGTTGGATAACCTACTGTACGGCTTCAGCATTCGACTAAGTAACTGAAAGTCGTGGCCGGCCGACATTTCCAATACGATCATCATTCACGCTCCCCGTTCGTTCGAATTTCTGGAATAGAGTCTTTATTGCATTGTCTGACGGTCCGTTTCTCACATGAAATTTTCTTTCGAAACTGCGCCTCGTTCGAACAAAACTGTATTCCAGGCAGTGGAACTCTAACACAATAAATAACCGCTGTTGAACGGAAAAAACCATTTTGGTAGAACGGACTAGCAATCTCAACAGCACACGCTATCAGCTGGACGATGAACTAGCGAGGTGAAATGAAATGGCGAGCTGAAATAGTTCGTTTTAACTATACCTGTTACAGATCGCCTGCAGCGCTATCTCTTGGTAGAAATATTAACTAAATTTGAAATTTCGTGGGATAAAATTCACTGATTTCTAAGCATAAGACCTCAAACGATATATATCTGCCGCATTCCGTCTTTTTTTTTATTGACTTTCAAAATCCATCAGTCATTTTTGGGGTATATAATATTTTAAAAAAAGAGTGAATGAGAGAGAAAGAGAGAGGCTAAAAAATCACGTATTAAATATTGGAAAAATTTAATGAACGTTGTGTAAAAAAAATTGCTGTAATAGTTGAACGCGGAAATGTTGACACTTGTAAGGGGAAAAAATTATGCTTGTGCAGGCCCATAGCTAAACTATTTTTATAAAAAAAAGGGCTAAAAATTTAAATATACCTATACACATGAACACAAAGGAAACAAACTGCAAAATTGCAAGACCATTATTAATAATAAAGATCAGTTATGCCAAATGTATCGATACATATATGTTAGTTGCAGTAGTCGTAACCCTCCCATGAAAAATTTCTGGCTTCGCCTCTGGACGCACTAAAGGGGCGGAAGGTGCGACCGCTCCCGCCCCCCACCCCCAAAGGAAAAAGAAAAAAAAAGAAAGAAATCGGGGGCTTCTAAACTCTTACCCTTGAATACACATTCTTTTAAATTTTGTACCCTTGTTGCTCTACACTAACTCAGTGGCGTAGCCAGAAATTTTTCATGGTGGGGGTTACGACTACTGCAACTCACATACATGTATACGTGTTTGTGATAAGGGAGTGAAAAATATATATTTTGTATTGCAAAAAATTCCTCACGGGGAGGTTGTGACCCCCCTACCCTCGCACCCCATTGGCTACGCCACTGCACTTACTGTTTTCATTTTATATAGGCAGAGGTCTAATTAAAGGTGACTAATATGGTAATAATATAATAGTATAAATAATAATGATCGGCAATATGGTGTGAACGTCTATTCATTTTGTCCAACACAGAGCAAATCAGAATCCCTATGTCTTTGACGCAAATAATCCCATTTCTCTTTCTTTAAAAGTACCATGATTATCATGCTTAAAAACAGATTGTAGCTTAAAGACAATTGTTAATAGGCAGGTTGAAACATATTTGTATTTTTGTTGCGGCGGTAATAAAAAAAAGGTACTACAAAGTGCAGGCGTGTTTTTCATTGGATTTTAATGGCTTTTAAAAGAGCGGTAGAAGGGAGTCACTGTTGAGAAATCCTTCTGACCGAAGAAATGGCCTTCGAGATGAGAGGAGCTCTGACTTTGACTTTAGCTCGTCACAGTAACTTGCTAGAATGGAAATGTTCTGCATTTTTATTACCACGACAACGAAATTTCGAGTCAGTTCCGAACACACAAGAAACTTCCACTCCCATATCTTCCATACCCTCAACACATTATTTCTTTGTTTGGAGTGTAAATGTATTGCTTTCATTTTACGTGTTTTTTAAAATAAAAATACAGTAGTTCCAGTAGTGTAGCCAGGATTTTATTTCGGGAGGGGAGGGGAGTTGGGTATTAACCCTACCCTAGTAGCAAACGGTCATCGGTTCCTGAAACGCCGATGATCGGACAGGGACGAAGCGCAACGCGCGCCATGCAAGGTTCTTCATCGCGTCGGGGGCTCTTATCTCGGATTTTTCTCGGGCATGTCCTCTCCCGAATAATAGGGTTGGATCATCGGCAAGGGGGGAAAATTGTAAAGCCTATGCGATTGGGGTTATATTCATCTCGGAAGAGCAAGCACCTTGCAACTTAGGATGTGAAGCCTATGACCTTTGATAAAAGTTTTAAACTGAACAATCGATAAAAATTGGGGTATATACCAGCTAGATAAAATTTTTTAAAAGTAAAAAAAAAAAAAAAAAGCAAATGCGAACTTCTTCCTCTTCTCTTTGAATTTTAATGCTGCCATCTGAACTTCATTTTTCAAGCTTCCGAGACTTGGTTTCGAACTGGAGAACTAACGCTTGGTAACCGGGCATTCTAACCACTAGACGGGGGTCTGACACGCTATTGGCGAGACTAAAATTGGAAGTGACTGTTGTTTCAAGTTCGGAATTGGAACATTTAAGTTTCTATTTAAATAAAACTAGACTTTTCCTGTACACTACTCAAAATTAAAAAAGATTTTGCGATTTCTATCCGTTTTAAGCATTTGGGACCTGTGTACGGCCGTAAAAAAAAAAAAAAAAAAAAAAAGTTTGTCTGTCTGTCGTTCTGTCTTTTCTTATTCGCACATCACGTAAAATTGACTGAAGCGAATTAAATAAAATTTGTTGACATGATAGGTGGTCACTTAACTTAAAGTATAGGCTTCGAATTTTTAAAAATATTCATTATAATGAATATTTTAAAAATCTCTCTATAGATTTTGAGATTTTTCGAAGATTGTTTCAAACTGCGTAAATTTTTATTCGCACATCACGTAAAAGTGACTAAAGCGAAAGGAATGAAATTTACTGACATGATAGGCAATCACTCACCTTAAGCTATAATCGTCGGATTAAAAAAAAAAAAAAATTAGAGTTTGAGATTTTTTCTGAAAATCGTTTCAAACTGCGTAAATTTTTGTCGGTTCATCACATACGACTTAAGTGAATAAAGCAAAATTTAGTGACACGATAGGTGGTCGTACAATTTAAACTATGCCCCTAAAGTGTCTTAAAATTTGGATTAGATTTTGAGATTTTGCGAAAACTGTTCAAACTGCTTCCGCGTAATAGCTTAGCCAATCAGCAACCTTAAAACAAACATATGGTGTGCATATGATGCTCTTTGCACATTAATGAAGGAACGGAGATATCGAGCCGTTCAGCTACTTGTGAGAAAGACCGATATAAACCTGTTTGCTCGCTTTACCCTTCGCAATCTTGAAAGCGCCTATCAGACCTCAGTGTAAAGATTCGATCATCGGGAAAAGATGAACATACGAAAAATTAAGGATGATCAGTAATGATCAGGCGATGAATAGCCGATGCACCGATCATAGGCCTGGTAAAGCCAGAGCAAAGATTGCTGCTAGGGTAATAGCACAGATGGTCACAAAAGAGTCGCTGTGATGTCACAGAGGGTCCCAATTGTCACAGGACTGTCACATACTAGTCACATTGTGACTTGTGAGTGATGTGACTCTACTGTGTGGTCACTGTGAAGTTTATTTGTGACCAGTCACCAGGTGACGTCGCCGTGAAGTCACCATGTGACTAGTATGTGATCGGTCGCTCAGTGACTCCACTGTGAAGTCACCATGTGACTAGTATGTGATTGGTCGCTCATTGACTCCACTGTGAAGTCACTGTGTGACTATTTTGTGACTACTGATTTTTTTGGACTTCAAAATGACGTCACACTGGCCACTTTTGCGACTTTGGAAACAGACTCATTTTTTCTAATATTTTGTGGCAATTTCTTTCGTGAAACATTTAATAAATAAATCCGAAAATAGTAATTCAATAAAATCTCGCAGTTATGTAGTAATCGAATTTCGTTTAATTTATTAATTTTTAAATTATTTCGTTTAAACAAGACAATATTATTTATAAAAAAATATTATTCTTGAAAATATTAGAGGTGAGAGTTCTAATCACAATGGTGAAAACTAAGTATCTGTGAGTAAAATTAACAATTTCTTTCATATCCCCATGGCATATATGTTTCGATAGCGTATGTAGGTTTAAATTTCGGATGGGGGGGACTATCCGGTATTTTCAACCTTATTGTTACTAGAGTAACCCCACATGTCCCACATTACAAATTTATTTCATAACCGAATAAAAAATTTCAATACATCATTAGTTTTTTCGGATGAATACTTAAATAAAACAGCACATAATCTCCTGAAAATAAATTATGTGGTAAAAGAAAGATTTCCAAGATTTTTAATTTATATTTATTAATTATGGTATTTTCTCTCCATTTATAAAATGCTCACAGAAATATTTTAAATTTCCAAAAGAAGCCATGCCAGAACTAGCTTTTGCAGCAATCAGTTTACTTTTAAAAGATCCCGAGGCAATATAATCACAGCCTTGAGGTAAGATGCTGGCCTAGTAACCATTGGCTCGAGGGTTCGATTCTGGACCTGAACTTTTTCTTGCCTGAGAATTTGGTGCTGCCATCTGGTGTATATTCTCGGTAACTCTTTTTCCCCGAATTTTTTCGCTGTCACAAAACTGTCCCAAAGTGACCTCTCTGAACGGTGGCTATGTGAATACACAGCGAGAGGACATAGCGACTTTGGCGTGACTTTGCTGCGGAGTCGCGGCGACTGTTTGTAACTCTATTGTGACAGTATTATGTGGTCGCATTTCAGTCACAGGGGACTTTTGTGCTATTAGGGAAATTTAAAGCTAAAGTTCAATTGTAAACTAAATATTAAATTGTAAGCTAAGTAAAGGGTCCCATTTCGGGAGGGGGCTGCTGCCCTCTCAGGCTACGCCCCTAAATAATACCCCTGACTTATGCGATAGGTGAGACTGAGCCATAAACGTGTCGGTCGTTGTATAATTTCGCTTATAAATATACAATTACAAATTATTTTCAGTGGCGTAGCAAGAGGGGGTGTCCTGTTGCTCTTTGATCGCATAAAACATATTTTTTTATATTTTAATTACTTTGGAATTATTCGTCAAAATCGCAACGTATTCTTTTCCCCCTCATGGGGTCCCTTTCGCCAACCAGAAGAGTGTAACTTTATCTCCCGCCTTTAGCTCTTATCAGCTGCAAAATAAAAATAAAATAACAGTTGACATCAGTTTTTCTCCCTGCTCTTTTCGCCTTCTAAAAGAAAATTACAATAATAACAGATTTTTCCTCATATGGTCTGCTCTGGATGAAGCAGATTTTTTTTTTTTTTTTTTCAGCTTTCTCATCTGTGTAAAGGAACATACTGCTGGCATCTCGGGAAACATCTGCTGGCGTCTCGAGATTGTTCTGGAACAAACGTGAAACCCTTTTACCGTTGTGTACGCTTAACGGTCAATTTTTGGAAGTTGGGCTGTTGGATCTCGGTGTGGCAAGGCTCTCACTTCACGCGAGGCGGCCTTTGTCCGCCGACACGTAAGGTTCCGTGATTGTGAGGGAGTTTAACACAGGAGGATTTTTTCATGCCCTCCCATGTATATTATTATTGAATGTACTCCTATGTAATATATTTTTAACCGCGGAGTTAAACCTGAATTTTTATAATTTTGTAATATTTTTGATGATGGTGTGTGACTTCTTGTGATATCGAATTGGAAACGTAATAAAAGACATGCAGCCTATCGCCTTTTTCTTTGATTCCCTTAAGAATATGATTCTTCATAATGCGTTTTTCTTCCAGTGTTGCAAATTCTTCTGTGCTCCTTTTGGTAGGAGGCAAAATCGACAAACGCTAAGAAGATGTCTATGTTTTTCCACAAGAACATCATGGCTCAATAATTTATTGGCCACCTCCCTACGTTGGTGAATCTCCATTTTCTTGTGCATCGTTGCATATTGTGATTTTCCCGGCGTTCTTGTGAAATCGGATTTAGTTCTCTCTCATTCGAAGTGAAATAGTTACGATGTCGCTGTAACAGAAACCTTTTTTTTCAGCGCGTCATTCGCAGGTACATCTACATCTTAACACTAGAAAGGCGGCGTTTTCCGTATACCTCGAAAGGCGGGAAGCGGTCATTTTGACCGCTCCCAATAAATCAGTTATTTCTTCCAAAATTTTAGAGATTTCTATATAAAATAAGTTTATAAGGTCTTTAACTATTAAATTTCCCATTTTTATCACATGAATTTCGTGTTATGCTCATCATTATTTTATATTATTTTTTACGTTCATTTTATTGCAATTATACACATTATCGATTATTCAAAATTTAGGAAAAAGAATAAACAATAAGGCACACTAATTGAAAATTATGTTTTAGCTACACAAGCTATTTAACTCTATATCACATTTGATTATTATTTTAATAACATATATATTAAAAAATATCGATATTTTAGAATGACTTACATTACGTACTGTTACACTTTTAAAGATACTCATCTTTATCACTTTGCTAGTACATGATCCACAAACTGACTTTTTACAATCAGAACAAATGTTTAGTGTTTTATTGCGGCAACGATTAATTTGGCACTGTTTGCGTTTCCTGCTTGATGTAGAATGCGCATTGTTTGTACTTGGAGTGATATCAGGAAGCGGAGACATCTTGGAGAAAATATGTTTTTTTCGGAGCTCATCAGCTAAATTCAAAATATAATCACGCCTCTTGATTTTTACACCGGTAGTTTCTTTGTAAACAATCCAGGCATTGATTGCAGCTAGGTCAAGAATATTATAAGAAACTTAAACAGGCCATCGCCGGTAAGCGGATTTAGTTGTGTATTTTCTTCCCATTTGATCAAGTACATCCACACCGTATTTAGTCGAGTTGTAAAATTTAACAACATCTGGCTTTTTCTTTTCATTGCTTTCAACTTCCAGTGTAGAATGTAAAGTACTTAATAGTAACGCATTTTTGTTTTTCTTTCCTTGGTATGCTGTTAGTGTGATGTCATCATGCTTGAGAATTTTACTTGAATACAGCTCTCCTTTCTTAGGCTTGAAAGATTCGGGCACTTCTTTTTTTGAACGATTCAATGTTCCAACGAGGCTAAGTCCTTTTTTTTCTCAAATTTTTAGCTAATTTCAATGACGTAAAATAGTTGTCCGTCGTAATGTTCCTTCCAGTATTATGAAAGGGTTTTGCTAAGCGGCATACTACATATTCTCCAACAGTTACATCTTTAGGTCTACTTTCATTTTTTCCTAATTACGGTAAGGCATTCAACTAATATTTTAATTGAACATCAGCTGCTAATCAAAATATAAGGCCAAATTTGTCTGGTTTTTGTGGCATATATTGTGTAAATGGGCAACGTGATTTACTAGGGAATAGTTGCTCATCTATAGTTATGTTTTCACCTGCCTTGTAACAGAGTAAGCAGTTTTCAATGAATGCGTTCCAAATTTCTGATACAAGTGCAAATTTGTCTGTTGGAAGCCTTTCAGATCGTGTTGACTTCAGATCGAATCGCAAATATCTCATGATTTCTTTAAATCTATCACTAGGCATGGTTTCATGAAAAAAGTTAAGACCCCAAGTCCTGGACCACAAATTGTCTACAGATATTCCTTTTGAAATGAAACTTCCACGGGCATAAGTATGGAAATAAATGCATTCAATTCTGTTAGAGATATACTCCAGTGCGGATTCTGTAAGATTTTTTGAGCTTCCGCTTCTGTGCACTTTTGTATGACATGCAGAATTTTTTAGTTTATGAAGATCCTCCAAACAGAAGTAAAGTGTCCCACAGTCACATGCCTAGTGGCAAATGAGCTTGGTCCAGGCACTTCTCTCAGCACATTATGCTGCTGCTATCTTCCAACCGAAAAAGAATCAGAAGAAGCTATACTCCACACTGTCCCATCTTTGGCAACTTCTTTATTACGGTCACTATCGTCATTCTGAGAGAAAGATGTTAGTTTAGCACTGTTTTCAATAATTAGGCTTAGGTTTTTACCTTTTCTCTTCAATCTTTGATTTCCTTTAAGTGAAGTACTTTCATGTCCATATTGAGAATTATGATAACTTGCTGAAGAAGTACTTGCATGTTCCTCATCTTCAGATTCCGAAGAAAAATCATTTTGTTCGGATACTGTAGAAAATGAATATCCATCTTCTGAAGCTGAATCATTTTTATCTTCTGGAATATATATATCGTCAGGCGAATCAGAATTTTCATCTGAACCAGAATCGGTTTCAGGTATATTTTTCAAAGCTTCAAGAATTTCTTTTTCTGACAGATTTTTTTTGCCGACTGTTCTTCGCGACATCACGAGAAATAATGAACGCCCGAATAGGTCAAGAACATTGAATGAAATGAGCATGTGTCATTCTAAGGGAGCAACTACTGGCAGTTTTGAAGAATAGAAAATATTCACGTGACCAACAGGTATTATTCAACTCCATTATCCTGGCCTACAGATTTCAACAAATCATATTCAAAACACCCCGAAACGGATTGCACATAATCGGCAGGTGTTTTTCACCCCCTACCACCCCTACCCTTTATTTATTCACATCCCAGTCAAGAAAGGTTGGAGATAACCAATAATGCAGTAGAAAGTAGAGCATAAGATGATATGCTTGTCAAGCGGTCAAAACGACCGCAGTCCGCCTTTCTAGGTATAAACACTCACAAAATCAATATTAATGAGCAAAAGTAAATATCTCTTTTTTTTACACTATCCTTATAAATAATTAGGAAAAGTCAATGAACCAACAAGAAATCGAAGAATAAGCAAGAAGAATATGAGCGTTTAAAATTCGTTTGCGGTCAAAATGACCGCTCCCGCCGTTCTAGTGTTAATATTTCGATGCATTTCTTTCTTTCAATACAACGCAATGTTGATGCTCTTCAAGATTCTCCGTAACACATGCGACAACAACTTACATACCTTCCATAGTCTCTTTACGATCATCGGCCAACTACACACAACAGGGGGCAAGGAGGTAAATCTGTCTCCGGGCGCAGCACCTGAGGGGCGCCAAATTGTACATAAAAGAATTCCCCATTACATTTTGACAAATAGGGGAGGGCGTAAAAATTTCAATTGCCCCCGGGCTCTGAAAACTCTAGCTACACCTCAGATTAGCTAGAGGGCTACCTAGCTTCTGCCTAAAATTGATGTTCCCGGTCGCTGAGTCATAACGATTTGATCTTTATCGAAGTCCGATAAATCAGTTGCTTTTCCCATAACGTCACAAATCAAGCTATGTTAGGAAAGACAGTGCATAGCCGCTTTATTTTCTCCAACATCAGCCGCGCACGCGCAGTGGTATTGTTCCTGGGCGAGCCCATTTTTATAGATGGAGAATAGTCATAATGTAATGGCTCTTCGGTGTATATTAGAAAATTTATCAATTGTTCTAAAAAATAATGTTGGAAATTGACATTCTTCATCAGGTATGTATAAAAACTGAACAAAGTGATGAGTTGCATTTTCGAATTTCAAGCTTCAGCGATATTTTGTTCCCCTTCGTTGAAAGAACAACAAACACCGAGACGAAATATGAAGATCTGTCTGGGAATGGACGCGAGACAAAAAACAAGTGTCTCGCGTCTCTCAGAAACGCCAAAAAGCTTTGTCTCGTCTCGAAAAATCCCTATATTATAATGTTGAAAATGTTTGTCTCATCACGCATCCATCCCTAGATCTGACCGAGTCGGGGATCGGGATCAGACAGTGGAAAATTTAAAACCAAACCCAGGAGCGGAATGCAACCTTTCTTTTCAATTTTACCCCTATATGACTGTACAGGATTAAAGATTACAAGAAGTGCCTAATTACAAATTTTCCTTTAGACGAAAAGACTCGGCGTTGTAATGACAAGAAAACGTGATCAGTGAAATATGACTTAAAGCTTTGTTGGCTGAGAACGCTGAGAAGGGAAAAGAGATGCTATAAAAAAACTTTGAGAGCTATCCTCGATTAGAGGTCTGCTGCGCACAGAAATTCGCAGGTGACGTAACGACCTGAGCAACACGACGGCAGCGGCGGTGCGCCGCGGCGTGGGAATTTTTTTGAAAAAGAGCATAGTGAAAATGGGTGTATGCGAACGTATAGATAGATACATAAAAATATCGATGTTAAATGAGATTTTTTTAAAGACTATGAAAAGTAATCTTGAATACGAACTTCGTGTGTTGTGGTACACCTTTAAAATATTTCTACTGCAAAACAGAAAGAATAGATTTTTCTCGAAATCGCATAGGTTTATGTAGTTTATACTGCACACTCACGATGCATTTAGTTATTGCATTTAGTTTAGTTATTATGCTTTTAGTTTAGATATTATTGATACATTATTTGCTTTTTAGCGTTTTTTTTTCCTTCATAACCTAATCAAGAACTATTCGAAACCGATAAGATTATGTTCTTTTAATGTATAATGCAACGTTTATACAATTTTTAAAGCAATAAGATTACGCCACTGACTGAACAAAAATAAATTATGTCTTTAGCAGCGTTATATAGGGTATCAGGAAAAAAATAGTACATAGTAATTGCCAATAGTTTTTAACTTTTTTAGAATGCTCTTCAGACAAATTTTGCAGTGAAATAACTGTACTTCACATTTATCCCCCTTAAAAGCATTAGAGACGCATCTTTTTCTTTTTATAAGAGTGCAGACTACAGCAAGTGAAAAATCTTTCTGTCGTAGTTTGTTTGTTACTGCCTAATGAGGGCATATCTGATGTTAAATCAGTGTTTTAAAGTTAAATTCGGTTAAGGGGATGGTGGACACCTAAATCATCAAAATTGGCCCGAAAAAATGGGTTTTTTTCTTTTTTACATACTAATATTCTACAGTTAAAGCTGAACCATGGAGAAAAAACCGCGTATGTCTACGGCAATTTTTTAAAAAGATATTAGGGTTTGAAAAAATTTAAAGGTACAGTTAAATGTCCACAAAAATGCAAACAAACGCGTAAATAAACACGTCACAATTTGTATTGAACGTTTTACAAAATAAGCTAATATTCGAATGAAATTATTTTAAAAATATGTTTTGTTAAGGTAAAATCATAAATTATTCAGAAGAGACGGTATTAAAGGTAAATGGAAAATTACACTTTAAACTGTATTTTCTCCAAATCATGTTTTTGGGATTTTCTTGCCTTCAAAATGCTCCATGCGACTTAATTTTGGTCGGAATTGTACAAAATTTACTACAAACATTCTTCTCATATATTACAATAAATCTGTGTATCCTTTTTAAATATGGTCAAAATTTCGATTATGAAATTTCACTTTTATTTACGAAAACTGAAAAATTTCGGGAAAGTTTGGTATATATCCATGAAAATATTTTTAAAAAATTAACTACTCGGTCGAATCAAAAACCGATATACAGACGTTTTTAAAATATATTTTTATGCTGTTATAAAACAAAATCACAAAAAAAAAGTTAAAATTAAAACGCATGGGGCATTTTTTCGAAACTAAAAAATTAATTAATTTTTAATTAATTACTAATATTTTTAAAATTTATTTAAAAAAAAATTCAGTTGTTTATAATGCTTTTAGTTTAATATATTAAAATACAAAATTTCATAATCCTATCTTATTAAATAAAAAAAAAAATTTTAATGTCCACCCCATCCCCTTAAAAACAGTGTGAAGAAAGCAATTATTTATTTAAAGTTAACAAAAAAATTACATATAGTTTCAGAAATACTGATTTGTATTTTAAGCATCTTTTTATGTTGGTCTAATAGAGATATGAATAACTCAATTTGATATCACCGAATAATCCATTTTCGGTACAGACTATCTCATAGCCAAGCAGGCACGAGCTCGCTGAATAACCTCTTACAGTAAACAAAGACATCGCATTATTGTTTCTGTAACTCAAATCCTCAAAAGTAACTAGCCAGAAAAGATCCCGAATTTTATTTTAACAAAATAAAAAGCACGTATAGCTTTCAGTAGTAGCAAAACTTGATTTCGTTTTTCTCACTGGTATCAAATATTGCCCTTAAAACGAAGAAAATACCCTTTAATTTGACAATACTGAGCAAAATGTATGAACACTTGAATAAGCAAAGGTCAGTGTAGAAGAGGAACGTTGTCAATTTCAACACATAGGCAATAAAATGTACTAATATTAATCAGAAGCGGAGAAAAAGGTGACTGATCGGATTGCAACTACTCCAAAATGAAGTAAGGGCTACACCGAATTATTTTGATGTATGTTAGCATTTCTTATTGCAAAGATTTTAATCCTACTTATAAATTCCCTATTTATAAATATTATATACCTAAGGGAAAAAAGTCCCCTTGTTCTTTCTCTGTCTGCATTTGCCGTGCAGCGAAGTTATGTATATAAAAAAAAAAAAAACGCTTTAATAGCTTACATTACTCGTAAACAATTGGCATACGTAACTTGCTTTACGGTAAACGGCGACTGAATAAAACACTAATGAGCCTCCCCCCCCCCTGGCTGAATATTATTTATCTTGTACAAAGGAATTATTCATCAATCTACTAGAAGACCATTTGATTAGAAGACTTTTGATTTCCATATATATATATATATATATATATGTTACAGAGAGTTTACCTAAAACGTACAAAGAAAGGATCCCTTTTGAAAATCAAAAGTTCGGGGAAGTTATATAAGCTCAAATAAAAATTAGGAGAACGGCGGCGTCCCTCAAATGCACCACTGCTGTTCTCAAAGAAAAGTAAAACAAAACATTAAAGGATGCAGCACGAGACAGTTCGCCAGAAATCTCGGGCGTTAGAAGACTCTGTCTCACCTGGCACAAAAATTTCGAGTTTCGCTTTGAGTCTCGCATCCATCCTTAATTCTCATTTTAAGTTTGTAAAATGTAATATTTTTTCAAAGAATATCATAAAGTGCACAAGTACTACAAACAAAAAATACACTAAAAATCTTCCTGAAAATACTCTTTAAAATGCTTTCACAATCTTTAAACAATCTTTCTAGTACTTCTAAGAATAATATCATGCTATTAAAATTTTCCCTTCCATATACAGACATAAATTGCAATATACTTCCATTTTCATTTTTAACAAAATGTGTCCTTAATATTTTAAAGTGCGAAAGTTTAAAAAAACTGTTTCCACCCGTTAGCCTGAGAATCACAGGTGCATACATAGCCTTAATTAATTAACACTGGGATGTTTTGTAACTGAAGAAATAGACCCATTATTTTTTTAACGTTACTTCAAAAGTAAACTGTAGAATAAAAAATTATAGGTGTAAATAAAGGTGAAGGAGTTTAGATTTATCCAAAAATGCTTTGGGAAAAAATGATAAAGTGTTCAATAATTTTAACTTTCCTTAGAAAAGAAATAATTCATCCATAAAAACTGTCAGATGTATTAAGAAGAGGCAAAAATGGACTTTATTAACTATTTTACTGAAGATAAACTTCATTACTTCCCTAGCAAGGAATTTTTTGAAGAAGAAATAGGGATAGCTGGTAGATTCAAACAAAAGGACACGTTTTACTGGGAAAATAAAAAACAGCTTCATGTTGATGAAACAAACGTAAGTTAGTTCAAATGGAGCGCATATTAATGTATTAAGATTACCTTAAGTTTTAGATGTTTAAAAAATATAAAATATCTTCTCATAAAAAATGAAAAAAGAAATTGGGTGGAATTTATCAAATTTTTTATGACGCGGGAGATTCTATTCATTTTTTATTTTTATCATGGGATTTCTTTCTATACAATTCAAATTATAATTAAAGGTCATAAACACCGTCTTATAATTTTACTACACATACTTTTCGGTACTTAAATACATTTTAAAAAATAAATAAAACTTTTCTTGAATTGACATAAGAAATAAGTTTAAAAATATCGCTTGTTCTCTTTCTTTCCATTTTTTAATCACAACCTAAAAAACCTAATAGCATTAAAATCTTTATAGTAAAAAATGTTATTGAAAATATATTAACTGATACTCAAATTCCCAATTATATAAGACGATTCTAAAAACCAACAAAATGTTTACAGTTTAATTTTTCTATAACTGGAAAAATAGCACTGCTTTAAAGAAACAAATATTCAAATTTATTATTTTGAGCTTTTGTTTCTTTTAGAGACGTCAGAGCAGGCTCGTAGCTAGAGTTAGTTTAATGGGTGGGTCCGAAAATACCCAGGGTGGGCACAATTTTTGGATCTGCAAACTAAAACAAAACAAAACTATTTAACCGCTAAAACAATACTTTATGGCCAAAAATCTTTATATTTAATTATCAAGACAGCCTAAGGAAATACACTCTAAGGAAAGTAAACAGCAAATACTAAAAAAAAAAAAAAAAAAAAAAAAAAAAACACGGAACAGATTTAATGTGGGAATTAAGAATATTTGTCTTGAAAATAACCAATAAACTTTGTAATTACTCACAGGGCCTTTTAAAAAGATATAAGCATTTCGGAAGCAACCAAAGAGGGATTTCTTTATCAGAGCCTAATACGCACCCTCCGGCAAACAGCAAAGCACAAAAACACAAAATAAATTTTTATTTTTATTTAATTTTATTTATTTATTTATTTATTTTGCATTTTCGTGCTTTGCTGTCCGTTGGATGGTACACATTTAGGTACTAATGAAGGAAGCACTTTTGCTGCTTTTGAAAAGCGTATACCTTTTTTAAAGGTCGTATGAGTAATAACAAAGTTTATTTATATATTTTATTGTAGAATTTTTGAGTGTTTTTTCTTCAATAGACTCAATCGACGTCTCAATAAAGCTGTAGAGTCGATTCTTTGCATTATGGAACCGCTTTAAAACAAGCTCCACTGGAATGCTGTTCATGAGTTTATGTTCAAACGCAAGAACGATTAGGTAAGCTTTCCTCTCGTGCGAAATGGAACGAAATGGAGTTAAGATTCTTGAAAGAGTGCTAAATGACGCCTAGCAGGTTGCTGTAGATGCTCCTATTGACAAGGCAGAAGCAAGAAGGCAATAAATAGAAGGAAATACATCTCTGTAATTGAACATAAATGCTGTCATTACATGCAATGTGGCTGAGAGTTTCAACTCTGATATTTTCTTTTGCAAGCAAGTTCGTGCCGTTGCTATTTCAGCAGTTGCGCCATCCAAATCGATATAGCATAATTTTGCCAGACACCTTAGGTGCTGCATATCGAACGAATTGCTGGTCATGGACGTCAGAGCTTTCATACTCTTTAACAATTGTATCTTCTCTGGGCGGAAGCATAAATTCCACTCTGCTAATGTTCGGTCAAAGGCATCATGGTGCATTCTTAGAAGTTCTTGTTGCAGCGTTTCCTTGGATTCCTGGGAGCACGGGCGTACTCCTACAGACTCTGTCATGATGAAATTTGTGAAATGGATTGGATCCACGCATCTACATTTTGGAGCAGGAATTTCTTCAGCATGCCCAGAAGATAGCATTGATAGCCGATTTGTATAAGGTGTCAAATTGTTCAACATTTCGATGCTTTTTAATTTCTTCTATAACGCTGGCAACCTTGAATCATCGATTGTAGCAGGTCCATAGCTTTAGACTGCAGTGCATTATTGGCTGGATCTAACAGGGATAGAAGGGAATGCCAAAGAGTTCCAAGAAACACAAACCGAGAAGTTTTAATTTGGAAAAGCAGCCCAGTAGCTTCTATTGAAATATCACTACAGTTTGAGTCAGTACACTTCTGAAGAGCCTTGATAAGTTCTGAGTAATTATTTAGTATCGCTACTGTACAGAGAATGTGCAGACCATCATTGAGACAATAGACGATTCAGTGCTTGCCCCTCATACACATTTGCAACGTGATACTTTCTAGTGAATTTATAGAGTCTAGAGCAGATATCAAAGAAACTGCACAAATTTGTCCCCTGAAATAGCACTAATAACCACTAAGTGCAATTTATGATTGTAGCAATGAATGTAAGGAATTTCTTGAGTTGAAACTTGAGTTTAGCCTGCACGCCACCGTATGCTCCAGCCATGACGGCAGCACCACCGTAACATTGAGAGATGATGCTCTTTGGATCCAGTCCCAGTTTATGAAGCTCATTCAGAATTGTTATACACACCGCATCTGTATCCAGATAAACTGTAGTAGCAATGCTAACTAAATGTTCAAATGGAATTCCTTCTTTTATGGCACGGATGATGATAGACACATTTTCAGTCCCACTTCTATCTTTCGTTCCATCCACTTTGATAGGGAAAAATGGAACATCTGCACCCTGAACTCTTCTTGCAATTTCTTCCTGAACCATTTTCGCCAATATAGAAATAATTTCATTCTGCATTTCCGGAGATTTGTATGTAGCATTCTTTGGTATTCTGGTTATAATATCAGCTAGTTTTTGTCCTTTCTAAGTGTATATTCAAAAAGCTGCCTAAATAAACCTGAAGAAGAATCATCAAATTCATCATACTCCTTATCACCTCGCAGCGGCATTTCCTTAGTAATTTCATTATGTCCAACAGTGAAGAGATGTAATAATGGTTATTATGCACTGACTATCATTGACGAGAGTGCTCACCTCTTATGATGTTGTTTCCGTATTTGAAGATCTTTCCAGGCACACATAGCAGCCAACATTTCATGCAAAGCATGATCACCCAACATTTCATGCAAAACAAAACCACGGCCTTTCTCCAAAGAAGACTTCCAATTACGGAATCCTACCACACAGCACACAATGTTCAAATCAGGTCTAATAGATATCCAAACTGGTCTATAACATCCAGGATATTTAATGGATATTTATATGCATAGAAAAATGTATATCTATGGGACATCTAAATTGCCACCTCCATAGGATATCCTTAGAGGGCTTACAGATATCTAATAGTCATCCAGGACAAGATATCTATGGGATATGCCTAGATAATATCCATAAGAAATCCATCCTTAGATATCTTATGTACCTGATGAAATAGATGTCCCATACATATTTAATTGACATTGAAAGCTACAAATCTATTGGATGTGCATTTATAACATCCATAAGACATGCATTTGTAGACATCTTATTTACCAAGAAGTTTGGATGTTTTTTGGAGATTGGAAATTACACAGATTTACTTACAGATATCTAATAGTCACTTACAGATATCTAATAGTCATCCAGGACAAGATATCTATGGGATATGCCTAGATAATATCCATAAGAAATCCATCCTTAGATATCTTATGTACCTGATGAAATAGATGTCCCATACATATTTAATTGACATTGAAAGCTACAAATCTATTGGATGTGCATTTAGAACATCCATAAAACATGCATTTGCAGACATCTTATTTACCAAGAAGTTTGGATGTTTTTTGGAGATTGGAAATTACTGTTCCACAGCCGCGTCTGAACTGAATGACGTCATACTCTCACGCTGAGCATGCGCTGAGCCGCTGAGAATATTCTGTTCTGTTTGTGTTTGTGTGATCCTTGATGTGAAACTTATTCAACGTGATTTTCACTTTTTCAGTAATTGCTTAGGTAAGTAAGTTTTGTTATTCTGTATTGTTTATGAAAGAATAAGTTCTAACTGTATAATAGAATTCATCGGTGATCTTTAAAATGTTATAGAACAGATTTTATGCCATTTTGAAACATTGGCATTGGCGGGAACCAAAGTTCTGTTAGAGGTTGTTCGCAGAAGTATTAGAAATCTATAACGTTCCGAGTGATCTAAGTTACCTTAGTTTATCTGTATATATAGTTTGAGAAGCTTAACGTCAAAAGCCGATTAAATTATAGTTTCGTAAGCAAAACTATTTTGAACGTTTCAAATCTATGCCGTTATAGAGGCATCTTAAATCCATATTGGACCTTATTGCCTTTATGCTACAGTTAGTCAGGAAAAAGAATCTTAAACGGATGTGTCGAATTTTTAAGATTTTCTTATTCTACCTTTAATTTTTCAAAAAGAAAAGACGCTGTAGATTAATATATACTTAAAAGAAGATCGTCGTTCTCATGTTTTATAGTTGCCTACTCCAATCCTTTTACATACCTTTTGGTAAACGAATATTTTCCCTTAAGTGTTTTTTTTATTTCTAATGCAATTACAAAGTACGCGATTGCAATTTTTATATGTTTATAAATTTCTCAACTTTTTAAAACATCCGGAAGTTTGTAAACTAAACTAAGCTAAGAAATCACAATACACAAATTTTGTCTTAAAAGAAAAAATAATGTCAAGAAGGTATAAGGGATATTAATGAATTTGCATGAATAAAAGCTTTTGTTTTTCTAAGTGACCCCCCCCCCCCACACACACAAAATGTTTATGTATTATTCTGTTTGGGTTAAAAAATTTACTTGTATGTATGGTTAAATTTAAGCTCATTGCTTTTTTCTCATTCTTATCTCTGTACATTTTTGTCACAAGTTAACCACTGGATGCCGATGTTATTCTAAAACTAACCATTATTGAAAACTTTTGTTTGATTAACATTTATCCAATTTCTATGGTATACAGTTTTTTTCTTCAATCCTTAAGAAAACCACGGGAGCAAAAACTTTAAAAGGATGATAATTTTTGGAATTAACAATGACAATAACTGGCAAGAGCTGTTTTTCATTAGATTTTATACATTTAGAAGAGCTAAATACCACAAAACTTTGAATTTTAGACATTTTTTACGTGAGTGAAATACTTATTTACTACATATGATCTATTACGAGCAAAACTGTGAAATAAACTAGGAAATGTAAAAGACAAAAAACTTGAAAGTTTTTAATTCTATAAACTCCATTTAAAATATGTAACTGTATATAAAGTACGCAGCATTTTATAAATCAGATCTGCTTTTTCACAAATTTTTATAATTGCAGTTTATTTTGCTTGATCTTTTGCATTACAGTTATTTTACGAGGGAAAAAAATCTTTTTTTCTTTTTCTTTCCTTTCCTTTTCTTTTTTTAAAGCTTTGTGTTTGCTAGTCAATATCTTATTTAGTATTAATGATACATGTCTTTCTATTTAAGAAAAAAATATCTCAACTGTTGTTCCGGAAAGAAGGGTGAAATACCCTGTCTCATTACCACTGTCAAGTGAAGAAGACTTGGTTGTTTTAGAAGCGGCTCTCATCAGTGATGCAGATGTGCATGAACAACTTGTATGTTTTTTACTCTTTCAATATTAAGTAATTAAGTATCAAGATTAATATAAACAAAATAAAGAATTTTAGTTTACAAAAATTAAATGCATTACAGTTCATTAAATATTTTCTGTAAAGTACTAGGTCATAAAAAGCAATTCCATTTCCCCCTCTTCCTGATTTTCAATGCAGTCCATATAAAGAAATCACTTTTTTATTTATGTGATAGAAACTTTTTTGTATACTCATTAATTCTGGTTTTGATTTCAGTAGTGATTTCTTGTACGAAAGTTGATTTCTTTATTTTATAGACTTGCTTATTAGAAGTTTAAAAATACATTAAAAAACAGTCTTGACCTTTTTTTCTTTTTGTAACCTGATTATCTACACTATAAAAGCAGAAAATCGTCAAGTTTCTTTGACATAGCTTAAAAAATTGCATTAGATCTATTTTATTAGTTATCTTCTGCTAATTTATATATAATTGATTATATTAAGTAATTTTATATTTCTCCTGTTCTGAATTGGCCCTCATTGGTGGGGGAACTTTGGGTTCTTTTGTCCGAAGAGCCATGAGAAGGTGCTTTACCAACGAACTTGGTATGAAGTTTAGTTGGCATGGTGCAAAAGCGAAAGAGCCATTTGGCAGTTTGAAAATTAGCAGTATCATAATTGGTAAACAGTTTTTTTAATGCTTGATTTTTTTTTGTAAGGTTGCATACTTTTCATCTATTTTTGGAGGCCTTGTGTATTTTTGCAGGCAGCTGTGTGTTGCATTTTATTAAGTGGATAATTAATGAAAGATAGTAAAAAACTTTTTTTACTTTCAGATGCAGTCAGAAGAAATCCCAAGTATGCAGCAGTCTGCAACAATGATGTAGAATTGGCTATTAAAGACTGGTTGAGGCATTGCAAGTCAAGATGTAATACTAATGCTTATCAATCTAGGTTACTTGCATAAATTTCAAAAATGTTCCTCCTGAAATTGTTTTTTTTTCCTTTTTTCCTGTGATTATACATAAGTTTGTATGTATTTGTAAATAAAATGTATTTTCATCTCTATTTCAGTTCTACACTTTGAATTCTTTTCTTATTTTTTCCCCTTATTTTAGCTCAAGCCTTTTAATACTTAGTTATTCAAACTTTACTAAGAGTTGATAAATTAGTACTGAAAGTTTGTTTAACCCATTCCCTGCCGCTCTAACTTTTTATTATTTTTTTGACTCTACAATGATAAATTACGATAATTTGGTCCTATTATTGACAAAATTGTAAAGAAAAAAAAATTGGCTTTATTAGTTCAATAATTATAAAACGGTGCGAAAACGCACCATCAGCATAAACCATTCAAAAAGTAGACACAAACAGATATTGATAATAGAGCAAAACCAAAGTATCAGTTACATGAATTTATTCCAAGATCAGTAAAAAATAATGAAAATTCAGATTTAAATTATTTATGAAATGTTTCAAAGAACTTATCATGTACAGGTACATTGCATTTTTTGCAAAGTGTCACAGTATGGCCATGCCATAGTTTGCATCTTCGGCGAGAATTTGAAGAATTTCGTACTATTATGTGTCCAACTTTATCCTTAGTAACACTTTTCAAAATCTGTTCTTGAAATGTCGATGGGCGCCCAGTGTGGCTGGTTGAAGATTGAGAATTCTGTTCAGTATTTGTATGTATAGGCGTTTGTAGAAGAGATGTTGCTAGAATTCTTTGGAACTCTAATAAACTCATATCCATCTGGTTCGTTTTTTGGTATAATTTCCAAGTATTCACTTTGGCCACTTCCAGAAAATTGACAAATAGGGGCCACCACCATTTTTCCCTTTTACTTGTGTTCTGTACATGGATATAAAATTATCTAATAATCAACACCCCCAGTGTTATAATTTGATATTAGCTTGGTTGACAATGTCAATTCTTTGTGTTCCTTTCTGCTGAAACGCTTTACAATTACAGTTGGCTCAACTTGATCCCAATTTGTTGCTAAACACACCACTGAATTGTCATTCCACTTTACAATTGTTACTTTATTCTGGCTATCAAACATATAGTCATATGAACCTCTGATCTTCCTTTTCATATCATTTGAATTTATTGAAGGTGACACAAAATTTTCTTTTCTTTACCTTTTGCATTTTTATTTTTTTTATCCGGTTGAGTAATTATTGCACTCTCAGATGATCGCTGAATTTCTATCTCACCAGCTATGTCAGCAGTTATATCCTGAAAAGCATGCAATTCATTTTCATTTATGTCTTCATTGTCAGTTAGCACATCCACTTTAGGGGGAATTATAACCATATCTACTTCTGCTTTGTTCAGATTATTGGATAATGCATCTTCATCATCACTCGAAAGTTCATCTAACATTGCTATTGCTCCAGCAATAGTGCGAACACGTTTCCCATTGCGATTTTTGTAACTTAGATAAAAAGAATTGAAATGTAAATAATAATGCTTTTATGCTGATGGTGCGTTTTCGCACCATTAATTTCAAATATCAAAATATACAGCAAAAGATTAGAATAAAACTTACCGCTTGCAGCCATTTTGTTGTTCAGTTATTCTTATCAAAATTAACTGTAATAATTATTCTATTGCTAATAGCGCCATCTGCTGGACTGCACACAAACTAACATAAGTCTCAAGCAAGAAAAAAAATATTATTTCACGATTTTTTTAAGACAATTAAATATTGTGACTGGTGATAGAAAAAAATCAGTTAGTTGAAACAAACATTACTGTTTTAAGCAAAAATATTTGCATTGATCAAAATATTTATTTTCATAACAGAAAAAATATTTAAGATAATGGTGCGTTTTCGCACCATCAGCAGGGGATGGGTTAATGGTTGGGTTAAGTCTCGAACAATTTGCTTAGATTTGCCACTGAACAATAATTTGGAGGAGGGATTATATCATTAATATAATTTCTACCATATTTTCCTTAGTTGAATTTGAAGTAGGAATTTTTTTTTTATAGTTATTCTACTATAAAAGAAGTAAATTAAAGAATTGTTATATCTTCAAGCTCTCAATAGATGGAGCGAGCTGTCCGCTCGCCGAAAAATATGTGCTGTACTATAACTTTGGTCGTAACCCGGGGATTCCCCAGTTTGGATGTAAGAACGCTCTGAAATAAAGTGTTGTGATGTTGAATCTAACTGTGTGTTTATTTAAGTCTCACTGAGCGGGCTCCAATGGAAGCTTAAATGAGTAAATAAGGATAAAACATTGGCGACGAAGAAAATAATTCGACGCTGAATAATTCGGAAGGATTATAATTATAAAAATGACTGACTCGAGTTCAAACATAGGAAGAATTGACTTCTATTTACCGAACAGTGGTGTTCCATGGAATATCTACACCGAAAGTGTGGAATTCTATTTTTCTGGTAATGAGATTACAGAAGATGTGAAAAAGAAGAATATATTCTTAAGCGTCTGTGGCACACACACTTTCGCCATTCTAAGAGACTTAATTGTTCCTGATACACTCCAGAACATTTCCTATAAAAATTTATTAAAGAAGGCAAATGACTATTTTTCACCACCGCCTAGTGAAATAGTGGAGAGATTTAAATTCCAGAAACGGGTTAGGAAAACCGGGGAAACTGTTTCCGACTTCATTCGTGATTTAAGGAAGCTCTCCGAATATTGTAACTTCGCCGAGACACTCGAAAACCGTCTCCGAGATCAGCTTGTGTTTGGAATCCAAGATGATAGAATTCAGCAAAAGTTACTCGATTCAAGAACATTAACTCTGCAACTGGCCATCGATATTTCGCTTTCTTTTGAATCAGCAACCGCTGGAGTTAAATCTTTGCATGAGAAAGAACAATTTGCTGTAAACAAGATTTCGAAACCAAATTTCGTAAAGCAAAAACGAAACAATTTTCATCCAAAGGACAGTACAAGTAAAAACTGTGTCAAGAACTGTTTTCGGTGTTTGAAGCAGCATGACCCCAAGGACTGTCCATACAAGTCAGCTGAATGTTGTGGTTGTTCCAAAATCGGTCATTTGAAAGTAGCCTGCCGCCTTAGAAAGTCCTCCAACGTTCCTCCGAAGAATGTGAACCACGAGAAAATTAAGATGGTGCAAGAACATTCTTCGCTGAACTATATGAACGATACTAAAACCGATAGTGCATTTTCGAAACATATTTTCATAAATGGTAAAGAAATTGCATTCGAAATTGATTCAGGGGCAGCATACTCTATTATGAGTAAATCGAAATTGGATACCTTGTTCTCAGGTAAGGTAAAATTAATTAAATCTAATGTGAAACTGCAAACCTATACGAAAGAAAATCTGACTGTCCTTGGTGAGTTAAATGTTGATGTTGAAGTTGATAATGTTTGCATTCCTAATTTACAATTATTAATAATTAGAGAGGAAGGTCCGAGCTTAATTGGAAAAACATGGTTGACAGCATCGAAACTTTTTTAGCCTAGGATTAATATGATAAGTAGTATGTCAAAAGAGGAATTAATTAAAAAATTCCCAGAAGTATTTGCTGACGGGATCGGTGCAATTAAAGGACCACCCGTGTCAGTTAAATTAAAGAAAGATGCAAAGTCAGTGTTTGTGAGAGCTCGAACAGTTCCTTTTGCTTTAAGAGAAAGTGTTGATAATGAACTGGATAGATTAATTAATGAAGGTATTTTAAAGCAAGTTGACCATGCCGAATGGGCAAGTCCTGTAGTAATTGTTCCTAGATCTAATGGTACAGTTAGAATTTGTGGTGATTATAGGGCCACAGTGAATGCTAACACTGAAAATGATAACTATCCATTACCTAGAACAGAAGAACGTTTTGCAAAATTGTCTGGAGCAAATCATTTTACTGTTTTCGATTTAAAAGATGCATATTTACAACAACCTGTTGATACGGAAACTAGTCAATTGTTAACCATAAATACGCACAGAGGTTTATTTAATGTAAGGAGATTATGTTTTGGTGTAAAATTTGCACCAGGGTTAGTTCAAAGGAAAATTGAAAATATACTAAAAAAATTTCAATTTGCAGGTGCTTTTCTAGATGACGTTATTGTAAGTGCTTTTCTAGATGATGTTATTGTAAGTGCTAAAAACGAAAGTGTACATATAGAAAGAGTAGCTAGTATTCTGAAATGTTTTTCTGAGCATGGTATTAGGTTAAATAAGGAAAAATTTAAATTCATGCTTTCAGAAGTTTCCTTTTTAGGACATAATATTTCAAAAGAAGGTGTCAAACCCATTTCAGAAAAAGTGACAGCAATTGTAAATGCTCCTTCTCCACAGAATGTATCGCAATTACGTTCAATTTTAGGATTGTTATCGTATTATAGATCATTTTTACCTAATGTAGCTGTGATTTTAGAACCATTATATCTATTATTAGATAAAGATGTAAAATGGTCATGGACAAACTTACACGAAAAAGCATTCCAGACTGTTAAAGAACCCAAGCAGCAATTCATCAGTGGCCAAACTTTGGTCAAACATCGCTCACCGAGGAAGTTGACATGGGGCCAACATCGCCGGCGATATGGGCGATTGATTGGGTATGTCTCATCGGGTGAAGATTGGCCAATCTTCTGGCGCCAATGGATTTGATCGTCGGTCGAACAGTCGCCAAACAGATACCAAAGACTTTCATCGTCGGTTGAACAGTCGCCAAACAGATACCAAAGACTTTCATCGTCGGTCGAACAGTCGCCAAACAGATACAATAACTTTGATCGTCGGTCGAACAGTCGCCAAACAGATACCAATGACTTTCATCGTCGGTCGAACAGTCGCCAAACAGATACCAATGGCTTTCATCGCCGGTCGAACAGTCGCCAAACAGATACCAATGACTTTCATCGCCGGTCGACCAATCGCCAAACAGTTACTATCGACCGTCGATCAGTTGCCAAACGGTTATTATCGACGGCCGACCAATCGCCAAATGTTAACCCAAGCAATCCCAGCCTTTATACCTCAGTTTCTATTGTATATATATATAAATTATTCGCTCTAAAGGTAATTTTATTATTCCAGGTATTTTATTTTTCAATCTGACAAATAGTACTTTATATAAATGTATATATTGTCACCTTTAATAAAAAGTGGCACTGCCAGAAGGGGGGGGGGGCAGTTAAAATATCAGGATATGTATTTCTGCACCCCACCTTCATATTTTCACTTTACTTAGTATGAGCTCTCAGATATTTACACTCACTTAAAAAAAGTATTTGAGTGCCAGGCAAAATTTCCTATTTTGATTTTGTATAAATACCCAGTTTAAAACACACTCAAGAAATAAATAAATAAAATATATAAATGTGTGTGTATATACAGTAACACCTCGACTTAAGCAATTTTTAAATCTCATCAATTCGCCTTTTTTAATTACTAAATAACTTTGGTTTACGATTTTAATAATGTAATTTGCTATATTATCTTAAGATTTTTCTAAATAAGAAAATTAGTTAAATTATTCTTTGAATATGCAATATTAATCCCCCCCCCCAAAAAAAAAAATTATGGCTATGCCTGTGTATAATGAAGTAACATCCTCATACTTTAAAACAAACATTAAAAATGTTACTTTTTATTAATTACTTGTGGGCATAAACACAAAAATGTATAGAAAATGGCATCACTGATATTCATCCCCCCTTTCTGCATACTGTTACATAGTAGGTTTAAAAAAATGCTCCTATATAAAACTCTGCCTACACTCACACTAATTTTAAGCTGATCAAGTGTAAAAAATAAAAATATATGTAACTTATGCAATCTGTATGTAACTTAAATTAGGTAAAAAAAGGTGGAGTCAGTACCATATGGAAAAACAGATTTAAATAAATAATTATTCTCCAAGTAGAGGGTTCCTTTTCTTTTCTTTTTTTTTTCATGCACTAAGTACTATTTTTATACTGTAAACTGACATATTTGCAGTCCCAGGTTAACTTATTCAAAGTTGAGAGTTGATCAGTTACTTCATATTATAAAGTTTTATTGTACTTTTTTCTTGGAACCTTTAAAATGGCAGCTTCTCCTGCAGTAGGTTTTCATTTTGTCGAATGAATGCTTATTAAACCTATGAAAAATATTTCACCACCGTTACACCCCCCCCCCCCAAATTTTTACACTTAAACTGGTGCCCCCATTATGAAATGGCCAGTAGTTCAGGCATTTGTAGTGGTGAAAGACTTGATTATTAAGTACCCTCCAATCAAAAATTTATACTTACCATCTTCTTCAAAAGCATTTATCATTAAATTTTTATGAACTGTTGCTAATCACAAAACATGTTTTTAAAACCCCATTCATAGTTTTCTCAATAAAAAAGATTAATGACACAGATTTTAATGATATTCAAGGTAAAACATAATTAAAAATAAAAAAGTTTATTAACATTCTTTATTACATACAAAATAAATCAGTATTTCATGAAATAAATAAATATATATGCAATGTTTTTTCCCTCTTTCCATCATTTTCCATCTACTACTTGTTCGTTGTTCTCTGGATGAAAGTTGATAACCAGAAACTGGGAAGAAAAAAAAAAAAACAATGTACAATTTAGAATTTATAAAACATTAGAATCTCAGAAATGTCACATTTAAGATAAACAAGAATAAAACATTAAGTACTTTCAGATGCAGTAGTATCTTAAAAGGTTTCAGTCAAAAGGAGGTATTTAATTTCAGTCAAATTGCAAAAACTCCAGCCGGCAATCAGACATAATTTAGTTGCCCTCGCCCCCAAAAAATAGTAATTTTAGAACATTAATTAAATTACATGAAATAATCCATTAACACCAAGTGCACACAAGTAGTTCATAAAATAACAAAAATAAATTCTTTAATTTCTTAACAAAAATAATAAGTCTATTTAAGGAAGTTAATTTTTTATAAAAATTTATTTAAAATTAAATGCTCTATTAGTTTTTATCTATTTGAAAGTAATGACAATTTATCCATATTGTGTTTAGTGAAGAAAATTTGGAAAACTAATTTCTTATTAACACGTGAGAAACCTAAGCTTACCTTTAACAGTTTACCTTTGTATAATAAAATGATATTTTTCTTGTTACCGTATTTACTCGTGTATAACGCACACTTTTTTTTTTTTTTTTTCAAAAATTTAGGACAAAAACTCTCTGTGTGCGCGTCATATTTGGAATAATTTTTCATTGCTGCATATAATCACACGATATAGGTTTGAATCAAAAAAAGTACTCAAAGAAGAAAATAAAACTGGAAAAATCTTACTTAATAGAAGTCATTTTTTGCTACATATATTTTCCCCTCCTAACACTTCTTTCATACAACAGTGCTAGAAACATTACATTAATATAACTAGCAATCCTTATTGGTGCTACCTTGCTCTGGTCACAGTCCTCGTCATCACTGGCACAGTCAATGTCCTCGTATATCATATCGTCTTCTGTTCCATCCATCCGATTGGAAATTCCAGTCACTCTGAAGCTCTTTCTTATCGGCTGAGATGCAATTCCAAGCTTCAAATATCCATTCACATATGGTTGCGAGAGAAGCACGCCTCATTCTCCCGCTTGGAGTGAATTTGTGATCTGTTGTTGTCATCCAACAATTGTAGGCATGCCGAAATGCAACCTTAAATGGTCGGTAGATGACAGCATCTAAGGACTGCAGCACTTTCGTCATCCCACCAAGTATCATGACTAAATCACTTGAGTGACGAATTTGCGCTTTTATTTCACAGGTCCTGTGTCCACGGAAGCTGTCCAGAATCAGCATTGATGGCCGACGTAAAGCAACAGCCCAACGTTCCCACACAACTTTAATCCAGTCTTTCATGAGCTCCTCTGTCATCCAACCCTTTTTCCTGGACTCTTACAATTATCCCGACTGGAAAAAATACCTTAGGGATAGTTTTTCTTTTAAATCACATACGGTGTCAGCCGTAATGAACAGCATAATGGTGCATCATTGCTTGTCTGCTCCTGTTCTGCGCATTTGAATGCTTCTGTCTCCAACAGGATGAACAGTTGTGGCTTCTGGCATGTCAAACCACAATGGAGTCTGATCTGCATTGCCAATTTATGACATCTGATATCCCTTTTGTTTTCGCAGCCTTATAATGTATTGGAAGAATTTGGTACGCTTTTCTTCGTATTCTTCCGTCAGCTTTTGTGACAGCGTCGTTCTTCTCCTGATAGACTGTTACAGATCATAAAGCGTTGCACTCAGCCATGGCTCCCCTTGATGTCTTCTCTTGGAATATTCATTTTCTTAGCTATTTTACAGGCCTCGAACATCAACATTTCTACCGAGACTGAGTATACCAAATGCCGCAGATCCATTACATAATTCAAAAGCTGCTGCTCCACTTGCGGATATTTACACGACTTCCCCCCCCAAAAGCACATTTTTTAGATGGTGCTTTCTTCAGTTTTTCTTCAATATGCCGCCACTCTCACACGTTTGACTCGCCAACACCAAATTTTTGACTTGAAACATGGTTACCATTTTCTTCTCCTACCCTTAGGTAATTACTGAACTACTTTCAACTTAAATGCTGCAGTATAACTAGTTCGCTTTACCATCTTACTCCCACGTTGTCAAAAGACTCTCACAAATAATGAAGGAATGGACAATATTTGTGTGACATTATTTTGCAACCAACACGTGACTCACCAACTGCTGTGATTTGTTCCACAACGCAGGGAGACCGGGTTGGGTTGGTCCATTTTTGAATGGGGGAAGAAAATCCAGGATCATTCCTCTTTATCTTTTTCTTTAAGCTAAGTGACGAGCGTAATGCCCAGTCCAAAACTGACAAGAAGAGAAAGGAAATGCTGAAAGTTTAGGTACTTGGAAAGCTGGACTAATAATTTTGAATGGAATGCTTAGGTTACGAATCTACAAAGTCTTTTGAATGTCAAATTTATGGTGCGCGTTATATACGAGGTAACAAAATTTCTCGATTTTTTCTTGTTAAGTATAGGGTGCGTGTTATACATGTGTAAATACGGTATTTGAACACCATGCATGTTATGATGAATAAAACTTCAACCATCAATAAGCTTGACTTACTTTGAAGAAATGATGTAAGCTGATGAAGTTATCGAGTAAAATTTAAGCATAATGGAAATCCGGGATACTATGTTTCTTAATATACATGCATAAGATTTTGCCTATATTTTAATTTCAGTGACTGAATTTTGGTAGGGCTTAGGATGCCATGGGGCATCCTAATAGGGCTGAGGTAGTGGATAGAAGGCAGGGTTGTTATAATTTTGCCCAGCGCGAGGGAAAAAAAAAATTTCAAATGGGGGCTTTTTGTGCCAATCATTTGAATTAAATGATTAAGGATGTTTTATCTTAAAAAAAGTTATAAGTTCTAATTTAGCACTAGTATAGTACAGTGAAACCCCCTGATTATTCCATAATAAAATCTATTTGCTTTAAAATTTGTTTTTGTGTTTTCCCAGAACAAAAAGCTCTACAGCCTACTTCTATGAATTTCTCTTTTTGTGTGACTCAATGTGTTGCTCCAATGGTAAAATCACTTGTTACTTAGACATAATCTCACGTCAACTACAAGATTTGTACATTACTTGATAAACAAAAGCACTTACCTTAATTTCATCTTTCCTTTTTTATCAGAAGGGTGGGGGGGGGTGGCAATCATCTTCCACATCTACCAAACAATAACAGGCCGAGCTTCATCCATAAAAACAATTAAAACAAAAATTAAGCACCATGGAAAAATAATGAAAGCAAATGCAAAAACATATGTACAAGTGTGAAACTAATTATTACAGAAGACTTCATCTTAACCTGCATAAAAATAAGACTGGAGATAAGTCAGTTCAGCAAAATTCTGGTTAAAGCCAAAAAAAAAAAAGAAAATCAGAAACACTTTCAAATTTTAAATACGCATTAAAGTGCTATATATTAAAAGCGTATCATATGTTATTTATGGGTCGTCCCTATTTTTGTTCCTTATTCCATTAACTTAGAAATTGGGGTTAATGGAATGATGAATAATGTATCATTATTCATGATAGTGCCGTATTTTTCTCCCTTATTCCATAAAACACATCTTTAGAATAGAAATCCATCTTAAAATTGCCGACTAAAACTGTTTTACAATTTCCGCCAAGCATATTCCAACTGTACTTCACCATTTTAAATACTATTTGGAATGGGCATCATAATCCATGATTGTGCCGTGTTTGTCTTTCTTGGGTTGATTTCTACATTAACGCCTGGACTCGCGCCAAGGTGATGATAATTAAACATATGCAGTTACCATAGCGATTTTTTTTTCTACAGTAGAAGACCCAAAATACGCCGGGCTGTAAAATCCGCACTGTCTGTTCAATGTAAACAAAGAAATCTGCCCTGCCAGCTGCAAGTTCAGAAAACTACAGTATAACCAGAAAGTAAAACTAAATAAGCTATTTCCACTTGAAAAAAATTTTTTAGGAGTCTGTGAGCTCTAATCTTAACATTGATAACTTTCAAATGACTGACAGTGACATAATTGACACTGAATTATGACCACATGACGCAGACTCTGACACAGTAACAAGTGAGGATGATCAAAAAGTTGATAAATTAACATTTAATGAAGGTTAGGCTGTGAGAAAGAAATATCTCAGATTTGTAGAGCAACAAAGCTGTGTTACAAACAGGAAATAATTGAAAAAAAACTATAATTAGAACATCCCAGTCCTAAACTGTTGAACATACATGTTTAAATAAGTTGTACTATAATCTCATAATTTTGTATATTGCATTAATCCTCTGTATCTTTATATTATGATTCTAATTATAAGTAACATGATTTGCTTCCCTTGATCTCTATTGTATATTTTTTTCTATTATTTTCTGAGGGGGGGTGGAAATAGAATAAATTTCCTATTATGACCCAAAATCCGCAAAATTCTAAGATCTGCACAAGGTCTGGAACCAAGCTGTGTGGATTTTGGTTCTTCTACTGTATTTATGTGGTAACCATAATTTTGAATTAAATGGCGATTTGGAACAACCTGTAAGTACAGCATTCCATTACTTATTCATTTATTTTGGGTTGCCAATTAATCTAGTTTTAATAATTGTCTTCAAATTCCTTAACGGGTGCGTTCATCGGTAATTTGTTCACTTTCATTTTCATCTAGTTCTTTTGGGAGAGCGTTGAAACTCATACATAACTCTTAGAGACCCATGACTGCAAAGCTTGCCAAAGTGAGGCAATTTTTTAGGTTGGCAAGAGTGGGGGTGTTAAAATAGGAATCAACTCTTTCTTGTTCCTTTTTCTATTTACAATTTACCTTTTCTATTTACAATGTTTTGAATAAAAGAAAAAATATCTTGAGTGACTCCATTTGACTTTCCGACCACTTTATCTTTAAAGCATTTAAATAAATTTCATTTAACTCAATCGAATGCAGTGTTAAGGCACTAGAGCACCATGGGTGATCACTCACCCTGGTGACCATGGTTTGAGTGCTGTAATGTATAAGAACGCTTTTTTGTAGTCCTGTAAAAAACTGTAAGTTATACACTTACTAAACTTTATGCAGTATGTAAAACAGAGACCTATAATATGCATACCTAATATGAGCTCAATCGAATGCACTATATAGATACTAGCTCACTTCCTTAGGCTATAATAAATAAGAATTACATTTTACAACCCTGTGAACAAACTATCGGCTCTACACATATCAAAATCTATGTAAGTCATGTCATAAGACCGCGATGTTACCCAATTTGAATTACATCAGATGCACCATACTAGCAGACTTTCAAGAATTTCTGACTATAGCCCAAAAAAGGAAAAAAACAACAACTAATATTTGCCCCGTAGAAAACTACTAGTCTTATACACAACAAAATCTATACAGGTTGTGTAACGGTGACCTATAATATACATCCCCAATTTAAACTTACTCAAATGCACTATTTAGATGCTAGCTCACTTTAAATGATTTATATTCCATAGGCCATAATCAGGGTCCGACAAACACCATGAGCCCACTCGCATGGGCGACTACAAAAAATCTTTTGGCGACTAGATTTTCCTGACTGGAAAAGAAAATACTGTCATCCCAAGCACTTATGTTTTTTTTAATGAGGCGCAATTTTACGGTTTTTCTCCCTCCCATACGTCACGGTAATGTTTACCAAACTGAATCCACACCAAGTCAGTGGATCGAGATCTCATCTCACTCACCTTGAATTGCAAGCTAAAGCTATCTCAGGATCACAAGATGCTCAGGGTAGTTCTAAGAAATAGCTCAGTGATGTCACGTAGAGTTAAGCCTATTGGTTACTTGCCCCTACTAGATGCCCCGTAGAATACGCCTACCAAGATTAAGTGTGACGTCACACGCTACAAGCCTATTCATTTTTCCTTCCCTTTCTTCCGCATAACACTCATTTACTTAACTCTCTATAACTGACCCTTCCACTCGCAAATTCATTCAATCTCCGTATGCAAGTGTTTCGCTGCATGGCGATTTGCAGAGGTTGTAATTTCTTCAGAAATACTTCTACTTCCACTCACATTTTTAGTTGACAGCATGGTTGACGGAGATTAGCCTATAAATATGTGCAGTTTACTGTGTTGTGTGTTTTTTTTTTTCAGTCAAGCAAGTGGCTTTAGTTAGAATTTTTCTCTGAAGTCTTATAATCAAGAAAATTAAAATGAAGAGAAGTATCAAACAGAATTCACTGTTGTGTAAGCAAAAGAAAATAGAGGGATTTTTTATTTCAGATAAACTTGATCATAAAAAGGCAGATGGACTGGATATACAACAAAGCTTCGGATATACAACAAAGTGAAAATATGATGGAGGTGCATGAAAATTTTAAAATGAGCACAAATGAAAATAAAACTGAAACTGAGCATAAAAATTTAGGAAAAAGGAAATTTCAACTGTCTTGGCTGCAAGATTTTGATTGGTTAGAATATGAAGATGGAATTGCAACATGCAAGGTTTGCAACCTTATTTCCCAAATTAAGTGACACTACCTCAAGAGTAGTACAAGGCTACTTGTCCAATTTTAAATTGGAAACTTTAAAAAAACATGTTCTGATTGCCATCTTCGTTGTGAGGAAGCAAAACATTCATAAGAAAAGCCATGTGACACGCCGATAGCTAAATGCCTAAAAGCTATGGATAAAAAAACATTTGATCACTTAACAGCATTATTCGGGCTATATTCTGCATCCGATGCTGTTTACATGTTTCAATTGGTGATCGTTCTGGCACAGTCGTGGGCAATGCACAGTGGGAGTGAAGTATCCTGCCGGTGGTAGTTCTGACAGGCAACCATAAAGAAACGTGAATCGTCTCGTCAGTCTGGGAATTTGTAATTGTTTCATGTTATGGATGGAAAGAAATGAAATATGTTATGTTATTGTATGAAAAGAATGTGTGTGTGTTTGTGTTTGTTAGAAATATGGTATGAATATAAAGCTAAATAAAAGGAAGCATGTTGGTTTTACATTATCAGCCGGTGTGTGTATTTGTTTGAAATGTAGTGTCAATATAAAACTAAATAAAAGAAAGCATGCTGGTGTTACATTATAAGCGGTGTGTATTAGGGACATTTCTGAGCAGTTAATTAAAAAAATAAAGGTAAGTGGTAAGTGCTTTTTTTAACGAATCCTTACAATGTTTAAGGTTTTTAATGTGAATTTTAAATTGATATTTGATGTTTTTATGTTGTCGTAAGTGCTATTTATATCATACTGACTTCTTATGAGGTGTACAGCTAGGTTGTTCAATCCACTGATTTTTTTTTTTAAATTGAAAACGGGACAGTGTGCGCCCAGTTTACATTAGCTGTACAACTAGGTTGTTTAATCCACTGATGTTTTTTTTAGTTAAAAACGGGACAGTGTTTGCTCATTTCAAATTGCCTGTTACTGAATTTGCAGACTTTTTTTGGTTAAATATGGATGGTGTATTGTGTATATTGTTTTAATGTTTTTGTTAGTAGAATATATGTGCAATTTTAATGTGTTAAAAGACTTTACTGAGCGTGCAAGATGGTTGGCGACAGTCGCTGGGGCTTGGCAACCGCCAAGTGAACGGAAGTGAAAAATAATTCTGCATAGGAAATTCACAATCGCAAATTACAGAGCTGGAGCCTTTCTCATCTGTAGTGTGGGGGGGGGGGAACAATAATTTTGATCGATGGGGTCAAAGATGCAATGTTGTTATTTTCAGTATTTACATACTTCATTAATTATGTGATTAATAAAACATTTATTTCACATTTAATGATTTATTCATTTTATTTGCATATATGAAACGTATTGTGCAGTCAAAGAGGTCCCCTTTCCAATGTGCACCCCCCCCCCACCAGTAGTCACCAATTCTCTGTGGCACCGAGTTTATATAAAAGTATAAAAAAGCATTACCCCCCCCCCCCAGACTGCAACTCTGGAACCGCCCTTGATATTATTATGTATCAGGAAGATGCACAGAGCATTATTTCTATAAGTAGTTGAATATTTGTTATTTTTGCATGGCGAGTTGGGCATGTAAGGGGAAAAAATGCATGCCCGATTTGAATTTTTATATGCCCCGGGCATATCGGGCAATATAATTTTCGAGCCCTGCTGGATATGAGACAGGCTCAGCCCAAGTCCAAACCTCGCCCAGGCTCTCTTTCTGTAATGCAAGATAGTCTTTGGACTTGGGCTTGCCAGAAATTTTTAATATATTGAACATACAGCTTGTAAACAGATTTTTAAACAGTGATTCACGAGAGAAAAAAACATACTTCTAAAAAAAATTAATTTGTACAACAATTTAGTTTGATTTTCACAAATAGTAAAAATTATGATATTCTATGAATGAAGTATTTGACTTTTATTTATATATTAGCTGAAATTTTCGGCTCGGGCTACAACTTAAAACATATCATTAGTACTCAGGTGGGCTAGAATTAAAAGTCCTGGGCTTGGGCTTTAAAAATGAGCCTGAACTTATCTCTAACACACACACACACAGACATGCATAAAAAACATCTCTTAAAAATTGCACAAATGAATTCAGAGGACCTCAAAATGAGTAAATTAATAAAAATCTTAAAGTCGAATTTTTTAATGATTACAATACTCTCCTTACATGGTACATGTTCGGAAAGTAAATTAAAAACAAGAATGAATTATTTCTACACAAGATAAAGGCAATAATGTAAACTTTTAAAAATTGATGTTTTGGATTAAATTTGGGTACTTATATATTATCCCGGCGGTCATTCCTGCCACACTATTTTTCCGTCAAATGAGTTGCCAAACTGTTACCAATCGTATTCAAAACCATTAGTAATTTCCTATGCCCAGCACTTCTCTTGGTAAAAAAATCACTTGTCTTGGCGGACCGCCATGATAATATGTAATACCTAAATTTGTTTTATGTTTTTAGATCTCTAATTAAACATACAATTTTAAATGCATAATTAATACGTTATTATTTTAATAATTTAAATATACACTGTAGCAAGGCCGTACCCAGGGTGGGGGACCAGGGAGCCTGGTCCCCCCCTCTGAAATTTAAAATTTTGTTAACAAAATGATGAATTGTTAACAAAATTGTTAACAAAATGATGAAGTTTTTTGTGAAAAATTCGGCCTTTTTCACCATTTGGTCCTTCCCCCCCCCAAAAAAAAAACTTTTTTCTGGGTATGGTCCTGCACTGAAGAATGGGAATAGCCTGTGTCCTGATAGAGCCGTCTGCCTGAACAGCCACTTTGTAAGGAAATCATTGTGTTTAAGCAATCACTTCTTTACTTATTGTAGTAGTTTGGAATCAAAGTAGCACACAATCAGTGGCGTATGCAGACTTTCTTCAGAGAGGGGGGGGGGTTATAGACATAACTTTGTGTTAAGATGCGTAATATTTAAGTTAAAAATTCAAAACTTATGGACATTTTGTCAAAAAAAATTTTGACAAGAGCGGAGTGTTGACCCTCCCCATCCCCTGTATACGCCACTGCACACAATTATGCAAAATTTGTAAAGCTAGATATAGAATATTGATAGACCACCTTCTTATTTTTTTAAATGAAAAGAGTGGTTGATGGTGGTGGTAAATAAATAATTTTACTACTAAAACAGTGTTGTTATATGTTAACTAAACCAAAATATAAACAAACATATTTTGTGATTTTAGGATGCATTTTTTTAGCTGGCATCACAAACGCTATCATGACACTAGAAAGAGGGTCATTTGTATATTTAAAACTAAGATCAGCTTTAATGAAACCTCTTCCTCATCGTACAACTTTGAAAGTAAATTCCTTTACGCTAAATATAGTCTACTGTACTCCCCCCTCAAAATTGAACGTTACGTGTAATGCTCTAATGACGGTCGAACATTGCTAAAATAGAAATATTTACTGTAACTTTGAATTACTTAAAATGGCGGTACAATGCGTACTCAGAGTTTCAACCACATTTCATTATAAAGCTGTACCGATACTAACAATCGATCTAACAAATGATACTTTTTAAGTTGTTTCAATTGGATCATTAACGCAATTTTAAAAAAAATCAGAAAATAGTAAAAAAAATAACTTACCCTAACTCGAGGAAAGATAAACATCACTCCGGCCGATCGCTGTTCTTTCACCCGTTGCCACTGAAAAGAAGTAAAATGTCCCAGATTCCGCAGCGCCATCTGTTAAGTAATTTCGAAGCGAATTTGGGCCAATGTCAAACCCTGAAAGATTAGCGACGAGTTTTTAACTGATCGCCTGACGATATCGCCCCAAACAAATTCCGAAATCTGCTTATGATGTCGGAAATTTAGCATGGCAGGGCGATGTCGCACCAAACAGATGACGATGTCGCGTTCTGAGGACAAAATTTTACTATCGGAAGCGATGATGGGCCAATGTTATTATGATATTCTTATAATATGACCCAACAAATCCCAATCAAATTGATGTTTGGCCAATCGTTTGCCAAACAGTCGTGCTGCTTGGGGTAGAATTAGTGTCTGACAACGGTTCGTCGTATACAGGTCATCCCATTTGGAGAATTTCTCCGAGTGAATGGTATTAAGCATACATTAATTCCTAAATACCATCCACCGTCGAATGGTCAAGCGGAAAGATATGTACAGACAGTGAAACAATCGCTTAAGAAACTTGATCCCTTAGATATGACGTTATCCCTTTCTCGATTTTTATTGGCAAATCATACAACCCCCCATTCAGTAACTGGTAAAACGCCAGCAGAATTGATATTTGGTAGATCGTTAAGAACAGCCCTTCATTTGGTAGTGCCTTCAAAACCGAACATTAGTAAGCCACTTCATAAATATCAGTTAAATGAGTCAGTTTTTGTGAAAAACTTTGGAAAGGGGGAAAAATGGTTGATAGGCAAAATTATAAAATTGTTAGGTAGCCGATGGGTTTTAGTAGTAAGAAATGATGGAAGCGGCATGTTAATCAATTACGTCATAATACAGGGATAAGTCAAGAAATGAGGCAGGAAGAAAATGAAACCTTATTTCCGAGAGAAAATTTTGAAAGCTATTACGATAATTATGATTTAATTAGGGAAAGTGAATTAAGTGAAACTTGTGTTCCTACTGAACAAAGCATTAAAAATGACTATTTTTGCGATTCAAATCCATCTCAATTACCTAGTGATACAGTAACAGAAAATATTAATGAAAATGTTCCTGAAAATGTAAGTGCAGCTGATGTAGCTCTTCCAACTGGAAAGGTATCTGAGAATTCAGAGACTGTGGACACATCTGTGAAACCACCACAACAACCGGTTCGACGAAGTGAGCGGAAAAGAAAAAAAGTGAGTCGTTTGAACTATGAGGGGAGGGGTGTTATATCTTCAAGCTCTCAATAGATGGTGTGAGCTGTCCGCTCGCCGAAAGATATATGCTGTACTATAACTTTGGTCGTAACCCGGGAATTCCCCAGTTTGGATGTAAGAACGCTCTGAAATAAAGTGTTGTGATGTTGAATCTAACTGTGTGTTTATTCAAGTCTCACTGAGCGGGCTCCAATGGATGCTTAAATGAGTAAATAAGGATAAAACAAGTATATAGCCATTTTAAAAACTAAAGAAATATATGTACATAATAGAAAATAGGAAATGTTTTTTTTTTTTTTGAGTGTACATTTGAGTTAACAGAAATTTTTGGGTTAACCAAAACACAATTGCCTAGTGATCAGACATTGCCTGTGTTAGTTAATATTGCTTGTTTAGGGATTTTTTCCCCCGAAATAACTTTGAAAGGTTGACAGGTTCTCGTAGTGAATAGTACAACTTGTGAAGAGGCATTCTGAAAATTTTTGAAATAAAAAGGTGATCTGAAGAAACACTTTAAAGTAACAACTTATAACATTTAAATAACCAAAATTATTCATATTGTAATTCACATGAAATATTTCATAAGAAGTTCCTCTAAATTTCTAAAAACCACTGATGTGTTTTATGTATCTTGATGATTGAAAGAAAACTACCTCGTGCATATTTTACTATATTTGCACAAAACATGCAGTACTTAACTACCAACTTATTCTGAAACTGAGTTGAGTACATCATGAGATGTTAATTTTAATAACTGTTCATAATACTAAAGTAATATCCAAGTTACAAAAACATCTTACAACAGTAAAATAATCTTGCTGTTCTTGAATAAACTGATGTTTAGGGTGTTCTTTAAAACAGAAAATTTTGCTGCAAGACTATTGAATATTTTCAAAACTAAATAATGATGTTACACACTTGAAAAAATTACTTTTCTGCAAAGTAGAATGAAGCGGGGGTGATAGTATTCCGAAAATTTGGAAGTTTAATCAAGTTTAAAGGAAGTTTAATTTGGAAGTTATGTCATTTAGGGAAAGAATACATATAAATTTGCAGCAAGTAATAGTAAGTGAAGACTACAAGAATGAAAGAAACTATATATATATATATATATATACAGGCCTGTCGAGAGGGGGGGAAGAGGGGGAATCCAACGGGACCCGTGTTTTCTGGTGGCCCGGGCTAAACTTTCAAAAAAAATTTCTGTATAGACAGGAATAGAATTCGCGAAAACCGACACCGACTGGAATAAGTAAAGACGAGACGAGGTCAGGCCCGGATTGGGAAGGTGGGGCCCGCCCGTCTCAAAAGAATGGGGGGGAGGCGGGTTATTGTGTAACCGATAAATAATAGGATGTGTTAACTTTTGGGGTATGGGGAGGTACGGTGTTATTATTTATTATGATTGGCAATTAATGCATTAATAAAATACTGATCTATTCATTAATATGCGTCATTCATATTAATTAATCCCTTGTTCATTCGGGAACCCTCTCTCAAAAAAGTTTGAGAACTACATTTAAAATGAAGTGTTTTGAAGCCTTCTGGGGTGCAATTGCAGCTGCAAAAATTTTTGTGTGTCAAACTTCATTTAAGTGCTACCAGTATAGCACTTTTTTTAATTTAATTTTCTTTTTTCTGTTTGGGGGCCCGCCTTTAGCAGGGAGGGCCCGCCGAGGGTGGGGCCCACCCGTCTGCAGACAGTCGGACACCCTGGCCAATCCGGGCCTGGACGAGGTCCTAAATGAAACTGGATTGCTGACATCATGTACGCTCTTCTATTTTTTTTTTTGAGGGGGGGGGGAGGGCCCGGCAGATATATCCATCCCCCGGGCCCGAGTTTGTCTTTCGACGGGCCTGTACATATATATATATATATATATATATATATATATATATTGTTCATATGTAGTTGAGTGCAATTTAAAAAAAAAGGAATTACAAAATGATCAGATAGAATCAGTGTAATTTTTTTTTTTCCAGAACACTTGAAGGTTGACTGATTGTAGAAGTGAGTAGAGTACACACTGTGAAGAAACATTTTCAAATATTTTGAGTCTAGCATCAATGAATTAATAAGGAAACTCTCTTAAATAAAATCTATGGTTCAAAAAAATTACTAATACTGTATTGATTTCATATAAATAGCTTATGCAAGATTTTTTCAATTGCTAAATATTGTTACATGGATTTTACATTGTTCATTGGTTGAGAGAAAAATCATCCTTTGCATTTTGAAACTTTCATTTCTGTTTCAACTGATCTCGCAAAGAATGCTCTATTACCAGATTTTATTCCGAAACTAAACTTTATGGGAGCCCAATGGTTCATTGTTGAAGTATTAATATGAATTTCTGAATAATCTTACAATGGCAAGGCAGAAAAATAAATATACAAGGATTGAAATTAGATTCTAACTAGGAAACAATGAATGAGGTGGTACACTAAATGCAACCTGTTGAATGATCCTCTGATCTGCTCACTTTCAAAATCAGTTGGTAATAGTGCATGTTTGGTGCGATAAATTAAAATTGAACAAGAGTGTTAGTTTCAAAATGCTTGTGGCGATTTTTGTTCAACCATTAATGTAAAATCCATTTCTGAGCTATTTTAGATCACTAGGATATTTTGGATGTGAAATAGACATCTAAATCTGGGATAGTCTGGATATAATATAGATGTCCATTTATGGGCTATTTCAGATCACTTGAATATTCTGCATATGGAATGGATATCTATATCTGGGCTGTTTTGGATCAATTGGATATTCTGGATATGGAATGGATAGCTATGGTACTTAGATATAGATCTCTTATGGACCTCCTGGATATTACAGATATTGTCTGGTCGTTAGAGAGATGATACCTCAAATCTCTAATAGATATCCATTTTATGTTATCTGGAGAATCTTGAACATCTAATAGATATACATATTATCCGACTCTGATATCTTCTAGATGACCAATAGATAACTTTGTGGTATGCGGGCTCTTCTACGATACGTGTATTCACCAGTGGAGGCAGTGTTGCAGAATTTTCTGCAACGTAAGCAGAACTCTGCATCTCTTTGAACCGAGCATTCCATGTTTTAAATTTGGGCAGCCGCGCATTCTGAATGCACACGTTCGTCTTCAATATGCTTTCACTCGAGCCAGCAACTAGTTGGTAACCAACTTCTGTGTGACAATTAACAGTTTTCGTAATGTATTTTGAGACAAACCTGATTTTGAACAACAGCCCAGAAGCAGGGTGGGCACGTCCCTCGTAGGCCCACCCGTAGCTACGGGCCTGCGTCAGAGCTGTATTTCCGTATTGGCTTTCTTGCACACTCAGTTTGTGACCCATATAACGGTTTTTCAGCAAAAATAGTTTAAATTTCATTCCTCAATTTTTTGAGAGCTGCAAGTGATTGTCGTTGTTGTTGTGTTGTTACTTATGCCCTCTGGCAACCACGAAGCGTGGCCAGATCTTCCATATAGGATGGCGTTGGGAGAAAGGGAGTGGCATATGAACTTTAATCATTCAAAACTAAATTTAGAAATTTTCACAACGATGAACTTGATACTTAACTTAATTTTTTGTTTTAAATCATAACCAGATATTATTTACCAGATATGTCAGAATGCAGTCAATCGTCCTCAAATGATAGATCATTTTATATAAATATGTAGCGGAAATGATGAAAAGTAAGAAAAAACAATACTTTCGTAAACAACGAGAGAACTTCATAATTTCTAAATTCATTTAAAATTCATCCTAAATCTCTATGAGTAAAAGTTTTCAGAGAAATTCTAACTGTTAGTGGAGAAATTCGGCAGTAATCGGGCCCTGTTCTCACTCTTCTCTTGCGGACGGAACTTTTAAACGACGGCTGAAGAAGGATGAACTTTTTTGTGTCACCCAAAACGTGCGTCCTGTATATAAGTACATTTTTATGTGTTTTATATAACACAGATTTATTTGTTTCATTGGAATCTCTTCGGTTAGTCTGAAACCACCGACTTTACTCTTTTCCAGGAATTGATCAATTATGAAGGGTTTAGGTGTTATCTTGCCGCAAGAATGGGGGACAGCAGTGACCACTTGCTGGCTAGCTATTTCCTGCGTTCCAAATAAACCAGGCGAAAAAGGAGACCGCCATTTTCACCCACACACGAAACGGACTTAGAGAAAATATTCTTCCTCCCGTTCCTTGCTTGTTGCCGTGCTTTCAATTGAAATAGAAAATTTGTCATGCAGGCTTTCATAAACTATTTATTTATTTTTTTATTAGATAGGCCACTTTTCAGTGTTTTGTAACTTCAATTTTTGAAACTTAAGAAAAATTTATTTGGCGTGAAATAGAAAATTTGTGATGCAGGGGCTTTCATAAACTATTTATTTATTTTATTATTAGATAGGCCACTTTTCAGTGTTTTGTAACTTCAATTTTTAAAACTTAAGAAAAATTTATTTGGCGTGAACCATAATTAATATGCACAGTATGTATCGAAACATAATTTGTGTTTCAGAGCCGTACACCGGACATGGACGGAAGAGCTGTACGTGTTTTTAAAGTGTCAAATTCCATGTAGAATTTTTCATTTACGAAAATGCTGCCTTTATTTTCTTCGTTTATAAGTAAAATAATTTAGGAATTAATTTACGTAGTGGGTTGTGCCTTGAGCGGCGGACTTTTTAAGGGTTTCTGACGTATTCAGGTTACAGCTGGAGAAAACCGGCCAAAACTCAAGACAGTTGCTGGGCGTAAAATTATGCTGTAATTTTGTAGATATAATACACTTGCAAGAGGTGGTTGAAACAGTGCAAAACTTCCTAAAATTTGTTTAAAATTTTATATTTTAATTCGTGTTGTGTAGAGGCCTGCGCCACACGGAAATTCGCGGCGGAGGCGTAAGGACCTCAGAAACCCGGCGGCGCGCCGCGGCGTGGGAAAAATATTGAAAACGAGCATAGTAAAAGTGGGTCTGTGCGTACAAACACACACACACACACACACATCCTCTATATAGTTACGCTTCTACCTGACTCATTGATTCACTGACTCGCTAACAATTCCGGACAACCACTCGAAGATAAAACTTTTACTTAGAAGATTAAAAAGTTCAAAAATATCAAAAAGCGCAAAAACGAAATAAGATCACCGTCGCTACGATCCGTTTCAAATTTTTCATAAATATGTATATAAAAATGTAGAAAGCAATCTGCGCTACTTTAAAAATCTGAAAATCCACCCGTTTCCCCATTTTAAAGCGATTTTTCGCTCTTTTCAACTCCATTTTATTTCCTAGATTAAAAAAAGTGAATCATTTTCTTGACAAAATTAGCTTATTCATGTGACAATGACGTCATACTGAAATCAAGGTTATCAGGCTTTGAAGGGAAAACTGCGATTCCAATTTGTTTAAAATTGTTTTTCCAAATAACACACCCGTACTTTTTTTCACTAAAAAAGATCGTCTGCTTGAATCATTAATATAAGAGGGGCTGTATACAAAAATGAAATTGGTCGAATGCGAAAAGTTTCCGAGCGTTTGCAGAAGAGCATGAAATTCGATTTGAGTATATAAATAAAAATTGAATATGAAGTTATAGGTGGACTAAGATTAAATATATTGAGTGTAGACATATTTTTGTCAATATTTTTTCTAGCGCCTGTTATAAGTGCCTCCACAACGAGCTTTGACTTCTAGCATATATTTTTTATGTGTATAAATTGACGTTAAAATGAGATTTTTTTAAGACTATGAAAATTTAGTCTCGAGTATGATATTGTTTTGTTGTGGGATTACGGCCAATTAGCTGCACGTAAGCTCTAGACCGAGGGGTGGGGTGCCCTCCGTTGGGGTCTTTCTAAGGGGTCCTAACCCGTATCTACGCTAAGTTTCGGAGGAAACCAGAGAACAGTACGGCGGACGCGAGCTGGTTTTGAACCAGGCACCTTCCGTCTACCAGTTCAGAGCGTTATGCTCTCGCCCACTGGTGAGGCTCGTGATTATGAGCTTGCCATTGTGGCACACTTTTAAAATATTTCTACTGAAAAACTGAAACATTAGATTTTCTCAAAATCGGATAGGTTTATGTTGTTTGTATGGCACATTCATGATACCGATTGCCCGATGATGATCAATATGCAAATGATAAATTATTTGCTTTTTAGCTTTTCTTTTCTTTTCTTTTTCTCTTTTTTCTTTTTTTCTTTGCAACCGACTCATGAACCATTCCAAACTTATGTTCTTTTGATGTACAATGCAAGGTTTAAACAGTTTTTAAAGCAATCAAATTACACCTTTGACTCAAAAAATTTGAACTGTATCTTTATAAGTTACTAGCGTTAACCTTTTGCAGATCTAATTCAGATGCAGGAATATTTTAAAGTAATTTTTGTATATTTTGTTTTCTGATCCGTTAATTAAAGTAAGTCTCATTAAAATGGGGGGTGGCGGGTGGGATTGTATACAATTTTCACTGTGTTGTGTTCGCAATTGAGGGCACTGGTCATTTATGACATCTGACTTCTATTTTTAGTAGTTTAAATAAGAAATGAAATAAAATTGGTCAATTAATGCTTTGATTCTGTGTATTATCTATTTAATTCTTCTGGGGCCCGAACACAGCAATACATTTTGGAGGGGTACCAAACCGGGAAAAGGCCCGAATTGTTCACAAAACGACTTCACATTATCATTTTGTTAACAAGATTTTAAATTTCGGAGGAGGGGGGGGGACCCCCTGGTCCACCTTGGTACCGTTTTGATTCTTCTAACATTATTACTAACGATCAAATTACCCACTTATCATCAGAAAAGTAGAAACATTTTGCTTCATATGGGGCAGGGCCGTAGCCAAGGGGGGGGGTTAGGGGGGGTCATAACGCCCCCATGAGAAATTTTTGACATACAAAATGTATATTCTTCACTACATTATCACACACACGTATACATATATATGAGTTGTAGTAGTCGTAACCCCCCCCCATGGAAAATTTCTGGCTACGGCCCTCATTCAGGGGTATATTTTTACCGTGTGTTAAACACGGTAAAAATATGCCCCTGAATAAGATATTATGTGCGATTTCCGATACCTCGAATTTCTGTTATATCGAATATTTTTTGCCGGTCCAGCCGACTTCGAGATATTGAGAGTCGACTGTATATATGTGTGCGTGCGCGTGTGTGTCTCTTATTGTTTCCATTTTTATTCCTTTTTTTTAATTTGTACTATATATATATATATATATATATATATATATATATATATAGTACAATTTAAAAAAAGGAATAAAAATGGAATAAATATAACTATACCTAATGTAAATTAATTCCTAAATTATTTTACTTATAAACGAAGAAAATAAAGGCTGCTTTTTCGTAAATGAAAAATTCTACATGGAATTTGACACTTTAAAAACACGTACAGCTCTCCCGTCCATGTCCGGTGTACGGCTCTGAAACACAAATTATGTTTCGATACATACTGTGCATATTAATTATGGTTCACGCCAAATAAATTTTTCTTAAGTTTTAAAAATTGAAGTTACAAAACACTGAAAAGTGGCCTATCTAATAATAAAATAAATAAATAGTTTATGAAAGCCCCTGCATCACAAATTTTCTATTTCACGCCAAATAAATTTTTCTTAAGTTTCAAAAATTGAAGTTACAAAACACTGAAAAGTGGCCTATCTAATAATAAAATAAATAAATAGCTTATGAAAGACTGCATGACAAATTTTCTATTTCAATTGAAAGCACGGCAACAAGCGAGGAACGGAAGGAAGAATATTTTCTCTAAGTCCGTTTCGTGTGTGGGTGAAAATGGCGGTCTCCTTTTTCGCCTGGTTTATTTGGAACGCAGAAATTAGCTAGCCAGCAAGTGGTCACTGCTGTCCCCCATTCTTGCGCGAGATAACACCTACACCATTATGAAGAGGGCAGGAATCTGGAGTTTCAATAAAATCCCTTGCCAACAAAAGATGCGTTGACAATGAGACGCATTTTTCCGCACCCTCACCAACACAGCGGGAGCTGAGAAAATTTCGTCTCCCTGTGAAGCTGCCTGGGTGGTGACAGCGTCCTACTGGTCAAGTCCTCCCTAGAGACGCATTACCAGTCCCGAGAATTGTAAATATAAAGGTCCTGCATTATTTGCATGTAGTTTTGCGGCTATGGATGGCCTGCTTTCTTTTAAATACCTTTCATTTAGGATAAAGAGTGTTTACCATTTTAGTTTGTCAGAGATTCATTCATTAAGCGCTTTTTGGGCGTGAATAATGAATTTTACATTCTCACAAAGTATACTATGAACCTTAACCCTTTAACACGCAGTGTTCCCGCTGTGGGAACACCAAACTCTCACGTTTTGACTATTGCCACTCACGAAGAATATATTTAATGTCTAAAAAAATAGTTGCGTGTGGTGTGACACAGTTCCACGAGAATCATTTCCTTTTAAGCACGTCATTTCCCGTAAAAAAAAAAACGTCACGATTATTTTTAACAGCACCGACATCTTCTGAAAAATGGAAGAATGCGAGGAGCACCTGGATAGATTGCCCAATGCTGAAAAAAGGGCAGCCGTTGCCATCGCTCGGCTTAACTACCAGCAAGATGGCGGACAAACAAAACGTTCATCGCGTGCCACAGATCTAGAGACCCTTTTTTGACGACAGCTGGCTGTGCCAGCTGCGTCAACATCGCCATCGTCATCGATCGTCCGCCATCTTGCTGGTAGTTAAGTCGAGCGATGGCAACGGCTGCCCTTTTTTCAGCATTGGGAAAGGGTTGCGCCTCAAAGGGTTAAGGGCACCGGTATATAATGTATACACCGGTTACTGAAATGAAAAGCGGTACGGTCTGTTGATTTAGAAATAAATTATCACTAGGCAATTTTCTCCTTTTGTAAAATGTCAGGCAGTGCCGGATTTAGAGGTGTGTAGGTCCTGGGGCAGCAAAGTAGTGTTAGCCCCTAATTATTTCTCAAACAAGTTAAGAATTTTTTCGACTTCCAGCGTGTCATTTCTTGAGTATATAATAGTCAGAGCCTGATTATGACCAACAGGTGCCCCGGGCATTGATGAATTTGGGGGGCCCTCCCATCTATGAAATTTGTTTTATCTTTCATAAAAGTTTGATATAAGAAGGAATATATCAAATTAATATTAGAAATTAGGGGGCCCTGGGCTACGTCCCGATTCACCCATGCGATAATAAGGCCCTGATAATAGTGTGATGATTTACTTTGTGACTGTTTCTCGCAAATATACACATGATTTATCGGATCAAAGATTAATATTAACCATTGTGACAAGAATTCGAAACGCGCTCTGGAATGTTCAAAACGAAAAATCTCAAATTGAAAAGTCAGTGGAAAAAGTGAGAGAACTGCTCTTCCTTTTTCAGAATTCTTATTAAAACAAAAATTATTTTGCACATCATTCGGTATTTGTTAGGAAATTTTACGTAAAAATGTCGATTGTGGGGCTTCTCTCTTGTGGAGGCCCCGGGGTTGCCCTCCCCCAAATCCGCCCCTAATGTTACGTATCACAGGTCTTTTGAACAGTTTCATGAACAAACAAATGATGTTAAACACTTGAAAAAAAGAGTAACACTTCTTCACCAATTGCACAATGCACCAATACTAACAGGCAAGCAGTATGTTTCAGGCAACTTTCTGAAAAAAATTGAGCAGCACAAAAATTGCCTTCAAAAGTTACGCAGAACTTGTCTTTTTGTTCAAAATAACATGAAAATATGTAATTTTCTTAAACTAAAAATAATATAGAATATAATATTGAAAAAAAAATGCGGCTGGATATGATCACGATGAATAGCTATACGAAAAAAGTTAAAATAGCATTTTTTTCAATGTAACGTAACCTTAAAACAGAATAATTATGCAAAATATTAAATAAGAGCCCAATCGCTTATTTTAAATTAACAATCGCAGTGCTTGCTCTAAACTTAACCCTTTAACGCGCAGTGTTCCCGCAATGGGAACACCAAACTCTGACGTTTTGACAGTTGCCAGTCACGAAGAATAGATTGGATTTCTATAAAAATAGTTGCGGGTGACATAGTTCCACGAGAATCCTTTACTTTTTAGCACGTCACTTCCCGTAAAAAAAAATTGCCACGATTATTTTTAACAGCACTGACATCTGCTGAAAAATGGAAGAATGCGAGAACAGCTGGATAGATTGCCCAATGCTGAAAAAAATGCTGCCGTTGCAATCGCTTGACTTAACTACCAGTAAGATGGCGGACGATTGAAACGTTCATCGCGTGCCACAGATCTAGAGACCCTTTATTTGACGACAGCCGGCTGTCGTCAGCTGGCTGTGCCTTTTGACGACAGCTGGCTGTGCCCGCGCACAGCCAGCTATCGTCAAAAAACGGTCTCTAGATCTTTGGCACGCGATGAACGTTTCGATCGTCCGCCATCCTTCTGGTAGTTAAGTCGAGCGATGGCAACGGCTGCCCTTTTTTCAGCATTGGGAAAAGGATTGCGCTTCAAAGGGTTAAAAAGTCTAAAAAGAAAACTAAGTCAATTCTTGAAAAATGCGAGTCAGTTTAAAAAGATATGGAAAAATTCGTTTTATTATTTTTTTTCCTCATGTAATTAACGATTTTACTCCTAAATATAAAGTTCAAACCTATCAGGAGGCGATTCGCGTGTGCTTGTGTTTAGAAACATACAAATCTTAAACTTAAATCCTGAAGATCGGTACTTCACGCAAGCATTGTCATTGTGTGTCGTAGTATACAGAATATCTTTCCAGATTTGCCAACCTGGGAAAGTCAAAATGCGTAAAATATTGCAGGAGCAAGCAGCACTTATCGTACTTGCGAGCGTTATCTTTCTGAAATAATGAGCGTTATCCGCGATGATTAGCATTTACAAGGTCAAATAAAAATTTGCATAAATTTGAAATTTTACGAGTCAAACTTTGATTTGCCGTTTCAAAAAATGAGAATTAATTCCATATGAGAGGCCTAGAACCTGGACTGTCACCCCTAGAGGTTTTGTTTGAACTTGAATGAAATTGGAGCGACGAATAGATTTTACGTCAGCTATTCTCAAACTGTGGATTATGCCCCTGAAGGGGCGTGATAACCCTACTGGAAGACACGAGCACATCGAAAATAAGAGATTATTTAAAAAATTATTATACTGAAAGGAAACAAAACAAAATACATTCTAATATAACAAAAAATAAAATACACGTTTACGCTGATATATTATCTAAGGTGTGACACAATGCCTTCCCGAGTTTGGAAGGCTTAAATAAATATATATATATATATATATATTACAAATACAGCAACAAAGTTGACTTTACTGGAGAAAGAAGCCTTACAAATTTTGTTTCACAAATAATGAGCTTCCTCGTCGTTGGATTGGACGAGGTTCTGACGACGAAAATCGCCTTCTTTCGTGGCCACCTCGCACTCCGGACCTAACTCCATGACATTATTTTTATGCATGATGTGTTCCATAAAAGATTGTGTGTTCATCCTCCCCCATGCCTCGTGATTTGCAAGATTGCGCCAAAGTATCCCAGCCGCATTCTGTACCATTTATCGTGGCATGTTAAAGCGAGTGTGGGAAGAATTCGACTTTTGACTTGATATCTGCCGCATCACGAAAAGTTCACATACAGAACACTTGTGAAACAAAACTTATGGCAATTTTTTCTCCAGCAAAGTCAACTTTGTTGCTGTATGGGTAATATATACATTTTGTTAGCCTACCAAATCCGGGAGGTAATTGTGACACCCCTGTAAGTATTGGAGGCGTCCCGGATCATTAAACAGTTGGATCCACGGATATGGATATGTAAATGGATAACTTGGTTTTATATCCGTGAATACGGATATGAAAACGGATCATTTGTTTTATATATCCGCGGATACGGATATGAAAACGGATAATTTGCTGCCATATCCACGGATACGAATCTTTTGGTTTGGGTATTATTTTGCAGCATATGTTATCTTGGAATGATAATTTCATGCACACTGCGTGAAATATTCTGTCACAATAATAATTTTCAGTACTGTATAGTGCATGGTTTAAAAAAATATTTTAGTAATTAAAATTTTATTTTTAAAAATCTTAACAGGATTTTATGTACATTAAATTATCGAATCGCTACTTAACCAAATACGTTTCCAAATCTACAGAACCTCTTTTTATATCTTAATACAGAAGGATGAACAATCATATGATTTTGGTACACAAATACGACTGTCAGACTCTTGAAACTTTTAGAATGGCTGGCAAACTCTATTAAACACTGTAATAAAAGCTAAATCGCTGCCAGTTAAGAAATCTGTAGAAAACAATTTGTGTTCAAACATGAGGGCGTTCGTGTAATATAACATTAAAAATCTGGAGTAACTTTGCTAGACTTTCTGAACACTTGATCGCTACCAAGCGTTTAAATAAATTTGAATCGGTGAATATTTCAGCAAAAAGCAAAAGTGAAAATTATAAGACGGTGTTTGAATATTTTCAAATTCGTATATTTCCGATCAGTTTTTATCCTATTTTAAATAATTTAACAATACTGAAATGTATTTACAATAATTCGAGTCTATATGCTGAAATGTCAAAGAAATTTTAGTATCCCTTGTACAATCACACACCCAACTTCTGAAAACCTACACATTTTGAGACGGTGATTCAGAGGTTTACGGTATACAGTCGAACCCGCTGAATGGAATATCGGTCAAAGGAATATCCCGTTTATTAAAATAAATTTTAGCGGCAAATTGGCTATTCCATTAAGCGGGTTCCACTGTAGATACTAAACTTGAGCTCAGCCGAATGCACCGATTAGGAGCTATCGTTTTCACTCTCACACCTACATACCTCCATCACCATAAAAATAGCATCAATGAATGCAGGAGACCTCAACGCATGCAAGTACTATAGAGCAGAAATAAACTAGAGCGTATCGCCATTCGAAATCTGTTGGAAATGTGAATAAAGTATGAACCGTGTTACTTATGGCATGGAAAAGCGCAGAGAGGCTAGACTTGTGCTTTATCGCCATATTTGACGAGTGTTTAGCTTAAAATACAAACTAAATTTACTGTCAACAAAGCCCTACAAACCCTCTTGGCTTTAAAAAAATATCACCGAGCTTAAGTGGATGTGGACACATTTTAAAGAAATCTCTTTTTTTTTTAAATGTATGTTTAAAAAATGCAAAAAAAATATCTTACACGCACACACACACATGTGAAATGTTATTATAGAACATTTCACAAATCATGAATTGCATCCATATGCAGGGTAGCTATGTGCTATTTTTTCTTTAAAATATAACGGTGATTAGAGCTCCTAGAAAACTGAAAGGCGAGTTTTTGCATGATTACAATACTTTCCTTGCACAGTACATATTAGACAAGTAAAAACCATTAATATTTAATTAAGTGTAAATACCATTGTCATAACTATGATGCGGTTAAACCCTCCCTGGAAATATTTTACCTCATTATATGAAAATCACACTTTCTATAGCAGGATTAAGCGATGGAGCCCTTTAGAGGTGGGTAGGGGTTGGAGTTGGGATAAAGACTACCACGTAAAATTATTTTAAAAGCTTACTAACTAATGCCAATAGTAAGAATGCTTGCTAACAGCTTTGAATTACTAATACTAATTTACTTATTTAGAAAAAGAGGGATTTTTTTGCTAAACAAGACGAATCACTTATAAATAATACACATTCTGAATTATAAACAATAAAAGTCGTTTAATTTCAAAATAATTAATTAATAACAAAATAATTTTATTTTTTTTATTTCTTTGACTTGTTCTGAAAAGCCATTAAAAGATCCATGGAAGATCCACTAGAAAAAGCCGATTCCGGTTAATTATTTTTCGTCCCTGCGGATCCAGATGATTCTTTATCGCTCTGACAAATCCGGATACGGGTCTTGTTTCGAATATTCCCGGATATCGATACGGATATCCGGAATGCCTCTAATATATATATATATATATATATATAACATTACAAATCAAAAGCCCATGAAATCCCATATTTCTGGAACTACGCAGTTTAATTCAGTTGGAACAAAGAAATCCGCGTTCAAAAACTGCAATTACTACACGGTCCCTTGCAAATCCTTTGTAATTTTGTAGACGGTCCCTGCAGCCAGCCACAAAGGCGTCTTAAAAGTCATAACAACACTGGAAAAACCTCTGCCCAGATTTAGCTTTCGGCCAATAATTACAACCTTTTTTGATTATGTGACACTACCTCAAAAGTTGTTTGAAAGGTCCTGCAGCAGGTCAGGAGCGGAATTTTCGAGTGACGCAACCGCCTAAGAAATATGTATCCAGTCGTCCAATAAAATCATTTTTCGCAGTTCGACTCATTTCTTCCAGCGACGGCCGCTATGGCCCAAGAATTTTGACCGAGCGCTCCCGGCGTTTGCCGGCCAGCGACGATCGGCCGCCTCAACAGCCTTGCCTCCCTCCGGTCCACGACTATACAAATTTTCCGTAGCGCCATAATATCACAAGAGAAGTCGCGCAGGATTGTACGGGGTTCTCGATTGTACTGTTCTCGGACGGGGGGGATATTCTATAACATTACAAATGAAAAGCCCATGAAAATCCCATATTTCTGGAACTACGCAGTTTAATTCAGTTGGAACAAAGAAATCCGCGTTCAAAAACTGCAATTACTACACGGTTCCTTGCAACTCCTTTGTAATTTTGTAGACGGTCCCTGCAGCCAGCCACAAAGGCGTCTTAAAAGTCATAACAAACCCTGGAAAAACCTCTGCTCAGATTTAGCTTTTGGCCAATGGTTGCAACGCTTTTGTGGTCATGTGACACGACATCAAAAGTTGATAAAAGAAACTGCAACATTGCAGGAGCGATCTTCCGCGTGACTGCATACGCCCAACAAAGATGTATGGAATCATCAAATAAAATCATGTAATCGTAGTTTCACTCCGACTCCTTTTCATCCATCGGAAGCCGTAAAGCATACCCAAGGATTTCCGTCGAGCGCTCCCGGCGTTTGCTGGCCAGCAGTGATCCGCCGCCTCAACCCATCCGGACCGGATTCCGCAATGGCGACTCTAATCCAGAGTCCCAAGCCCATTGGATGAAGCTAGAAAACTCGCAAAAGAAAGAACAATTAAATACCATAATAAAAATAAAAGTTATGATGCGCGATTCATGGAGTCTAAATTTAATGTAGGGGATTTAGTACTGTACGAAGAATTTCAATATCCTAATAAGCGAAAATCAGCACCACCATATTCAGTCCCTTATACTATTTTAAAACAAATTTCTAAAGTTAATTATGAAATAGATAAACCAAATTTCCATACAAAACAAAATTCTGAAATTTTACATGCGTGTAAGTTGCGATATTATAATTCACCTGATTCAAATTATATCACGAAGAATGATAATTTTAAAATCTCAGATTCCTATTTATTTGAAAAAAAAATTTTTTTGATGCCTAACATCACTTGACTTCACATTAGGTGATTAAACATTGCGTTTTGTCTATCAATAATATAAAATGAGAAAAAAAATAAAATGAAAAAAAAAAACTGTGTGTGTATTTTTTTGGATCTGAGAATTAAACTCCCAGTTTTGACAAATTCTAATTCTTTTATCTTTCGTAATTTCTCTACTTCTTGAAGCCTCTGTCCTATGACCCACCTCTAAATTTAGTTTTGGAAGTCATCCCAAGTAGCTGTAAATTTTGCTACTCATTTTTTTTACACTTCAGCCACCAAGGTGCTGAAAAACAGAAAAAAAATGTAGACAGCCCTGACAATGCCGAAAGATTTTTGGGATGGCTACTCCTTAAACCCCCTTTTCCTTTTTTGAAAAACTTCCACAGGTATGACGAATGTCCCCCTTCCTTTTTCGTATCTTGTCCTTCACAAGATGCCATTTTTCGGATTGTCATATCCTGTTGGAAGAATAAGTTGGTCCACTACACGGCCACAGCTTTTCATCTCTATTTGTCAAGGCGCACAATAGCGAGAAAGCTAACCATTTTTTACACAAACAACACCCCCCCTACTTGCTTAAAATTAGAGGTTGCAAATCTCGAAATTATGGAGTTAGGGTTACACCATAACAGGTACGTACCTCAAAAACACGAGCATGATTGCCCAAAAGAAAAGCCCAGAAAAGCGAATTTAGTTACAAGAGCAGTGCCATACAATTTGCATAAAAGAAACCATAAAAATTAAAGTAAATAATAATACAAATAAGAGAACGTATATGAGAAGGTAGAATTGAAGCCAAAGCCAAATGTTTGAAACGATTTACCATAAATTGTATCCAGTATTACATAATGTAGTTTGAATATTTTTACCTTTTATTGTATTTTATTAGATGTTTTTGGACCCATGTGTTTATTAAAATGTATTGTATGTAAGCTGTTATGGTATATACAACCAAATGTGTTCTTTTTATAGCGTTATACAAGAAATAATTTTAGTGATATTTTGTGTGTGTGGACTTGAACCAAAAACTGAGACATTTTTGGAACTTTAACAACAGCATCTGCACAAATTGACTGTTGTCTTTGAAGTCCATTGTTGTGGAAGAATTTTAAAATCTTTGTGCTCATATATTATTATTTTTCAATTACTATTTTTGTGTATTTACAATACTTAGTCCAGGTAATTTGCAATATATATTTAATTTTGATTGACATTTATTAAATCGTGCAACATAACCCAAATTTCGTTTTCTCAAAAAAAAAAAAAAAAAAAAGGCTTTTTCCAAATCTTTCTCGCTCTTCTGAGTGAGTCTGCCCTCGAATGCAGGCATTGGTGGTCAGGGTGGTCAGCCTGTTCTCGGACGGGGGGGGATATTCTATAACATTACAAATCAAAAGCCCATGAAAATCCCATATTTCTGGAACTACGCAGTTTAATTCAGTTGGAACAAAGAAATCCGCTTTCAAAAACTGCAATAACTACAGGGTCTCTTGCAACTCCTTTGTAATTTTGCAGACGGTCCCTGCAGCCAGCCACAAAGGCGTCTTAAAAGTCATAACAAACAGTGGAAAAACCTCTGCCCAGATTTAGCTTTTGGCCAATGTTTGCAATGCTTTTGTGGTCATGTGACATGACGTCAAAAGTTGATAAAAGAAGCTGCAACAGTGCAGGAGCGGTCTTCTGCGTGACTGCAACTGCCTAACAAAGATGTATGGAATATCAAATAAAATCATGTAATCGTAGTTTGACTCCGACTCCTTTCGACTTAGTGGCGACTCGGCAGCCGTAAAGCGTTCCCAAGGATTTCCGCCGAGCGCTCCCGGCGTTTGTCGGCCAGCGACGATCGGCCGCCTCAACTCATCCGACCCGGATTGCGCAATGGCGACTCTAATCCAGAGTCCCAAGCCGCCTAATACCCAACGCCAGGAGACCTCAACAGCCATGCCCCTCCCTCTGGTCCACGAGTACACAGCACTCCCGTAGCGCCCTAATGCTACATATATATACATAATTAAATGGTAATAAATCTCACAGATGCCCGCTAGTATTCCAGATGTGACGGAGAAACTTCGATTACGGTTTTGCCGATTCAGCAGATCGGTGTTGCCAAATATTAATAAATGCAATACATATCTTCATAATTTGTACTGTTTAAAATTAAGGTCGTATTTAGATTTACCTTTAAAGTACATTATTATGGAGCTGTGCATACCGGTTTCATTCACGGCAACGTTAACGCTAAATGTCACAGGACAATACAGCGTATGCGCACGTGTGAAGTTTACGGTATCTGAACTACTTTCGAAGGAGACTTTTTGCATAACGTTTGTCTCCCTTGCTCCCGGTAAGCGCTCGTCAAACAAAGATGAAGGATTGCTTTGAAGTATTTGAATTCGCTGCATTAGGAGGTATGAGTTCCGAAGAATTTGATGACAGTATTTGATACGCATTATCAATTCCTCGAGAAGATAGTTACTAAATAATTAGAACGTCAGAAAATTTTCCTAAATAAATTAAATCCACTGTGAACATTACATGTAAAACAACCTAGATTTTTAATTTTTCTATAATTATTTTAAGTTTCTATCTACTGTATGTATGCCCAAAGATCTGTGTCTAGTGGTTCTTGCTGCATTTGAAATAAAAAAATAATTACTATTTTGTGAGAATTTTATTAATTCTATAAATTTAATTTAAAAATTTTATACGATATTTCCTAAAAGCAATGCTCTGCAAATACGGGAAAAAATAATTCCAGGGGAAAATTTCTTTTGCTGCCACCAGATGGCGATACCAAAAGAATACTTGATTCAATGCACGAACTTGAGGTGTTCGAACGAAATTCAATAGGAATGTTAAATCGCACTCGGTTGTCTGCTATCTTGTTTATGAATAAGGTTTGCCGTAATCAAGTACGCTAAAATCGCTATCCGATTATTTGTACGCATGCGCAGTTTGCGAGGAGGTTCGTTCAGCAGTTACCGTTACCGTTTCCGTAAGCGCAACTACTCTGCACAAAAGCTCCTTAATATTGCATTAAATACATTGTTATTGCATGGTGGGAGGGGGGGGGGGCGGGGGAGACGATGAAAATTATGATTGAAAATTGGGTCACAAATATTGTAAGTTTGAGAAGCACTGTTTTACGTGCACCACCTTCCATTAGGTACACTGTTCTACAGCAGTCCAGCCGAGAGAGCATTGGCCGCATTTTCGCCGATCCCAACCGTTTGGGCATATAACTGCGTCTGTGCATGCTCGAGGAGAGTGCGAAAGGCTTTGGCGACAGTTCTGACGCCATTTGTGTATTTAAAATACAGTTTATTATATTGATTATCCATTGCATTCAATGAATTATTCATTAAATTATCTAATATCTTCAATGAATATTTTTCAACGCTCATTTTGATGAAACATAATTTTAGTTAATGAAGACTAGTTTATTTTATAATAAATAAAAATGACCGAAAAAATAAAATATATTTAATTATGCTAATTTTATTATCAGATCTTCAATATTCTTTAGCTCATAAAAAATAAAAGCATAAAAGTTTAAATTATAATTTTAATTTACATAAGAAAGATAAATTAAGTAGGGGAAGGTGGTGTACCTTGGAGGTATTTTCAAATTTTGATTTTTTACAAAAAAAAAGTGTGTGGAAAATATCAGTAAAATGTTTCGTTCCATAAATTTAAGGATATCAGGAGTTATCTATATTTTTATAGAATGTCCAAATTCATTTCTATACTCATTCTTAAATATTTAAAAAATAGCTTACAATACAGCCAAGGTACACGACCAGTGGTGTACCTTGGAGGTATTTATTTTTAACAGATGGAGTACTACACAGCATGAAGAAAAGTTGGTTTATTATTTGTTTACAGTATTCTGACTTTGCATAGGCCTACTTTGGGGTAATATTAGTCTAATTAGTTTTAATACAGTTTTTAAAAAATAAAATTTTCATATAACCAAAATAATAAAGTTCTAATAGTTTAGGCACAAAATAAAGTTTAGTCAAATAAAAATAACCACTCTTTAATATCTTCTTTATAATGTGTAACCCATTTAGTTCTATTCCACGTTCAGGTGATCTAAACTTATGCCAAATGATAATTTTTCAAAAATGCAAAGTGCAAATTTTTCTAAAAATGCAAAGTGTTAAAAAATATTATTAATGAAACATTAATATATAAATAATTATGAATATATTTATTAAAATATTTATTTACTGTCTAATACTATTCTCAAATAACTTTGCTTTTGAATTTATATATAGGTTTACAACTTCAGGAATTTAAAAGTTCTATATTTAGATACTATATTTGACTAGCACTTTGGTTATTAAAGTAAAGAAATACTTTCTAACAACTTTTACTCATAATTATTAATAAATTTTGGAAGTATACCTTGGTGGTACCTCCAAGGTACACTACAAGTAAGAGTTTTACAAAATGGCTTCCATATCTTATTATGTTAAGAGTTAACCATTTTCAAATATACATAAATGTAGCTGAAAACATGCTTTTAAACTTGTGATTATTAGTTCAAAACAAAATTTAATACTTACAGTTATGGAAGAAAAATAATATGTCCTTGAAATTTAGCTTTTTGATGCTAAAATCAATCTTTGCTTTTTACATCAGCAACACGTGTGTTGATCAGTGATAGAACAACTTCCCATGAGCCTCTAAGAATAAATATATGCAACTAATATTTTAGTTTCAATTTATCTCTCCTAGTGTCTGGACAATCAATGTGCCTCCAAGGTACACTACCTTCCCCTAGCTTTAAATTTATTTTCTACTTTTTTCCTAAGGAATTTAGAAGTATGTAAAGTGGCTTTTTAAAAGTATCTTTTAAAAATTATTTTTATATTCATAAAGACATCACTAATAATAAACTTTTCGTAATTTAATGTGCTATCTAACATTAATTCAAGAGATTATTTTAAAAATACCACGAAATGTGAAATATACATCTGTGTCATTTATATAAATTATAAATTTATTATCTGATGAGAGGCTTTTAAACCCACTACTTTTGTATAAAACATGGTAAGTTATAAGAAGTGTCCATCATCAGAGGTTTTCGATATGTCCTCTAATAGGAGGTTTTTAAAGCTCACTACCTGCAAAGGAAAAAGGAAGTTGCGAGAAATATTCATTCTCTTCTGATGGGAGGTTTTTTAAAGCCCACTACTAGTATATAAAAATGATAGAGGTAGATTATAAGAAGTGTCCATTATCAGAGGTTTCTATGTGTCTACTGACGGGAGGTTTTTAAAGCCCATTACTTGATTAGCACAAATGGTTGTTTATGCGAATGTGTGTTAGCAGAGGCTTTCAATGTGCATTGGAATGGGAGATTTTTAAAGTTCACTACTTGTATATTAAAAATGGTTAGTTGTAAAAAATAACTTCCTAGAGTAAATTTGCTAATTAGATCTCAATGAGGAACATAATTGGATAAGACACTGAATATGGTAGATGGCTGTAGCGTGAAGGGCCACGTTCTGGCCTTTAGTACACACTGAACTTTTCATAGTAACAAATTTAAATAACTTGTTGCAAAACAGTGTTTTAAATCACTTAATTTTGTATTTGTACACACCAGTGGCGTAGCCAGAAAATTTTCTTGGGGGCGTGTGTGTGTGGGGGGGGGTTACGATTACTGAAACTCATACATATGTATACCGTGATTGTAATAAGAGAGTAACGAATATATATTTTGTATGGCAAAATATTCCTCACGGGGGATTATGACCCCCTATCACCCCCGTGGCTACGCCACTGCTACACACAGAAAAAAGTATTATTTATTAACTTAATAAAACTGCTCATGCATCTTGAAGTATTCTGTGTTATTAATATATATATATATATATATATATCATACCATTTAAAAAGCACTGTATCTTAGTTTAAAAAATCAATCGGTCGTAGGACTGCACGTCAAAAGTGAAAACGTCTTGTCAAGCTTTATCAAATTCATATTTATGCAGTTAAACAGGTTTTCACAGATTATAGTATTTTCATTAACATATTTATATATTTGAAACTCTGTAAAAAATTTTTAAATGTTTTTTTTTAAGGCTGCGAGGGTATCGCTCATTTATTTATGATATTCTAACAATTTCACAACTTGAAATCTTAGGTTTTCTCATTTTTATTTTGTATACCTTAAAAATACAACATTTAAAATTTTTTTCAATACTTTTTCAAACAGAAATTCGGTTTTTTAATCTAAATTTATGCATGCACTACCTTTTGTGTTAGACATTTACCCACACAGCTCACTATGTCCAAATCAAATCTAATATGTATCCAAACTGATCTAAAACATCCAGGACATTTAAAGAATACATATAAATTCCTACCTTTATAAGATATCCTTAGAGGGCTTATAGATATCTAATAGTTATCCGAAACCAGATATCTATTGGAAATGTATTTATGACATCCACAAGAAATCCATCAGTAGACATCTTATGTAGCTAATCAAATAGATGCCCTATATATAATGAAATAGATGCTGCCATCCAAAGCTGCAAATCTATTGAATATGTGTGTATTATATCCACAATGGGGCCCGCTCACCTTCCAATTCATCTGAAAGACCATTAGTTACGGGGCGATTTTTATGACCGGGGTGGGAATTTTTATGACCAGGATAGCAGTAAATAACTGACTTTCCACGCCTTCATCATTCGCCCACATGATCAAATATTTCACAGTTTGTGTTCAGACTTGGAACGGAATGGCGTCAATTCATACAGCGATTGCGGTAGTTGGCCTCGTGTTTTCTGAAAAAAATAACCAGAACAAAGCAAAAAGCAAGAAAAAAAATTGGGGTGGCGGGAGGGAAATACACTATGTACATTTCACGCTGATCCTGTAAATTTGAAGTCACTATGTAAGTTCTTTATTTGATCTAATGATTTGGTGATCCTCAATATATCACCAAAACTTGAATATTATTTGTGACATGTGTGGATCCCAAAATACCTAAAATCACAAAATCCCAAAATACCTAATGAATTTATTTTAAATTCGACGCCTATTTAAGTTACGTGACCACCTATCATGTCACCAAATTTTATTTCATTCGCTTCAGTCAGTTTTACGTGATGTGCGAATAAAAAAGAGCGTCACTGACAGAGCTAGAAAGTTTTAAATTTTTTCCTTTTTTACGGTCGTACTGGGGTCCCAAATGCTTAAAACGGATAGAAATCGGAAAAAATTTGGTAAAATCATACAAGCCGGTGCGCACCCCATGTAAACACGGCGACAGTCACTGGAGCTTTGCGTTTGCCAAGCCCCAGCGACTGTCGCCAACCAATTTGCACGATCAGCAAAGTCAAAGTATTTTAACACATTAAAACATATATTCCACTAACAAAAACATTAAAACAAAATACACCATCCATATTTAACCTAAAAAAGTCAGCAAATTCGGTGACAGGTAATTTAAAATGAGCAAAAAGTGGACCGTTTTTAACTAAAAGAACTACAGTGGATTAAGCAATCTACATGTACAGTAGGGTGGAGCGAAAAAAGTCAAGTTGACATTTTAGACTTGATATAGTGCTCCTTCATCTCACCTTTGTAAATTACCTTGTTAACGCGAATAATTTCATTTTTGTGAAAATGTTTAATGCATATTATTTGATATTTCAAATGCGTTAATTCGGTAGGAATAACTCCGGTATTCGGTAGGAATTAGTAGGAATTAGCCATTTTTGTTTCAGCTCTGGATCTTTGTCTAAACCGAATGTGTTGACAGTTTCGCGTTCGCCTTTGTAATTTGACCAACATCCGTACACGCTGCGCATCCGAGGCAATTTTTAAAATACATGAATGACTTAAATGAACACAGCATTCAAACGTAAATTGCAGAAATTACAATAAAACAGTATATTTTTCTAAAAAATAACAATGAACAGAGGGACGACTTTGTGAACACAAACATTAAAAGCATAAATGTGAATTTCAGAATAGATTTCCAGACCAAGTTACGCGATTAAAAATTCTAACTTCAACCGTATTGGATCACGTGATATTCCACTACCGGAGCTTGTCTTTTTCTTCTGCCACGCGCTAAAATTCAATGACGTCACAATCCATTTTTTCACCGATTTACTTTTTGTCCATATGTATCTGAGTGTGATGGTCACGCGTTTCCAGTGCTATTTCTCCATCTCAAAAGTGACCAACGTGCCTAAAGAAGTTTTCACTTTAAAAAACAGAGAGAGAGTGAGAAAATGACTATTTAATTGAGTGGGTTTGATTTCGATTTTTAACCACCTGGGCGGAACTATGGTTTTCAGAATAGAGGTTGTTAATTTAAAATAAACTTACTTCCTTATCCTCTCTCATAGGAAAACAATAAACAAAAGAAATATTTATCTTATAGTTTAAAAAACTTTATTATTATTTTAAGAAGATGCTTTTCAACAACTTTTTCATTAGTAGAATTATTGTAGCGGAGTTATTTATTCTAAATCGAGAACATATTCCCGAAAAATCTATTACTGAAAACTTTATATCTAAAAATAATCGATGAAATTTTGCATTATTTTGCTATTGTATTTTTCTGCAGAAAAAAGTAGATAAAAAAAGGAAGAAAATCTGAAAAACTTTCAGATTTTAAATACGCTCTATAGTGCTACATATTAAAAACGTATCATAATTTATGCGTCGCCCCTATTTTTCTTCCTTATTCCATTAAGTTGGAAAGTGTATCATTATTCATGAATGGGCCGCATTTTGCTTCCTTGTTTCATAAAACCCATATCTGTAATGGAAATCTATCTTAAAATCACCTACTTAAACTATTTTGCAATCTTCGCCAAGTATCCCAGACAGCACATAAGCTTAAATCAAGCTTGACATTTCTTTGAATTTGACGTATTAATACAAGCTTGACAGTTCAATTCATTTTAAGCTTGCAGCAAGCTTGGAGATTACAAAAAAATGAGTCAGCATACATTTTCCCGCCAAATTAAATTCATTTGAACTGTCAAGCTTGAATACAACTTGATTACTGCTTGATTTGGAAAGCCACATCCACATAACAAATAACTTATCATCAGTCATAAATGTACTTTGACCATAGAATTAAAAAAAATTCTATATTTCCAAGTATTGAAATTCTTCAAAATAAAATACAAATATACTACAAAATTGATTTCAAAATCAGTCGTTTGTCTCGATTTTGGCCAATATTGCCCAACATGAGGGCTGCGATATTGAAAGTTTTAAAACGTGTGCTGCTTTTATTATGCTTATTTCCTTATTAGTAGAGTCTATGAATCACACATAACATTATTTTAATTTTGATTCATCCCATGGAAAAATAAAAGATGCATCGGGCAATACTGATCAATCTTGCCAAAAAACGGCGTGACAACCATAGCAGTCAGTTCAAACTTTAGTCATAACTTCTCGAGTCAGATTGGCTGAATGGTTAGAATGCTGGCTTCCCACACATAAGTTCCCGAGATCCATCGCAGTCGCGGACCCTAGACGGAAATAGATTAAAATAATTTGAGGTTTCAACATAGAGGGGAAAATGCGTGGAAAAATAAAATATATGGGGCGAGCACGCCGACCGGCGCCCCATGTATGTAGGAAATTTTGTTTAAAGAAATTTTTTTAGTTTGAATTAAGCTTGTTATGTCAAGCTGGATTCAAGCTTGATATGTCAAGCTTTAATGCAAGTTGGGAAAATGTAAACGTGAACACTTGATTCAAGCTTGCATTTAGCTTACACACTTGAAATTTTCAAGCTTAATTCAAATTTATTCATTTGATAAATCAAGCTTACTGCAAGTTTGATGCATATTTTTGTGCTGTCTGGGATATTACAACTATACTTCACCATTTTAAATATTGGTTCGAATGTGCATCATAATCCATGAGTGTGCCGTGTTTGTCTTTCTTGGGTTGATTCCTACTTTAACGCCCCGACTCTCGCCAAGGTGGCGATCATTAAACATATGCAGTAACCATGACGATTTTGTGTATTTATGTGGCAATCGTAATTTAGAATTAAAATAGCGATTTGGTACAACCTGTAAGTACAGCATTTAGTTACATTTTTATTTATTTTGGGTTGCCAATTAATAAGTATCTTTATTAATTGGCAACCCAAATAATTAAGCGTCTTCAAATTCCTTAACTGGTGCGTTTACCGCTCATTTTTTCACTTTAGTTTTCATCTAGTTCTTTTGGGAGCATTGAAACTTGTTCATAACCATAAAACACATCTTTGAAATCGATATCTATCTTAAAATCGCCTACTGAAACTGTTTTACAATCTTCACCAGGTTTATTCGAACTATAGGCATATTCCAACTATATCGCGTAGACATATTTTAAATACTGTTTGGAATGGGCATCATAATCCATATGTGTACCGTGTTTTCCTTCTTTGTTCCATAAAACACTTCTTCGGAATAGAAATCTATATTAAAATCTCCTACCAAAACTCTTTACAAATTTTCTCCAGGCATAGTCAAGCTATACATCACCTTTATAAATACCATTTGGAAAGTGTACCGTTTGTGAGTGTACCGTATTTGTCTTCTCTGTTCTATAAAACACTTCTTCGGAATTAAAATCTATATTTAAATTGCCTACTAAAACTATTTTACAATATTCTCCAGGCGTTTTCTAACTATTCTCAAAATATATTTTTAAAAATTGAAAAGTGATACCGCGCGTAGACAAATCGTGTCTACACCAAAAACCGTGATCGAGCGAAATAGCAATCAAGAGCTAATAAATCAGTTTAAATGTTAAATCCAATGAAATCAATTTTTTAAAAACTAATCACTGTAATAAACTGACTATATTTTGAACAAAAGATGGCGCCAGCACTGTCAGTACCTACCTTCACTCGCTTCGCTCTCTCCACGAGCATGCGCAGACTCAGCTATTTTCCCAAACGGTTGGGATCGGCGAAAATGCGTGCTGACCAGATCGGCGATCGGCGTCGTTTCACTTACGGGAATGGAGCTAAGGGACTAGGTCACTGCGGGACGTAAGTGATTGTCTTTGAAAATATTGAAAATTTTATATATTATTATTTAATATATATATATATATATATATATATATATATATATATATATATATTCCACTATCTGTTCTATCTAGAAGTATACATAATGTAGGCTCAGGGGATTAGCAGAAGTGTTTGATAAATTTATGTTATTAAATGTCTAAACCAGCGTTTTTCAACCTTTTAACGTCGCCCCCCCCCCAACAAAGGTTAACTTACGGTAGCGCCACCCCCCCTCATATTTTTCAGCTTACATTCAGTTATTTAATCTTTAACAATGAACATTTAGTCGAAATTTCTACAAAATAATGTTATCAGTAAAGTTTGAATGAACATTTTAAGCGAAAATGGATATATTTTTGAGTAAAAATGAGAATAAATAAGATGATTTTTTTAACAACAGGCATAACTACTTGCTCCTTCGTTTTACTCGCGCCCCCCTTGGGCGTCGCGCCCCACAGATTTTCAAACGCTGGTCTAAACTATATATTCGTTTTAAAAATCTAAGGAAAATTTTTGCACATCATTTTTTATATTTAAAATTTAAAACATGAAAAAAATGTGCATAAGAGCTCCTTGTTAGGTAAAAAGTAAAAATGCAAATTCAATTTTCTGAGTAGTTTAAACTCAAATAAATGTAGTCTACTGAAATTTTCGGGATAATCTGTGGTATTGCCGACTACTCTTTCTTAAAGCATTAAATTGCAGTGTTTGGATGTTACACGTAATAGCAGGTTTTTCCGTGCTGCGCGTATGTTAATGAAGAGGTTGAAATGCATTGAAAAATTTAAATACCAGTATTACATTGATTTTATCTCTATGCGAAATATGCTTGCCTGTATATTCTGAATATACAGGCAAGAGGGGAGTTTCTTTCGAGCGCTATTGAAATTAATAAGTAATGAAAAAAGAAATGGAAGCTTTTTATATGCAAGCAGAAAATGCTGCTTTTATGGTTCCCTATATAAATAGAAATTGCAGGTGCACAGTTCTTTGTTGGCATTTTTTAAAGACGTTCAAGCAAAATGCCACTAATGTTTAACAAAATATTTTTAAACGTTTTCGGCAGATTGAAGATTTTCAAGCAAAATTTTTCACGTCAGTTGAGTTTTGTTTTAAATTATTCCGACATTAATTATCCGACTGTCACTTTAAACTCATTCCAGCTCGATCAATTATTCAAACAATGAAGTACTAAGCTACACAATGAGAAAAAAGAGGACGCCGGAACTAAGCCACCATAAAATCTGATTTAATTTTTATTTCCCCCCCCCCCCCAAAAATAGATAATTCAAATTATGCGTTGAATGCCTTTTCCCTTAGAAATCCGAGGAAATAATTCGTATAGGAGAAGATAAGATGATTTTTCCGTGTATTGTTTTGATATAGTATAGTTAGTAGTATTTTACAGTACAACCTAATGTTAATGAAGCTTTTAAGAAAATATCTACATTTGCAAAAGCAAATGCTGATTGCATAAGCAAATAGGAAACAGCATTCTTATAGTGACAGTATCTGATATGAAATGTGCATTTTTAACAATTTTACAGTATACAGAACGAGAAAGAATGCATGCACATGCTATTTCCAGGGTTAGGTATTCGAGCATTACTTGAAGAAAAAAAATATGTCAGCGGATGTTCTGTAAATAGTTCCGTGGATTGTTTCCAAACGACTAAGCATTAAGTTTGTATGACTTAAAAAGAAAAACATTATTCTGCATATGCATACAATTATTTAAACATTGTATATGACACAGTTACTGAAAAAAACTTTAATCTGCTAGCCAAAGTATTAAAAATTCGTATTACTAAATAATTTCACTAAAATAATATTCAAAAAACTTCGCCAAGTTACGTTATTTTAAAATTAAAATGATAATAAAAATCTTTTCTCGTTTCTTTTTAAAAATTAATAATTAAATAAATTATATTACAATATCTTGTCTATAAATAAAAAAAAGAATCACAAAATGGCTTTTTCTGAAATTTTCACTAAATCACTAAAAGTTTTTTAAAATTTGAATTCTCCCTCTGCCGTAAACCACAGACAGCAAAAAGAAGGGGGTCGGGGGGGAAGCGGAATTGATCAACCAGATACGTAACGTAGGCCCTCTCTCAGGTATCCGCTTTCTGTAGAAACCTTCTCGAATATGTTCGCAATCACCTTCCGTTTATGAAAGAATAGAGATAAAAAATAATTAAGACTTCTTTGAAAAATATGCTAAATTAATTATAATTAAATAAATAAATAATAATAATAGCCGGCTAAATATCTAATTCGTATGATCATGAACTTTTAAAGCTTTTTTTCCAATGGTGAGGACTTGCCATTTACAAGCCTCGCCACTACCAAGGCCAGAATTAGTAGTCTCTTTATTATAGAGGTACCGAATAGGCAGACGAGCAATGCCTCCTATGAAGAGACTGACGAAATTACACCTGAGCCCATGCCGAGAAGCGAACCCGCATTCGTAGTGTGGTAGTGTGATGTCTCGTGGGATTACGGCCAATTACTGACACCTGGGCTCTAGGCCTAGAGGTGGGATACCCTTCACGGAGGTCTTCCTAAGGAATTGTAACTATTATTTACGCTAAATTTCGGAGGAAACCACGGAAAACTCCGAACGGTTTGGTCGGTTGATGCGACCTGGTTTTGAATCAGGCACTTTCCGTCTCCATCAGTGACCGAGCGCTCCTTTGCTGGGGCTCGTGGTGTGGTAGAATGAATCGCTAACCACTACACAACCCGGACGGCTACTTTTCAAAACAATTCGTTTATAAATAATCGCATCAGATTTACAAACCACATAAAAATTCTAAATACTTGCAATTTCACATTTTTTCTAATTTAGTATAACAGCATGAAATACATTGAAGTATGTTAAGAAGGAATGAGTAGCTGGTTCTTAATTCAAGCTATTTAAAACTCAAATCCTTTTAAGAAAAAAAAAACTATTTCTAAATAGTTTTCGATATCGCGTTGTTCTTTTCTAGCCCTTTTTTTTCTAAATATTTATGTAATCGTATTAGTGAGGGAGAAATATACATTTTCTTGCTGATTCAATTCAAAGGCTATGATTTTATGCAAAACGTGCGGATTTCATTTTCTTCCACGAGTATGGATGAGAGGTGTTTTGTATTACTATAATTAGGCCGGCATCGCTTGGTCATTAAAATCATTGGCATAAATACCGTGAGAATCGAGGGTAAAATATAGAAGAAAGGATAATTTATATATGAATTTCAAAGCTGTCTCAGTTTCTTTCTGAATTCCAAATCAATCAATAAATTTATTTTGGGATCAGTTACATTGAGACGTAGTTTAACACAAACTTGTTATACTTCAGTAATATTAAATTGATTTTAATATACTCCCATGCAGGAATGTTACTCAAAAAAAAGATCCAATGATATTTCATTCCAAGCACAAAAACACACAAGTGAACAATAATAAGATAACAAATATCAATATTTAAATTAAAAAAAGAATGTTTTTGTACAAAAAAAAAAAACTTTCATTAATACTGAAGCTGTGCATTTTCTTTAGTGAAGTTCCCTCAAAAAACAATATATGGCGCATCGTCCTTAACCAGAAAAATAGTAAACAACCTCAGAGAGTCGACTATATTTGAAGCGACACTACAAGCTGCTAAGTGTTTTTCCTCTAACTATAAGCATATTACATTTTTAAGACTGTAGTTCGAAAAAAATCCTGTAATTTTGGTACAATATATATATATATATATATATATGTGTGTGTGTGTGTGTGTGTGTATGTAAAGCATTTCAAAATATTTATAATGTTCCTTTACAAGCTGTACTATACATCGAAATAAATAATGAACCCAATCAGTTACGGAAGTTTAAGAAAAAATTCTTAAAAACTGAAAATTTTGCAGAGTGTGTCTCTCTTCGACAAATTTTGCTGCACAATGCCATGTTTAAGAATTTTCTGAATGTTTCACAAAAAGCAAAGTTCTTAAATTTATTTCAGTATGCAGAGCATCTTAAAAAGAATCATTCTGAATTTTTTCGAGTCCCTAGCGCGACTAGATTATTTAAATTCGTGTACCAAGAACCTGAGTCAGATTTTGTTTCTTGTTAAGAATACAATTATAACAAAAATTTGTAATTACAGTTGCAATTTTCTCCGTATAGCATTTGAAAAAAAAAAGAAACACAGCGGTTATATGTATATATATATAGGGTGCCCAATCACTATTTCCTAAACGGTTAGTCAGAGACAAATAGTTCCAGTTTCAAAAATGCTTTAAATTATATAATCTATTATATTAGAAGCATAATCGAAGTCAATAAATCAATTCCTATAAAAATTACGAGTGTTGCCATAGGAAGTCAGCTAACCACTTTTTTTACACAAACAACGACGCACCCCCTATCTCCTTAAAATTAGCGATTAGAAAGAATCTCGAAATTATGAAGATAACTCTCTTAAAAATTTAGAGTAATATTATCACCCTTACAAAAAGTCACCGGCATATGAACCCAGATAGAGTGAGATAAGAGTGAGGAAACTACATTATGACTCTTCATCGATAGAATTCTGTCAACCTATCACTGTAAAAATAATTTCCGTGAAAATACGGAAAAAGTACTGGCAGCTGAGACGCCAGTACTTTTTCCGTATATTTACGGAATTTTATTTCTGTAAATTCCTGGACAGTTTCCGTTATTTTCAAAATTCCGTTTTAAGGATTTTCTGTTAATTACTGCATAATTTGCGTGAAATAACAAAATTCTGTATTTTAATTTTTCCGTTCTTTTTCAAGTGTGTGGCTGCCGAGATTTGCCGAATGGACCAACCTGCCCTTCTCAGTCCGATTACCATGCCCCTAGTAAAATCGTCGGTCTAATTTGTATATATATATATATATACTACCACCGTTGACGGCGGCCTGGCATTCACTGGTTACACTTGTCCTCTGAGACAAGAATACAATTTCAACGACAATTTTTCTAGAAGAAATAAGAAAATTGTCCGTTCTACCGGTTCCTTCCCGTATATCTTTTTCCATGTGCACTGGCGAATTGCCAATTTTACATTATTAGCATAACTGATCAAGGTGCATTTACCCTGAAATTTGCATAATTTTCTGACCACTTTTTCTTGGTGTTGCATTTTTAATGTCACGCAGTATATCACGTCGGGTTAAGCAGCGCAGTATTTCAGCCTCAGGGTTTCGCAGTCCGAGGACCGTTACTGGAGTCCGCAGGGTGCAAAGGCAGCCCTTATTCCTTAAGCATTTCTACGGATGTCGAGACAATAACTAAAACGATTACAGTTACATTATTTTATTGTAGACATTTCTTAGAAATTACAGATCGGTTACATTATTTTATTGTAGACATTTCTTAGAAATTATCCAGACAAGAGAAGCCAAGCAAGAATCATGTCTCCCTGTATCTCCAGATGCGTCAAGCTTTTATCACTCTATACAGGTCTTGTCACGAGACCTTGCAATCTGCAAAGATTGATGAACCCATATCAGCAAGTCATCCGGGCAGTAATAGATTTCGTTCAAAAATGCAAATGCGTTCAAACAGCGTGGACTGACCACAAATTTAGAGCGAAACTGCCAGGGACTGAGTAGTAGTTGTGGTTTTCGAAATTGATATGCTTTGTTCTCAACTACGCAGTTTAGTCATTTGGAATTTTAGTAGGCTTTTGATTTATTATGTTATAGAATGTTCCCCCCCCCCATCCGAGAAGAGGCTGACCACCAATGACTGCATTGGAGGGCAGACTCACTCAGAAGAGTGAGGAAGAGCGTAGCTAAGAATTTGGAAAAAGCCTAAAGAAAATTTTCGAGAGCAAAAAAAAAGTCGAAGGTCACGTGGTCAGACGTCATAAACTACAATCAAAATTAAATCTACATTGCAAATTAACTGGATTAATTATTGTATACACACAAAAATAAGTAGTTGAAAAATAATACAAAAAAGAGAAAACGTTTCGAAGAATAATTCACTGTGGTGTAACACAGTCTCTTTGTGTGCAGTTTCTATTTCTATAGTCTTAGAAAGTTTGTAGTATAAAAAAATGTCACAGCCTTTTCAATGTCCTCAAAAATATCATAAATAAAATTATTTCTTGTATAACGTAGAACACATTAGAACACGTAGAACACGTAGTAAGCATTGTAGTAACGTAGAACACGTAGTAAGCATTGTTGTATGTACTATAAAGTTTCACATACTATACATTTTAATTTTTCACATTTTGATAAACACATTGACCTAAAAATACCACTTAAAATACAGTAAAATGTAGAAATGTTAACAATTACTAAATTAACATCAACTTTTGCAATAACAACAAATCGCAAATTATTCATTCTTTACATTTTTCAATATTACGAGTTGGCCAACATATAAAAATATACCATAAAATACAATATCAGATCACCTAAAATACAATAAATGTCATAAAATAAATTCTATACACTCTTTTATCAACTACTTTAAAACTTTTAACGCCTGGTTTTCAATATTATTTCTATATATATATATATTTTTTTTAAAATTTCCTTTCTCATACTCACCTCTAACTATTCTTTCTATTTCGTTTATTTAATTCTCTTTTATTCTGCTCAAAGTATGTCATTTATTATTTATTTAAGGTGCCTGCCTACCTTTAAAATGCAATTTTCGGTCAAAAATCCGATTTTTAGTTTTTGGCTATTTATTAAAGCTCAATTTAATATCTTTCTAAATCCGTTTGAATTTTCTTTCTATCATGTTTAGAACTTGAGTTATACGAATTTTAATAGAAGTCACTTGGAAGCTTTCGAAACCGGAAGTAGGATTCTGCCGCCGGAAGTGAATCGTAAATGTTTGTTTACATTACTATTTTACCTAATATGAGTATTAAACTTTGTTTCCAGTTATAAAATGAGCATGAAAAATAAAATTGAAAATTTCAAATTATTTAGAATGTGTTAAATATTTGTGGCAACAGCAGTTTTTACGTAGAAATCTGGCATCAAAGTTAGGCTACTACGTTTGTTTACATCTTCGTCGCGTGTTTGCAGTGCTTCCGTTACGAGTGTTTATAAGCTTTTTAATATTAATTTAATTTAGCTTTTTAAATCTTTTTTGACTTAAAATGGGAAAAAGTATTGTCAGGAAGAAAAAACGCCAGTTTCATGGCAATAGATACAGCAAATCTAACGAAAATGACACTCTGGAAAATCATGCTGTACGTACTATAGCATGTGCAAAACTGGACACAGTTACCACTAATTCGAGTGTTGAATTAGCAGATCAATCAATAAGTGGAAGTAGAATTATTGATTTAGTGATATTGTGCAGTGTTTTTTCTGACATTTGCTGTCCTCAAAGTCTGAATTTAGGATTAACTTTAAATGAAGACTCAAGGTTTGGATTATGTTCTCATTTTGTTTTGAAGTGTAACAACTGCAACTTTTTGAAAGGTTTTGCTTCATCCAACAAGGTAAATAATGAGTCAGAGGTAAACAAGAGATTTGTTTATGGAATGAGGCAAATTGGCAGAGGTTTCTCTGCGGCTTATAAATTTTGTAGCACTATGAATTTACCAAGACTTGCAAAAGCTACTTATGAAAAGTATGAAAAGAAACTTTTGAAAGTTGTAGCAGATATAGCTGAAAGTTCTATGCTAAAAGCAGCTGAAGAAGTTCGCTCAACAACAAACAGCGATGAATGTGGAGTTTCGGTGGATGGAACTTGGCAGCGAAGAGGTCACACATCATTTAATGGCTGCGTTGCAGCTATTTCAGTGGACACTGGAAAGATTTTAGACCTGGAAGTTATGTCTTCATATTGTAGAATATGTAAAAAATTACATAACTTCTCAAAGAATGCTAAGTTGGAGTCATTAAAAGCTGATCATGCGTGTCAATGCAATTTTGAAGGTGCTGCGGGAAAAATGGAGACTGTTGGTGCATCACGCATTTTTCAGCGGTCTGTGGATCAACGGAAGTTGAAGTACGTAAAGTATTATGGTGACGGGGATTCCAAAGGTTTTCAGTGTGTGCAGGACACTTACGGAGAAAAAAAGTGTGACCAAATTAGAGTGTATTGGACACATACAGAAACGTGTAGGTTCACGTTTACGGAAACTAAAATCAAAAACCAAAGGTATCTCGGGAAAGGGTAAGTTGACTGGCGCATTTATAGACCGGCTCCAGAAATATTATGGAATTGCCATTCGTGCTAATGTTGGGGATTTGAAAAGCATGCAACAAAATGTTATTGCAGTATTATTCCACTGTGCATCGAATGCAAAGAAGCCAATGCATGGACAATGCCCAACTGGAACATAGAGCTGGTGCTTTTATCAACGAGCTCTGGCAAAAGGGGAAATCAATATAAAAGAAAAGTACCCTGGTTTACCCAACGACATCCTAAATACAGTAAAGCCGTCTTATTTAGAACTGTGTTCTAGGGAAATTTTGGAAAAATGCCTACATGGAAAAACACAAAACGCCAATGAGTGTTTTAATGGCGTTATATGGCAGAAAGTGCCAAAGGAAGTGTTTGTATCGTTAAAAACTGTAAAATTGGGGGCGTATGATGCAGTAATACAGTTCAATGAAGGCTATCAAGGCTGTCTAAACGTCTTAACAGATCTAAATATCACAAATCCTGGGTATTTTATCGTGTCAGGATATCGACAGCTCGATGGCTTTCGAATGACCAATTCAAACCGTCATTCAACCCCAAGTGCACATAAACGTAGAAAAATTTTAAAAGCAATTAGAAAAAAAAAGATCATTGTTCATAATAATAGAGATGGCCAGCTGTACAAATCAGGAGCATTCTAAAAATAAATTTTTTATTTATGAGGTAAGATTTAGTATTTGTTTTTTTTTATGCTTTTTCTCAAAATGAGATTTTTACGATTTTGGTTCATCGCAAAACACCATAACTCAAAAAATTATTAATGCAATGTTTTGAAACTTTGAAAAAATACTCTTGAGGAGTCATTTTAGGAACTGAACTACTATGATGAATCTAGTTAAATTATTTTTTGTTTTGTTTTTGTCAATAGAAGTTATAAATTGTCATGTATATTCGTGATTTTTCCCCGCATAAAATGTTAACTTCTCTAAAATATTAAATAACATGGTTAGAGTTTCGAGTTTAGTTCATTCCCTTAAGGACCTTTAAATAATCAAAATAAAATTTACAGAATAAAAATATCTTTATTTAAATTTGACTTACAATGTTTTCATAAAGTGCTTTTTTTTCGCAAATTTTATGTATATTTTGAGCCTAAATATCAAAATATTTTAAAATTTGCATATTTTTTCATGTTATTCGCAGTAATACAGTTTAATGAAGGCTATCAAGGCTGTCTAAAAGTTTTAACAGACCTAAATATCACAAATCCTGGGTATTTTACCATGTCAGGATATCGACAGCTCGATGGCTTTCGAATGACCAATTCAAACCGTCATTCAACCCCAAGTGCACATAAACGTAGAAAAATTTTAAAAGCAATTAGAAAAAAAAGATCATTGTTCATAATAATAGAGATGGCGAGCTGTATAAATCAGGAGCATTCTAAAAATAAATTTTTTATTTTTGAGGTAAGATTTAGTATTTGTTTCTTTTTTATGCTTTTTCACAAAATGAGATTTTTACGATTTTGCTTTATCGCAAAACACCATAACTCCAAAAATTATTAATGCAATGTTTTGAAACTTTGACAAAATACTCTTGAGGAGTCATTTTAGGGACTGAACTACTATGATGAATCTAGTTAAATTATTATTATTATTTTTTTTTTTTGTTGATAGAAGTTATGAATGGTCATGTATATTCGTGATTTTTCCCCGCATAAAATGTTAGCTTCTCTAAAATATTAAATAACATGGTTAGAGTTTCGAGTTTAGTTCATTCCCTTAAGGAGCTTTCAATAATAAAAATAAAATTTACAGAATAAAAATATCTTTATTTAAATTTGACTTACAATGTTTTCGTAAAGTGCTTTTTTTTCGCAAATTTTATGTATATTTTGAGCCTAAATATCAAAATATTTTAAAATTTGCATATTTTTTCATGTTATTCGCAGTTTTTAACTGTATTCTATTATATAATGCACACAAATTAGCAATTTTTTAATTATTAAGAAAAATCCCGCCCGACAGTAGGCAGGCGCCTTAAACTCATCAAATTTGATTTGGGTAATCATGCCTTTTTTTAAATCGAGTTATGTGTTGGTATGTGTGTGACGCTAACTTCCTAATTTCGGGATTCTTTCTAACCTCTAATCTTAAGCAGAAAGGGGATGTGGAGTTGGTTGTGTAAAAAAAAGCGGGGTTAGTCTTCTCCCTATTTTGCACCTTGACGAATAGGGGGGGAAAGATGTGGCCGTGGTGTACCAACTTATTCTTCCAACCGTACATGACAGTCCAAAAATGGCATCTTGTGAAGGACTAGATGCGAAAATGGAAGGGGGGGGGGGTTTGTCACACCTGCAGAAGTTTTATCAAAAAGGGAAAAGGGGGTTAAGGAGTAGTCATCCCAAAAAGTCTTTCACCATTAACAGGGCTCTCTGCATCTTTTGGGATTCAGCACCTATGGTGACTGAAGTTAAATAAGAGAGTAGCAAAAGTTACAGCTACTTGGAATGACTTCCAAAACTAAATTTAGTGGGAGTGATAGGACAGAGGCTTCAAGAAGGAGAGAAATTACGAAAGAATTAGAATTGTCAAAATTCGGGAGTTTAATTCTCAGATCCAAAAATAAATATAAATAAATAAATAAACACATTTATTTATTTATTTTTCCTTTTCATTTTATTTTTTTTCTCATTTTATATTATTGATAGACAAAACTCAAACTTTAATCACATAATGTGAAGTCCAGTGATGTTAGGCATCAGATATTTTTCACTAAATAGCAATTTGAGATTTTAAAGTAGTCACTCTTCGTGAAATAATTTGTATTTGTTCGGTGAATTATAACATCGTAATTTACATGCGTGAACAATTTCAGAAATTTGTTTTGTATGGAAATTTGGTTTATCTATGTCATAGTTAACTTTAGAAATTTATTTTAAAATAGTAGAAAGGCCTGATTATGGTGGTGCTAATATTCGGGTATCCGGATATTGAAATTCTTCGTACAGTACAAAATCCCCTACATTAAATTTAGATGCCATGAATCGCGCATCATATTTAACTTTACTTTTATTATGGCATTTAATTGTTCTTTCTTTGCGAGTTTTCTAACTTCATCTAATGGAGGATAAAATTTTTGTTTGTATACAAGTGGTTCATAGGGTAGTATTTCCAAAAATAGGTATGCCGGAATAAACTGCGTTGCAGAATGTAGAGTATTATTGTATTTATTAATTACTTCCTTTAATAAAGTAGTTCAAGGGATTGTACTTAATGCATTCTTTACTTTACACCTGAGTCTAGTTACAATAGATTGGTTAGTTCTCTCTACCTTTGCGTTTGCCTGTGGGTGGTGAGCTGTGGTAAGCAACTGTTCAACATTGTTACGTTCTAAAAATAATCTGAATTTAGACTAAGTGAAAGCTGCATTTTGGGCAATTTGAAAGCTGCATTTTGGAAGATCTGTTTTAAACTATTAGTGTAAGTCTCTGTAGTCAAGCTTTTGGATGGAAAAGCCAAGCATAACGCGTGGCATGATCAATTATTAAATGCAGGGTTTTTTTGTGGAGTTATAATAATTAAATCCTCCTACAGTGTCTAAGCTTCAGCCTTCGAAAGGTTGGTCTGTCGGAGGAGCCTCTTGCAGAAACCCTTAACCTTTTCTGTTTATTTTTCTTATTAATTTGACAAAGATGGCAATGTTTTACTTAATTATTTATATCTTCCGAAATCTTGGGCCAATAATACTGGGGTGTGATTAATTGTACTGTTTTATTTACTCCGCGTATCCGAATTCCTCATGACCTTTACGTAATATCTCTAATCTTAATGAAAATGGTACTACTATTTTTAAAAGACCATTTTTCTTATTTTTAATCACATCACCTAATTTTATGTTGCGAGATCCTTGAAAATTGCCTTTATTTTGCGAATTAATTATTTCTTGTAGTTCTAGTAAATGAAAAACTTGTTGAATGGATTCTGACACGGGATTTCGGGAAAGCATATCAGCCTCAATGTTTGTTGCACCTTTTTGATATTTTATCTCATAATTAAACATGCTTAATTTTAACGACCACTGAAATAACTTACCCCTATGATTTTTAACAGATTTTCGGCAAACTAAAGCTGCATGATCAGTGTGAAAAGTGAATTTTTTCTATGAAGATAGTGATAAAATTTGTCTAGACTGCCAACAATGGCGAGATATTCAAGTTCTGTTCTGTTACGGAATAATTTTCTTCATACTTTTTCTTGTGATCGTGTGTTGATTAAAAAAAACATAAGAAACTAAACGTGCACCTTAATTCCTTTACTTAAAACTTGTTGAAATACATTGAAGAATGAGCTACTAGCTTTGTAGCTACCTTGTAACTGAATGAATAGATCGAGCGTGCTGCCGCATCGTAAGAAAGTTCAGAAGTAGCAGTATAAAATATGCTCGGCACTTTGTGACCACTTAACGTACTCCGTCGCGGGAGTTTACGAACACAACAGTTCTCCCACGCTAATTTGAAAGATTTTGTTTAAGTTTCCGCGTAGCTACTTACTAGATGTGGACGTATTTTTAAAATTTTGAAATATTTAATCGTTCAATTGGCTTCCGGATTCTTATAGAACGTCGTAGCATTGGAGGCTGAACAAGAGGTGGAGGGGTTTTGGATTTTGTATCGGGAACCTCTGAGCTTGCATTTGAAGGCTGGGCTGAAGGTTGAGGGGTTCTGGAACTCGTATCTGGAACCTGACTTACTTTCAGTTTTTCAGGAGACTTGGGAGTTGTTGTTGCAGGAACTGCGAGCTTACCTCTCCCATTATTGGAACTTAAGTCTTTAGAAAGGTACGGCTCAAACTTGGCTGTAGGTTCTTTGTTGACTTGTCAAAGGCGTAGTTAATCAAAATGTCGCTTGACTACATATCCGTCGTCTAGTCCTATTAGATAGTGTACTAGACCAAACCTTTCAACAACTGTACCGTACTTCCATATAGTTGAACTTGAGTAATTTCTTGATTGTGTGTGGACTCTGTCTCCTAATTTATATGATTTCCCAAACATCGGTTGTTCCGATTTATTTTTATTTGTCACAGGAGGTGTAGGTTTAAGAAGATCTAACATCGTTCTTATATTTTCTCCAAATAATTACTCTGCAGGCGTCTTCCCGCTTGAAAGAGGTGCAATAATCTTTTGCAAGACCAGTAGACAGCGGTTGCTTCTCTGTCCAGTTGACTATAATTTCTTTCTGCAGCAGTTAACGATCTTGAGGCGAATGCAATGGGTGTTTCACTTCCGTCAGGCATGATGTGCGAAAGGATACCAGATAATCCGAAGGGACATGCGTCGGTAGCTAGTGTTACTGGCAACTTGGAATTGAAAGGAATCAAAATTTGATCACTGCCAGTTTCACATTTAGCTTTCATCCAAGCTTTTTCGCGACTATGTGTTCATTTATAAGGAGCGTTTTTCTTAAGAAGTTTATTTAATAGATAAAGTAAGGTTGAAGCGTTTTTCAAAAATTTTGAGTACTACATCACTAAACCCAAAAATTTTCTTAATTCATCAACATTTTTCGGTCGAGGTGCCTCTTGAATAGCTTTTACTTTATCTGGAGACTTTTCAAGTCCTTCAGAACTGATTACATGACCCAAATAGTCTACTTTTTTCTGAAAAAAATTACATTTATTGGTATTAACATGTAGATTGTGATCACGTAGCTTAGCTAGAACTTGAAGCAAACGTGTTTTACATTCTTCAAATGTTTTCCCTTGAATTATTACAACGTCAAAATACGCTGTAACGCCCTGTAAATCTTGAACAAATTGATCAATGAAGGAATGAAATTCGTTAGGTGCCGATTTTATCCCTGAAAATAAGCGTTTCACTAAATATGTTCCTTTGTGTGTTGAAATGGTTTGAATTTTTGCACTTTCTTCATCCACTGACAAGTGTAAATATGCTTGATAAATATCTAGGGTGCAATAATACAATCCACCACGTAAGTTATTAAAAATATCTTCAATTTTCGGAATCGGGTGTCTCGCGTCCTGAAGTTGTTTATTCACAGTTGCCTTATAATCAGCACAAATTCTTACTGTACCGTCTGGTTTTGGAACTATAACTAGTGGTGTACCCCACTCAGAATAATCAACTTTTTCGATTATACCCTCTGATTCTAACCTATCAAGCTCTCTATCTACTTGTTCTCTCAAAGCGTAGGGTACCGGACGGGGTTTTTGGAAAAGTGGCTTTGCATCATTCCGTAGTTTTAGAATGCAAGTATAATTTCGAATTACACCTACTTTTTGTTCAAATACATCCGAGTATTCTTGCATTATAGAAGAAATCGATTTCTGTAGGTCATGGTCAGTGATTCCCTTTACATCGGTAGAATTACTTATTTCGTTCAAGTTTATCTTCAGATTTCGTATCCAGTTCCTTCCTAAAATAGCATTTTATGTAAATTAACCAAATATAGCTCTTCAACACTGGAATGTCCCTTATAGCATGCTTTTACTTTAACAACTCCTAGGGGTTTAAAAATTTCACCTGTGTAACTGCGAAAAAATACATTCGTTTTCTGAATAGGAGAGGGAGATATATTTAAAGCTTTGAATTCCGCTATGTTTATAATACTAATTCACATTACGTAGCATAAAGTCACATTTAAAGCGGACGTTGATCCCGTTTAACTGTATTTTAGCAAATAATCTATCGTCATTATCATTTGTGCTTAAACATACATCAAAGATGTTCTTTATGTGAAAGTCACTTGAATTGCAATCCTCTACATGACTCACATTGTTTCTATCTCCCCTGTATCTATTTTTCAGGCGTTCTGCTATACATGCTTTGCTCAGATTCCCTCTTTGAAACAAAATTTACATTTTAATTTATTTTTGAGTCCACATTCTTGAGTTCTGTGATTATGTTTCCGGTATCTTAAACATACATTCCCTAATCCAAGTTTTCCCAAATTCACCCGTTTTTTAGTTTGACTACTTCGTTTATCACGTGTCTGTAATGTGTACTTTTGAATTAGTATTATTAGAATTGAAATGCTGATTTCGTTTAGCTTTCGAGTTTGAAATTTTATTCACAGTAGCTAACAGAGCACTACTCTTATACAACTCTTTATTTTCAATTTTGGAAGCTTCAATAGCTAAGGCAATGTCTAGTGTTTTTTCAAAGGTCAGTTCCGCTTGTTGTAGAATCTTTTCTCGGATGTCAGCGTCAGACAATCCTCGAATAAACTGTGCCCGAAGCTTTATGCTTGAAATTGATCTGGAACAATCTTTATTATCACAATTTGATTTGAAATCAGCACTTTTCAAAGGATCTTTGAGCTGAGTAACGTACATCGAGATTGATTCACCGGGTTGTTGAGTGCGACACAAAAATTTATGTTGCTCCGTTAAAATATTTATTCTTTTACTTATATTTTCTTTTAATAGGTCAAAATCTCATCATATGTTTTCGTTGCTGGTAAATCTGGTGCTGTTAAACTCGATAATAAGTGATAGTATTTCGGACCTAAACAGTTCAATAGTAAATATTTTTGCCGCATTTACCCACACAGCAGAAGTTTGTCCATAGGCAATCTGTAATACATTAGAGCTGCATATTGGGTATATCTATTAGAAGTCTAAGATTTTCCAGATGACATAAAATAGATCCCTCTATTAGAGATTTGAGGTGTGATCTCTCTAATGAGTAAATAACATCTATAATATCCAGGGCTATTAGAGATCTGTATATATGTTGCAGAGTTACGATAATTAAACTTCCTGAAGATCGCAAATATCCCAAAAATGGATAACTGTTTCATATCCAAAATATCCCAGTAATCAGAAATTGATACCTATTTCATATTATGCAAAACTTCTTAGATATCCATTTCTGGGCTATTTTGGATTATTGTCATGTTCAGAATGATTCATAACAGCTGGAAAATAAATTTTAGATAGATTAATGGTACAAGTAATATCTAACTACATGCATTTTTAAATTCTTGTTTTCGTTCCTGTGAAATATGGAGTGTTCACAAAAAGCATATAGTATTTAAACAACCATCGAATTCTGAAATTTAACAGATTAAGAGGGGGTACAGAGGTTAATTTTCATAATCAGATGATGGCATCACTCAAAAGTACCAGCTAGAGTTCCACATGGCTACTAAAACAAATGTCCGTAACCTCTAGATCTATTTAGTTTCAGAATTCGTTTACAGTTTATGTTTTTTTTTTTTTGCTCAGCCAAAACTTAACAGGTATAGAAGTGAAAGTTTCAAAATGCTTGCGGGTGATCTGTATAGCCATTGAGCTATGTAAAATCTATCAGCAAAGAGATTTATAAGAACTTTTTTATCTGCAGTACTATAACTTCATTTGAGTTAATCTGTGATCAAACAAGCATGGAAATAAGAGTTTCGGACATTTCTTCACATACAGAATATCGAGATGATCAACATTACTCAACAGTGCGCACAAATATTTGATATGTTCAATGTTTCCTTTTCTCCTGCAGAAATAAAAAATAACCCCTGACAGCTTATTTTTTACCCATAGTACATTTTAGAACAATTTGCACTTACACGCAGTATTAATAAAACAATAAAAATCGTTTATGATAAGATATTTATATAAAATCAAAAGAATACTAATAATTTTGATTTTTAAATAGCTTTTATTTTAAGCATAATTTAATGACTTTCTTTTCAACTTTATTATAATTAACAAGTCTTTTTTTTAAATAAATAAGAAATGGACAAGATTGAATTTTTATCGAAAAGAAATTATTTGAAATTAAATTTCAGTCATTTATACATACAAATACAAGAGTTAAAATAGTAATAACTATCTTTCAATTGAAAACCAAAAAACATTACCCTAATTGTTGTCTAAATTAAAAATATATCTGCTGATAACCTCTGTTAATGTATATATCATGTTTGGAAATTTAAGAGAATACCTATTTTTTATCCCCCCCCCCCGGAAAAAGGAATAAAGTATTTCTAAAATGGAAACAACTTTTTATTGATTGATTTTTTTTTTCGTGAAAAGGGGTAAAGAAATATTTTTGTGTTGGCCACTTCATCAAATGCACTCTTTTCTATCCCAACACATTGGTGCAGTACATAAGTAATATATTTCATAATTCCCCAACATTGCCCATTTAGTTGAAATCCCCCAGCATTTTTGTCTCGCCCCAAAATCATAATTTTAAGTTTAGAGGTATGAGGAAGAATACGGGTTAGAATCCCTTAAAAAGTCACCCACCCCCAAGCAGACACCCCTCTTGTAGACTTGCCATAACCCAAAGAAATAATTGAAGTTTATAGCATGAGAGTGAACCACAATAACCTCCATAGATAATGTCTGGGCGAGGGGCTGGGATTCACAGAAACTAAGAAATTTTGTATTTTTCTGCACCTCTTAAAAAAGCAAAAGTCCTGTTCTGAACATAATTTACACATATCTCGTAAGAAGATATTTCTTAATTTTTATAATATATATACACATTCATTTCTTTATTTATTTTTAAGTGTGATTTTATTTCTTTAAATTTTGCTTTTACAGCAAAATAGCTACAAATTACTAAATCTTTTCCAAACTTAAAATTGAAAAAAAAATTCTTTTAATATAGATTTAGAACAATAGATTAAGAGGCATTGCAGGGGCAAATCGGGCAGGGCGTTCCCATCACCATCTCAGAATTTCATTATTTTATTTATTGTGTTGTCTTACCCAAGGAAAGAACAAATCTGAAATATTTTTGATTTAACTCTTTTAGTTCTGGAGTTATGGGGGGTCAAAGTACCACAGAGGAGCAACGTCGAATTAATTTAGGGCCATTTTTGCCACTTTATTGTCTCGACTGTGAGTAGCTCAGAGGTGCTTCAGAGAATTTTTTCATTTTATCCTATAACATACCTTGTATATTAACATCTCAAATTGAAAATTAATTCGAAAATTGTCAGAGCCCCAAATTAAGGCCCCCCAAAATACCCACAATTTCATAAAAAATACAGTTTTAAGAATGCTTTAAATCTTGGCTCTGACGCGATACAGAAAAAATTTTTGAACAGTGCAGTTATATATCTTCATATAAAGTGAATCCAATGTTTAAAATGTTTGAAGGCCCCCAAGGCCCCCCCGGTACTGGGCCCCAAACATGGTCCGTAGCGCTAATTTACTCACTTTCGAAGCATTGGTACAGCTGAAGCCGACTTCCCACAGGAGAACTATTGACATGGAGATGTAGTATCAACATAGTAGTTTGATATTATGAAAAAACATTTCTTGAAGGTACAACTGTTTCCAAGAAAAATCCCAAAAAGTACCCCCCTGTTTGGGACATTCCACTGGCACGCATGGAGGCATTTCGGTGTTACTGTTAGAAGTTTAACCGACAGTGGCAATATTGACAATTAACTTATTCTTCATATATCTGAAATATATCCTCCACATATCACAAATAGTTATTTTACAGGGGCACTCATAAGAATTACATTACGCTGTATGGGGATCTTGTAACTACTGAACCGATCCGAAATTTTTTTTCACTGATGGAAATGTACTCTATTCCTGAGTAATATAGGCTACCTTTCAGCATGCAGCATTACTAGTTCTTTTACAGGGACACTGAAAAATTCTAGCACATGACGCTATATGGACATTTCTGTAACTAGTGAATCGATTCTAAAGATCTTTTCACTGAAAGCCAAACTATTCTTGAATAACATAGGCTAAAATTCATGCATGCAGCATAATTTACAGGAACACTCAAAATAATTCGTAAACATTGGCGTAACTGTCTCCATTCGTCACTCAAATTTATTCAAATTTTATTCTACTCCATTCAAATTTTTGAACAGTGATTCTAAAGATCTTTTCACTGAAAGCTACAGTATTCCTGAATAACATAGGCTAAAATTCATGCATGTAGCATAATTTACAGGAACACTCAAAATAATTCGTAAAAATTCTAGTAACTGTCTCCATTCGCCACTCAAATTTATTCAAATTTTGTTCAGATTTTATTGAACTCCATTCAAATTTTTGAACAGTGCTATTATATATCTTCAAATAAAGTGAATCCAATTTTAAAAATTTTTGAAGGGCCTCAGGGATCCCCCGGTATATTTTTTGAAAGCATCCCCGTTTTCAAGAAAAATTTAACACAGTAATAAAAAAAGTATATCTTTTCATAATATGAAACCACTATGTTGAAATTACAACTCCATGCCAATAGTTCTCACGTGCGAAGTCAGAGCTAGCTGTACCTTTGCTTCGAATTTGCATAAATTGGCGCTAAGGACCATATTTGGGGCCCCGTATCGAGTTGCCCGGGAATTTTTTTTCCGTAGCACGTCAGAGCAAATATTTAAAGCATTCTTTAAAACTGTATTTTTTTGAAATTGGGGATATTGGGGGGAGGGCTTATTTGGGGCTCTGCCTGTTTTCATATGAATTTCCAGTTTTGGATGTTAATATTCAAGGTATATTATGAGATTTAAAAAAAAATTCTCTGAAGCATCTCAGAGAAAATCACAGTCGAGACAGTAAAATGACAAAAATGGCCCTAAATTTGTCACTCCTCTGGGTACTTTGAACCCCCCATAACTCCAAAACTAAAAGAGCTAAATCAAAAATATTTCAGATGTGTTCTTTCCTTGGGTAAGGCAACACAAGAAAAAAGCATGCATGAGATTCTGAGATGGTGATTGAAACTTTCTACTTTTTTTTTTACCTAATTTGCACTTGCGATGCCTCTTAAAATGACTGGAAGGTAGAGGCCGCAAAGCTGGGAGCTTTCAAAAATATTTAACACTGGATTCACTTTATATGAAGATATATAATTGCACTGTTGAAAAATTTGAATGGAGTTCAATAAAATTTGAATAAATTTGATTGGAGAATGGAGACAGTTCCTGCAATGTTTACGAATTATTGTGAGTGTTCCTCTAAATTATGCTACATGCATGAATTTTAGTCTATTTTACCCAGGAATAGTGTAGCTTGCAGTGGAAAGATCTTTAGAATCACTGTTCAAAAATTTGAATGGAGTTTAATAATAAAATTTGAATAAATTTGAGTGACGAATGGAGACAGTTACGGCAATGTTTACGAATTATTTTGATTGTTCCTGTAAATGATGCTGCATGCATGAATTTTAGCCTATGTTATTCAGGAATAGGGTATCTTTCAGTGAAAAGATCTTTAGAATCGATTCAGTAGTTACAGAGACGTCAATATAGCGTCATGTGCTAGAATTTTTGAGTGTCCCTGTAAAAGAACTAGTTATGCTGCATGCTGAAAGGTAGCCTATATTACTCAGGAATAGTGTAGCTTTCCATCAGTGAAAAAAATTTTCGAATCGGTTCAGTAGTTACAAGATCCCCATACAGCGTAATGTAATTCTTATGAATGCCCCTGTAAAATAACTATTTGTGATATGTGGAGCATATATTTGAGATATATGAAGAATAAGTTAATTTTCAATATTGCCACTATCGATTAAACTTCTAAAAGTAACGCCGAAATGCCCCTATGCGTGCCAGTGGAATGTCCCAAATAGGGAGGTACTTTTTGGGATTTTTATTGGAAACAGTTGTACCTTCAAGAAATGTTTTTTCATAATATCAAACTGCTATATTAATACTACATCTCCATGTCAATAGTTCTCCTGTGGGAAGTGGGCTTCAGCTGTACCAATGCTTCGAAATTGCGTAAATTACCGCTAAGGACCATGTTAGGGGCCCCGTAAGGTGGGCCCTGGGGGGGCCTTCAAAGATTTTAAACATTGGATTCACTTTATATGAAGATATATAACTGCACTGTTCAAAAATTTTTTCTGTATCGCGTCAGAGCCAAGATTTAAAGCATTCTTAAAACTGTTTTTTATGAAATTGGGGGGTATTTTGGGGGGGCCTTAATTTGAGGCTCTGACAATTTTCGAATTAATTTTCAATTTGAGATGTTAATATACAAGGTATATTATAGGATAAAATGAAAAAATTCTCTGAAGCACCTCTGAGCCACTCACAGTCGAGACAATAAAGTGGCAAAAATGGCCCTAAATTAATTCGACGTTGCTCCTCTGTGGTACTTTGACCCCCCATAACTCCAGAACTAAAAGAGGTAATCAAAAATATTTCAGATTTGTTCTTTCCTTGGGTAAGACAACACAATAAATTAAAATCATGAAATTCTGAGATGGGGATGGGAACATTTTCCATTGACCTGCCCGATTTGCTTTTGCAACGGCTCTTAAAGTAAAACCAGAAAAATTCAATAGTATGTTAGAAAAAAATTCAATCAAACCGAGGGCAGAAAAAAAAGAAAAAACACCCCACCTCCCTCCCCCTGAATATTCAGGTTAATAAAAATATGAACAAATTTTTAAATAAAAACTTTGGTAATGGAACTTCCAAATCCAGAGCAGTCTTCAGAATAGCGAATTTTAGTTTATCGCGAATAACCTAACTTAAAAAAATTTAAGACGATTACAGAACTGTAAAAGTAAAAAATAGCCTGTGAATTGAAAAAAGTGGAAGATATCTTTTATTGAGACCCATTTCATACAGGTTTGAATTAGTTATAAAAGCAATGGCAGTGAACACACAACAAAATTATTAATAATTTTGTTTAATTCTATTGTTTTGTTGCATCGGTATAACTGACAGTGACTGAGTTCAAAATCAGCGTTTCAATATTATTTAATTTCAGGGTTTCTTCTAACAGCATCTGGAAGACTTCAACAAGTAATTACAGAATTATAACATAACTGCTGATCAATCCATCCTTATAAAATGATAAAAAAAAAGTTTATTTTTACCATAATTTGTGAATAAGGCTGAAGAAAGGTTCAAAATCAGGAAAAGTTGGCAGCTAGAATATACTAGAGCATATACTAGAATTATGCTAAATACATAAAAAATAAAATTAGTTAAATCCGTTTTGTGTGTGCATGGCTTAGGGTCAAATTTAAAACTCAAGTGAAGCACAACCTAACACATTCAACTAGGTGATGAATTTACAGAGGAGTAAGACACCAGAACTATTCATTTGACCCAGGCCACACTAATAAGGTCACAAAATATTTTGGTTATCATTTCACTAAAATTAGAGGATAATCTTACCCATGCAAAAACCCTTCACGGGTTAAAAGTTTGTGACGCAGCATTTTACTTTATAGCTATATAAATTTTAAATATGGGTCTTAAAAATAATTATATCAAATTTTGAGTGACGCCCTGCTGGTATTTTTAAAGATTTGTTTTTAAATTCTATTACAGTTACTTTCGTTTTATTTTCTAAAGAGGATTTACGCATTTAAGCAATGCTTTTAATTATGAAATACACTGTCAAATATATCACACTTTCACTGAGTCTATATAATGTATTCAAATGAATTTATTTCAATAATTTAATTTATCTTTTGCGTCACGCTATCCAAAAGGGCAAGTAAAATTTACTTAAATATTTAGTTAGTGTCATAGTAACCAAACTAAGTTAAATGTATATGAAAATTTTGCTTGCCCTTTTGGATAGCGTGGCGCAAAAGATAAATTAAATTATTGAAATAAATTAATTTGAATACATTATATTGACGCAGTGAAAGTGTGATATATTTGACAATGTATTGAATAATTAAAAGCATTGCTTAAATGCGTAAATCTTCTTTAGAAAATAAAACGAAAGTAACTGTAATGGAATTTAAAAACAAATCTTTAAAAATCCCAGCAGGGCGTCATTCAAAATTTGATATCATTATTTTTAAGACCCATATTTAAAATTCATATAGCTATAAAGTAACATGCTGCGTCACAAGTTTTTAACTCGTTAAGGGTTTTTGCATGGGGATATCATTACTTTGTAGGGGTATGGTCAGAAGATAATAAATTAGTTTCAAGCGCGAACTTCAGAAGTTTGCTTGACACTAAGTTATGTAAATAAATATACAAATCTGTTTTCATGCAGTATCAGAGTAATTTGATTAAAAAAGTCACAAGTTCTTTTGTAACATGTAACAGAAAATTGACATGTTTTTGTTAGAATTTTATAATAAGAGGCATAATACTGATTATAATCAATAATTTTTTGAGTAATTTTCTATTTATAATTTGGGTCGAGTACAGATTAGTATCCCTGCCCCCATCTTTGATTTTATTTCATTAATTTGCATTCGATTTAATGCTAAACGTAATTTAACTTTTTACTATAATTATATAAGTATTGGGCCCCATCAGTGGCCGAGCGCATAGCGCTCTGAACTGGGAGACGGAAGGTGCTTGGTTCGAAACCAGGTTGCGTCCGCCGACCTAATCGTTCAGAGTTTTCTGTGGTTTCCTCCGAAACTTAGCGTAAATACGGGTTAGGACCCCTTAGAAAGACCCCCACGTAGGGCATCCCACCTCTCGGCTTAGAGCCTACGTGTAGCTAATCGGCCGTAATTCGAGAACAACAATATATAACTATTCTATTGTTTTAATGCATTGTGATTCATTAATCTGCATTCAGTTTAACGATAACCGTAAGTTAAGTTTCGTTACAATTATTAATTTAATAATTTCGTTCTTAATTAATGGTAATCTAGTTACTCGTTCTATTGTTTTAATGCAATGTAGTCTATTAATGCAATGTTTGCTTTGAGTTTAAAGCTATCTGTAAGTTAAATTTTTAACTATATTATGATATACTATAAGTTTTTAACTAAGTTAATGATACATCTCAAAATTGTTAATTAAATTAATTAATGACTATAATCATTAATAAAATTTTTAGGAAACTAACTTCATACTATGTTTGTTTGGTTTTTTTATCAGTTGATAAATTCATTTTTTTTAGAGAACGTTTAGATGAACTACCAGTTTAAGAATTTGCGCAAAAAAATATTTATTTAAAAAAAAGTTTTGTAATATGAATTCAAATAGAATTACTCTCGAACACCCCCTGAAAGAAAAAGAAGTTTAAAATAAAATTTCCTTAAGGCTGTCGGTCTGAAAATCGAAACCTACTTCACATCCCTTGAGTAGAAATCAAAATAAACTAATTTAGTAAAGCTTCACCCACACCCACTCTCGAAAAAGAAAATGACCAGTGTTAGAAGAAAGCAGTTGTAACTAAATACATATACGTTTTCTCCAGCGTCAGAAGAATTTCGTATGTCCGCGAGATCGGCAAGTGCGTATGCTGTAGGTGGAAAAGAGACTCGGCGTGCTGATATAAGCCGGGCGTATAAAGCTCCGTTTCCACTTGTGTCTTTACTGTCCTTAATGTCTTTACTGACTCAAATGTCATAACGCTAAAGCAGAATTCCGTTACCACCAGCTTTGTTATCTCTTTTAGTACCGTACGCTTCCTCCAATAGCTATTAGCGATTTCGCGCATGCGTGTTTAAACTTTTATCTGTTTCCCGTTTTTCTTTTAAATATATCCCCTTTTGTTATTTTTTAAATACAGAAGAATTTCTTAAATTTGCACTGCTAATTTACGGAATGTGAATTATCAAGACGAAATTAGACTTTAAAATAACAATAAATTAATATTCGAACGAAAATATTTTAGATTTTATTTAAAAAGTTTAAAAGAATAGCATCTTTCTAATGAGCAATTTCTCAGTAAATGTACTTTATTTTTAATATATTTTTCTATTTTTAAAAAAAGTAAGTTTTTATTTTTAAACTTTACCTGATTATAACGATTTTTTTTTAATAATACTACAGGATTTTTATAATCTGCAATTTTGTGTTATGCAGAATCGGGAAAGTCCCGTCGATTTTGAATTTGAAAAATTCTTCTGAATTTATTTAAGGTACTGTCTTAGTTAGCACATATTATACTTATTTTAGGATGATTAAAAAAAATTGGGTGTCAATGATTCCCATAAATTAGAGGCTTTAAAATACTAAGTTAATTGAGCTATTTTGATAGATTTAAATGACAGCCACATTTTCGATAAATTTACATACTGCATGCTGTCTTTCACCAAGTAATTAATAGAATATTGATATCTGCTTTTTGTTTCTTTTATAAATTTAAGAAATACATTATGTTATTAATTTAATTTCAGTTTTTTCTAACATACACTAAAAGCATTTAACTATTTCTGAAAAGGTTGTATTGCGTCATGGTAAACCTACGCGAGGAGTATTTCGTATGGCCTATGTAAGGGGGGGTCTTACGGGGATGACTTAGTTAGTACTTCTGAAGCGTATTTACGTTTCATCATGAGAAAAACCGTCCAGAACTCCGAATTTTTAGATTATCAGCCGTCCGGTAGACCAGAACCCTGGACCTTTATACTTCAGTTATCTACCATCTTCAGTATCTTATCGACTCGGCGCGGGTGGGCACAACATCTTGTTTTTAGATGCCATCTCTGGCCTTTAAATGTCTAATACAAAATATAATGCATACAGAAATTTGATTTATTAATCTAAATTTATATCTGAAAAGTATTGAACAAAATTTTAAATCTGGCATTTAAAGGAATACAAAAGTGAAAAACCGAAGATTTGGAAAAAATATTGGTCATAAATTTATAATTCAATAATTACAATAAATTTTATTTATACACGAAGAGTAAAAGAATTATTATTAAAACTAGTTAGTATGTGAATACTAAGCAATAATTATTATTAATTAATTATGAGAGATTTAGGAAGATAAAAAATTTCATTGAGATATTAATTACATATTGAAGTTTCCAAATAGAGTTAATAATATTAGAAAAATACAGACTTAATTTTAATTAGAAATAGCTGTCAAAATACTAGAGATATATGACACGAAATATTTAAAGAAAAAGTTAGGAAGGAGTTTTATAAAAAAAAAATTAATTATTTTTAATGCAAAGTCTTAGCTATTTTTAATTATTAAGCAAAAAATAGCAGAAAAAATAAGTAACTTATATAATAATTTGTTATTAATTTTTAAAATGAAATAAAACAAAAACGACAGTAACACAAAGCTCATCTCGCAGAAATGCGACGGCGGGGATAGAACTCAAGTCATCTGGTCAGAAAGCGGAAGCGGAGCGTACTAGCTATCTAGGAATAAACTGGTTTACGTTATAAGTTAACTTCTACAAATCTTGTACGTGACATCTCAGATAGATGAGAGCCAAAAGCGAAAGGAAATAGAAGTATTGTTAAAAGAGTGACTTATTAAAACATAAGGGATAACATATTCAAAAGGAAGGAAGGCGGAATTATGTGTGTATGAAAAAAATTATGAAATCATTGATTGAGATTGAGCGCCGAGTCATTTCCCTTTAGACCTTTTAGGGGAATTCTTTTCATCAATTTTGTCTAGAGCATATTTATAACAATTTGGAATACTGTGATGAAAATTGATGATTAATTGAACGCCCCCCCCCCCAAAAAAAAAAATTAAGAGCCTACTTATCCTTAAAAAATATTTTCTTAGGCTTCTCACTTTCGCGTCCGCAACAGCACTGTATTCATACTCCCTGCCTTGTTTACCGCCTCTCAAAGAAGATCATTTTCCGTATTTTCTTGTGCGGGTTAAATAATCTCCTCTTTGAACTGGATTAAATAAAAAAAAAAAAAAAAACTAGTTTTCCTAGCTTAACCGGCGACGTCACTCATCGAATTTGGCACCGATTAAAATCATATATTAATTGTAAAAAATTCGTTAGAGCGGATTCCGAGATCCAGAAGATACAAAAACGAAATAGCGAAAACTAGCTGTAAGTATTAGTGCCGCGATGTTTAATGTAGAACTCGTAGAACTGTTGTTCTCCATGATTATAAAAAGTGTGTAAATCTACAAACATTTTAGAACACCTTTAGGAGCAGGTTAAATACAATTTTGGAACAGCACAAAAGCATATCAAAAATGTTTATATATATCGTAATAATAAATACTCTCAAGTAACATTTACATATACTGCAACCTTGAGTAAGAAGGAAGGGAAAGGGGGTTCTTACTGTTAAAATTGTGCAAATTATGCAAAAAATGAATAAATTAATAAAATAAAGATGTCGAATTTAAGCCATCTTTTGCATTCTGATTTTGTTTCTGAACACAAAAGCTACATGGAATCTGCAATAAAACCTAATATAGCAGCTCTCAAAATACAACAACAGCAAAAAGAACTTTTCTATTTCTTTACATGGAAAAAGAAAAGAAAAGAAAAACTTTAATTTTACAGATATGAAATGTTTGTAATTTTTTATAAAATAATGTCTCTATGTCCTATTAATATTAGAATACAGCGATATGGAAAGTGATTGAGAGCATGAAATACTTTATTAAAAGAAAGGAACACATTATATAGCTTACCTCACAAAATCTTATTTTGTGAGGTAACACAAAATATAGTAATTGAGGACAGTGTTGAAGCAAAAAAACACATTTCAAATCAATTTGAAACAAAATTATCCCTGAATTAGTACCCAGTGCTTAATTAACATCAAACTAATAGTGACTAAATAGATATAACTCACCCTAACTACTTTACTAACACATTACTTAATATTGGTAAATTAAATTTACAAATTATTACAATCAATTAAAAAATGGAAAATATTCAGGACTTGTAATATTCTCATGTAAATAAGAAGAGAGTAAAAATAAAATAAAGTGACAACTTAGCAATAAAAACTTTTCATTAACAGGAAGTAATATATCATCAAATGACAGCATTCTTTTTCTTACAAAGATCACATCTATATGTGGAAGATGAACAAATGAAAGAAATAACTAAACGGAAGTTTGAAAATATTTTTAATTTTCAATCCGGTAATTTACAAGGATTTGGTACTGACAGAGGTGTAGATAGAGGGGGACAAGAAGGGGCACAGCACCCAAAAGGCACCAATTTATATATAAAACTTTTTTCAGTGCATTTTGGTAAACAGGAAGGGGCGCAAATTTGTTCTGGGAGCTGAAAATCCTTGCTACACGTCTGAGTACTGAACCCAATTGATAACCTAGATATTTTTGAAGTCAGTTAAAAACTAGACTAAAGATATTTTTGAGTAATATTCAAATATACATATGACAACATATGCACGCCGACAAGGTTATTACACTTTGTGAATACTGCAGGGTTAAAAAATATTAATTTACCTTAATTAACTAAGAAAGTAAAGTTTACATTTACATATTGTATTAGTAAAATTGGAAAAAAAAATTGTATATTTCATCTCATTTTACCACAAATGGTGACACATGTGACATGGTGTCAAAACTGGTCTGCTAGTTTTTGATTTGGTATATACCAAAGTACAGATATGAGAATATGAGATTAACAAAAAAAAGGAAAAAGTCTGAAAGAATGTCCAAACAACTTTCAGCAATAATATTTAGGAATTTCAAGTTCAATAAATACTTTAATTATTACTGATACTAAATCGATCTTACTTATATACAACTTTACCTTAATGAAAAAATCAGAAAAATTTTGAAAAATTGAAAAAACTCAGTTCATTTTAAACATTGGAAAAGGTCTGAAAATTAGACAAAACTCTGAAAAATCTCACCTCTGAAAGTAGCATTTTACAGTTTACTTTTTGAACAACAACTTTAAGGAAAAAAAAAGTCAAAGCTACAGGAGTTTTTAGGTTTTATTTACAACATTCTTTTTAAGAGATAGAGAGGGTGAACGAGTAAAAAAAAAAAAAAATTTGAAGGGACGAAAAATAGATTTTTATACTTTATTTCATTGTTACTTGATAAAATATTACAAATAAGACTTGATTTTGCCAGTAATTTATTAACTTGATGCCAAATATGGAATAAAACAAATCATATATATACAGGGTGGTTATTAATTAACGTGAGGTGTTCAGAGTCCTCTAGCGAGTAAAGTATTGGACGAAACCTAACCAAATTTGATGAGCATGCATAGATGGGAGCATGGGATTTGGATTTCAAAAAAAAAAAAGTTCCAAAATTTGCCAATGGGGCAGTTTTGACGCTGTAAAAGTGCCCCAGAGGTCCCCCGATCTCAATCCTTGCGATTTTTGGTTGTGGGGATTTCTTAAAGGTGCTGTTTATCAAGGACATGTCTCTGATATTGCAACGTTAAAGGATCGAATAACGTTACACGTGAGGCAAATCAACTCTGATATGCTGCGAGCGGCAGTAGAAAATGTCGTGAATCGTATGCAGTTCTTTGAATTTACCAATGATGCGGATATTGAACCAAATTTGTAAGTAAAATTGATGTTTGCTGTATTTTTTGTCAATTAACCATTAAATATTTACGCTAATACACTTTTGAAGCGCCAAAATTGCCCAAGTGTCAAATTTTGGAACTATTTTTTTTAATCAAAATCCCATGGTCTACTATGCATGCTCATCAAATTTGGTTAGGTTTCGTCCAATACTTTACTCACTCCAAGACAGCACAGCAAACTTGCAGCAAGCTTGATTTATCAAGTCAATAAACTTGAATTAAGCTTGAAAATTTCAAGCGTGTAAGCTTAATGCAAGCTTGAATCAAGTGTTCTAGTTTACACTTGCCCAGCTTGCATTAAGCTTGACATAGCAAGCTTAATTTCAAGCTTAAAAAATTCTAAATGCACGGGGCGCCCGTCGGCGAACTCGCCCCACATACTTTATTTTTCCACGCATTTTCCCCTCTATGCTGAAATTTTAAGTTATTTTAATCTGTTTCCATCAAACGTCCGAAGCTGGGTTCGATCTCGGGAACTATGGGCTGGGCCAGCGTGCTAACCGTTCCGCCAATAAGCCTCGCGCTGCTATGACTAAAGTTTGAAGTGACTATTACGCTTGTCACGCCGTTTTCTGGCCAGATCGATCAGTATGGGCGATACCGATAAGTTTCTTTTATTTTTCCATGGGATGAATCAAAATTTAAATAATGTTATGAGTGATTTATAGACTCTACTAATAGGGAAATAAGCATAATATAAACTTAAAAGCAGGACATGTTTTAAAACTTTCAATATCGCAACACTCATGTTGGGTAATACTGCTGTCCAAAATCGAGACAAACGACTGATTTTGAAGTCAATTTTGTAGTATAATTGTAATTTATTTTGAAGAATTTCCATATTTGAAAATATAGAATCTCTTTTTTTAATTCTATGGTCAAGAACATTTATGACTGATTATTTTGTGGCGGCCGGATTGCGCCTCATTCTACCACTCATAAAGTAAAGTATATTAACATACTAAATTGTGTTAATTATATTAAAATTTATTTTTAGGGCTAATTAATTAGTTAATGGAATTACTAATGTTAATTAGATGTAAATAAAACTAAAAATCCCCTCGTGTTACACTTCAGAAGGGCTTATCCCATTCATTCCTTCCCCTTGCGTGTTCTAATGTCCAGGTTTTGTGCGATAATAAAATAAAACACAACTTTTACGAACTTTTCTTTATTTAATATGAGCAAATTTGAGAAACGCTAGACAATTAATGTCCATTCTCTTTCACATATGGCGCCATCAACGCACGCTTTCGAAAGGGAAAAGCAAGCTGTATTCCAGCTTGACAGTCCAGCTTGACTTCTGCAAGCTTGCTGCAGGCTTAAAATGAATTGAACCGTCAAGCTTATATTAATACGTCAAATTCAAAGAAATGTCACGCTTGATTTAAGCTTATGTGCTGTCTGGGCTAGAGGGCTCTGAACACCTCACGTTAATTAATAACCACCCTGTATATATATATATTCATTGATGCAACTTTACCAAAAAATATACATTGTTTTTCTTTTACCAACAGCCCCAATAACTTTCTCAAGTTACATGAAACATTTAAAAATTAATGCGTAGTCACTAACTGCCCCAAAATAACAACTTTAGTAAACAACTTAAAAAAAACTAATGCACGACAATTTGGAAAATAAGAAAAATAATCTAAAAAGAGAAGTGAACATCTCAAAAAAAGTTATTCGAAATAATGGGATACAGGCTTTGAAAAAATCAGTACATAGAGATCAAAAGCATGCAGACTCCGAAATAGTAATCAAGAATATACAATAAATAAATAAATAAATAAAACACAAAAATATGATTACCAATTATATAAAGCTATTATCTTTTCTCTTTAATAGAATGCCACTGACAACAAAATTCAAAGGTTTTCTCCCAGGACCAGTTCAAAGTACTAGAAAATAAAAAGATAACTTGATAAACAGCCAAAATTAATCATTTTTCTTGCAAAATATTTTATTCATCACTTGGCCCTGCAAAGCTTTAAAGAAAAACTAGATTTGTGAAAAACTCGATATAATGCAGAAAGCTTCATCGCAGATTGCACGATGCACTTTTATAGAACAACAAAATTGCAGGCTTTACGCAACTTTAGGGGGAAATTTAAAATTGGTGAAATCGCATCTCATAGCTAATACTACCCCCCTATTTGGGTAAATACAATATGTTACGTATTTTTCTCTTAATATTTCACAATTCTTGTAAATTAACCATTTGTGCATGAGTACTGCTAGTCAAGAGAAATTCTGAATTTCGAGTTTTTAATACAACTGAATTCTTTTAAATCTTATTCAAAAGTTGCATTATTTCTTGTAAAAAGCACCTTGACAGAAACATTTTGTTATTGCTCAATAGACTTAACAAAATTATCTTTTAAGAAATGCTACCCATCTGACTCAATGCTTTAGGTTTACATTCTTCTAAAATGGGATTGTAATGCTTAAAATCCTAAAGAATTACATATAATTAACATACGCACCTGCATATTGCATACTGAACACGCATAACAAATGACATGAATATAAAACTAACTCCTGAATTTAAAAAATTACCTAAAACAGTAAATAAATAAATACTTACACCTTCGATCATCCAAAGTAGCATTCTTCTTTATCAAAGGTTCTTAAAAATCACACAGTGCATCGCTGTTATTAACAGTTTCCTATATTTAAAGAATATGAGCATTTAGTAAATAAAAAAGTATTCTAAAAGTTTAGTTTTCTAAAGCAATCAAGTTATATAAATATAAGATCCTTCAGTTGAAATTTTCATTCAAGCATTATCCCAAAAGCAAATGATTTGGTGGTAGATCAAGGGGAAGGAGGGCGCAGCACAATTTCAGCCCCCAACCCACCCCTCATATCCAGACACCAGTTATGACAGACTGGAACCCAGGTCAGAAGTTAGAAATCTGAATTGGGCGGGGTGAGGGGGGCTCTTTACTGTCTCTGACAATTGTCTTCCTGTATTTCCCACAGTGCTCTTGTATAAATTAATGTCATGGTTAAATAAATTTAACATGAAATATGCTAAATAAATGTGAATGTTCATGAACATTTTCTATGCAATGTATGAAATTAGCTTTCTAAACACGAAGTCTTAAAGTAAAGCTGAAATCTTAACTTTTTCATGATATAACTTCATCATGATTCATAAATTTGTATTTGTATAATTATGTTTATCATAAATTTGTATATAAATGAACCTAAAATATTTTTTCAGATTTTAAAGGAAAAAATAATGTATATATTAATATACAGTGATAAGTGGTAATGTTGTGCGCTGGATTTTACAAAGACACCACGCTAGAGGTGTTTTATTTTTCTTTATTTAAAAACAATGCACTGTAAAACAATTTAAAACAATTAGAAATTTTCAACTAGAATTAAACTTGAACACTACATTAACGAATCTTTTTACTCTAAAAATGCACAGTGCTTAATATACCTTGAAACTTTCAATATTTGTGCAAGAATCACACTGAGATAAAAACCCGTAACTGATCTGTGTGGAAATGAGCAAGCAGCACGAGCGAAGGGTTGCCCGGTTGTGCCAGTTCTGAGCCAAGCGCTCGCCAAGATGGGCTAAAGCTGCCAATATCCAACATACCGGCCCCCATTGAAATTTCAATTTCAATCTACATGAACACTCATAAATTATTGATGAAAAATTTACAATATTGTACATTCATTACAGCTACAGAAGTGCTAAAGTCTATATTTGGCTTCACAGATGAACATTTCTGCACACATTTTTTTTTTTTTTTTTTTTTTTTTTTTTTGCTGTTGTTTCTTGAACACAATGCAATATTTTAACAATTGAAACATATATTACTTTTTTTTTTTATAAAAAATGGACCGCAGAAGTCTAATCCAGTACAGTTGAAAACATAATTCTGATTCACTCTGTCATATGGCAAATCTCACAACAGCTGTTCTGCAGGAATTGGATTAGCCCTAAAACCTTTTATGCAGTTGTGCACAACTCTTCTGGCTAAATTACGGCCATTAATGGGCCAAACTTTTGTCTCACACAATTTAGCAAACCCGTGGGTCCAATATGTAAATTTTTTAAATGATAATGTCTGATTATTAAATCTTTTAATTTATTTTTGGGAGGTAAAATTATTGGAAATTTAGACTCAAAACTCAAGTTGGAATGCTTTAGACGACCTCCCACTCTGAGAACTTCATCATCTCCCAAAAAAGGGTTTAACCCATTTGTGCCTGGATATTTTTTCGACTTTCTTCGATTTTTGCTAACACCAGAAGTAATTGATAAATTTCTGATGTCAACTTTTTGAACAAGGGATGATTTCATTTAAAATCGTTATGTATAAAAATTGAAATGTCAACATCCTACTTGCTATATTAAAATATTTTGTGGAATTGAGGTTCAATACTCGGGAATAAAGGCTAAGAAAAATAACGTTTTCGAATGATAGCGATATTGCCCTCCCAAAAAAGGGACGCTAGGCATAAATGGGTTAATAACCTTAATTTACTTTTAGATGAAACCGAGAGTTTCATTTGAATGGCTCTTAATTCCTGGGAAAACTCCTCCCTCTGAACACCCCTAAGAATCCGTATCTCAGCAATTTTGCATTCCCTGGCCAACAAAGGACCGCCAATTTTCCCTTCAGGATTCTTTGAGTTATATATGAACCTGTAAACAAACCCAAATATACGAATTAACTTAACATAACTGCTAATCCTATCTATAACCCTCTGAAACACATTCTCATTGAGAACTGCAGTAAAAACAGATTTTTGAGAACACATAAAACATTATTTAATACGGCGGATTAATTAGTTAAACTTTTTTATTTGGGAATACCTTATTCCCCCGTACATGATATATATTTCGGTTACACACATAACCATCTTCAGTCGTTTCTGGATCTCTCACTAATGGCGGCTTCTTTTTATATCTCTTGGTTCTTCTTCTTGAAAGTTCGATGAATGACGTCATCCCATGATTGGTCGATTGTATGAAGCGCGTCGTTTATGCTGCCATCTGTCGTCATTATTTCTAAGCTCTCACGAATGTAGGCATATATACTATTTTTAAAGTTGGCTATTTTTTTAATATTTTTAAAATCAATGGTAATGGACTCTTTCAAAGCAAGACGGGCCAGAGCGGTACTTTGTTTCTGGAGGTTAATGTCTTTAAAATGTTCGTTTTTTCGTCTTTAATTTTCCTTTTTGTAACGCCGATGTAGCAATTTTCTTTATTAGTATCGTTCGACATAAAATTAATTTTATAGATCCCTGCGGTTTCGATGGGGTTGATTGGGTCTTTTTCCGATCTAATGCGCTGAAAGATAGTTTTATTAGGTTTAATTGGAATACGGAAGTTCTTTTTACTGGCGATATTAGAAAGTTTATTGGCTATCCCTCGGCTAAAGGGGATAGCGGTAGTAAAACGTGGTTTATCTTTTTGACGGTTGTCTATAACATTTTTTTTACGTTGCCTAGCTTTGAAAACTTTGTCGAAAATTTCTCGAGGGTAGTGGGCGTCTTGACATTGTTTCTTTATGAAAGCAATTTCTTTTTGAAGGAGGTCGTTGTTAGAACACACTTTGAAGGCGCGGTCGATATAGGAACGAATAGCAGCAATTTTATAGTTGAAGGGGGTTTTAGATTTAAAATTTACTATATTAGTATTACAAGTAGGTTTTCGAAAAATGGTGGTCTCAATGAGATTATTGTTTCTGGTTATGTTCACATCTAAGTAATTGAGGCTATTATTGATTTCTTTTTCGTAGGTAAATTTAATGTTCGGGTCTATGGCATTAAGTTGATTGATCAAATTATTTTCTTCATTATTGTGGGTGGTAAAATGGCGACGATATCTTCGCTATCCTTACCACCCACAAAGGAAAATTAAAGGCGAAAAAACGAACATTTTAAAGACATTAACCTCCAGAAACAAAGTACCGCTCTGGCCCGTCTTGCTTTGAAAGAGCCCATAACCATTGATTTTAAAAATATTAAAAAAATAGCCAACTTTAAAAATAGTATATATGCCTACATTCGTGAGAGCTTAGACATAATGACGACAGATGGCAGCATAAACGACGCGCTTCATACAATCGACCAATCATGGGATGACGTCATTCATCGAACTTTCAAGAAGAAGAACCAAGAGATATAAAAAGAAGCCGCCATTAGTGAGAGATCCAGAAACGACTGAAGATGGTTATATGTGTAACCGAAATATATATCATGTACGGGGGAATAAGGTATTCCCAAATAAAAAATTTTAACAGATTTTTGAGGTTTCATTTCACTTAAAACAATATCTGACTTTACAATAATGTCTGGACTGTCCTTGGGAAAGTCTGTTTTTGTGGTCAAAAATGTGGGCCGTGCCACCACAATGTGTTCTGGGCCAGCTGATGAGCGTACAATCCCCTCGAAACAGGATCAGCAGGATTCAGCTCAGAAGCGACGTGATTCCATTGGCACTGACTTGTCAAGTCCTGAATGCAGGAGACTCTGTTAGCAACGAACGTCTTTAAGGCAGACGGTGACTTCTGAATCCAATTCAGTGCAATAGTGGAGTCAGACCACAGGAAGACTTTGTCGACATTCAAACGTAATGCAGGAAGCAGCTTATTCACGAGCTTGGCAAGAAGAACACAAGCGCTCAATTCCAATCTCGGTATGGATATAGTCTTGATGGGAGCAACGCGAGACTTGCTGCACACTAATATCGTGGAGATATTATCAGCCGAGACACACTGTAGATAGATTGAACACCCATAAGTAAGGGAACTGGAATCTGCAAATCCGTGAAGAATTATTCGTCCCTCACATCCCACGTATCTGGGAATTTGAATATCCTCTATTGCTGGAAGCGTCGAAATAAACTTTTTCCATTCGCTGATTACATTCTCAGGCAATGTGTCGTTCCAATTGACCTTAAGAGTCCACAAGCTTTGCATAAATATTTTTGCTTTGGTCGTTACCGGACCAATTAAACCCATGGGGTCAAAAATTTGAGCTATTGAAGACAAGACATTTCGTTTTCTATAGGAATCACCAAATTTGAGGGAAACCCTGAAAGAAAACGTGTCGGATACAGGCCTCCAAAGCATGCCTAAGGTCTTTGTAGAGTTCTCGAGAGGATCTTGAATTAAACGTTCGCTGTTCCTGGACGCATTTTCCAAAAGTTCTTCGCTATTGGAGCACCACTTATGCAGAACCATTCCGCATCGCTGAAGCATCTCGATTAATTGCTTTTTTATCTCTTTAGCATTACTCAAACTGCTACTCCCACTTAAAATGTCGTCCACATAAAAATCTGACAGCACAGCTGACGATGCCAATAGAAACTGAGGACCTTCATCATAAGCCAGTTGCTTTAAGGCTCTCGTGGCCAAATATGATGCTCTGGCTGTGCCATACGTAACGGTTTGTAATTGATACGTTTTGACAGGACTGCTAATTCCCGTTTTCCACAATAATACGTTGGTATTTTCTGTGTTCAGGATGAATTAGCACTTGCCTGTACATCTTCTGTATATCGGCCGTGAAAGCATATCTATGAGTGCGGAATCTCACAATAATAGAAAAAAAGCTCATCCTGTATAAAACCGCCGTTTAATAGAATATCGTTCAGTGAAAGACCATTCGAGGTAGGCGAAGATGCATTGAAAACTACGCATAATGGAATTGTCGATTTTTCAGGTCTGTACACGCCATGATGAGGCATATAGTAACTGGGATTTTTAGAATCTTCGTCACAAATCTCCCTCATGTGTCCCAGAGACTCTTATTCCTCCATGAAATTCACATACAAATTTTTCATTTGTGAATCTGAATTCAAACGACGCCACAACGAATGTAGTCGTCTCTCTGCGACTCCTCTGGATTCACCCAGTACAGCATTCCTTTTAAAAGGCAGTTTCACCACGTAACGACCAGACTCATCGCGATAGTAAGTGTCACGAAAATGCTGTTCACAGAATTCCTCTTCCTCAGACAGCCCTTTAAATTGTTCGTCGACAGATTCGATCTCCCAGAATCTGCGCATCTTGTTTTCCAGTTCATCTATTTGTACAGATAGTCCGCAATACTGATCATTTATAGATGTAACATTTTTTAAAGATCCACTCACGATATAACTAAACACTGTATTTTGCATAATTGCATTATCATCTGGTAGGCGAAATTTACCCTCTCTCAAAAGGTCAAAGAATACTTCCGCACCAATCAATAAGCTCACTTCTCCAGGCTTAAAGAAATCCGGATCTGCTAACTTAATCTCAGTTGGTATGTTAGATACATCAACATCCAAATAACCAGATGGTGCAAAGTCTTACATCCTGCGCAAAACCAAAAAATCCAATGTTTCAAGATAAGTGCCGGCTTCGTTCGAAATTGTTGTGTGCACCTTTGATTTCAACTCCAAAGAAGAGCCATTAATAGTACTAACCGGAACATGCGTCCTCTGCCTCTTCAATCCTAACTCATTTGCGAATTTTGAACTCATAAAATGGCACATAGATCCATTATCTAATATGCAGCGACCTTTAACAAATATGCCCTGTGAATCTCTCACCAGTATGATAGCTGTTGACAACAGAACCGTTTTCCGTTGAACATCTTCGTTAGTAGTGGATAGAACCACATTTTCACATTCCTTACTCAAATGCTCCCTCCCCTTCGTTGACGTCTCCAATTCCTTTAGCGCGGAGGGGCACTCTGGCTTACTTTTGTGAAGCAAAGTATGATGAAGTTTTCCGCACACAGAACACTTATATTTTGATTGACAGGAACGCAATTTATGAAAGTTCAAGCAGTTATAGCAGATTTTATTTTTCTTGACAAGTTCAAAACGATCTCCGGTGTTCATATTCAAAAATGCAGAACACTTATAGAGGACATGCTTTTCATTGGAACCACAAGCCAAACAAGATCTTTGGTGTGAATTACGGTTTAACATTAAAGTTTTAGATTTTAAATTTTGTTCAGGTGGAGCTTTTTGTCTGAAGGGTGCATTTCTGTTTAAACTCTCGTGAATTTGGCATCTCTTTTCGAGAAATGACACAAATATATTCCACGTAGGCACTTCAGTTGTATTCAGAGACAATTCAAACTGTTTGGGTGTTTCCTTATCAAGTTTCTGAAGTATAACATTTATCAGTAAAACCTCTGAGAGGTTATTATTTTCGTAACCCATAGTTTTTAGAGCTCGAACGTGATTTAACATTTTATCAAGCAGGTTTCTCAAATCCCCATAAGATTCATGCGAAAATTTCTCGAAGTTTAAAATTGCCTGAACATGGGAATCTACTATAGCTCTTTTATTTTCATATCTTTCTTCTAGTGCTTTAAACAGCGATTCAAATGTATCGTCGGAAGTTCCGGTATTTCCGGCCTCTCCCCTGAGAGCGGATTTCAAATAGTATAATTTCTGCGTACTTGTCAATTGATGGTTCTTTGAGATTAAACTTGAAAATTGAGCTTTGAAATTATGAAATTCACTATAATTACCAGTGAAAATAGGTAATGGAATATCGGGTAGTTTTATTGACGAACACTGAAAGTCATTTTTATCCTCTTTAGAAATAGCACAATTAGAAGCATTAGAAACGGTCTTTGGTTTTAATTCATTTTTAAATTTTACCTTCAAATCATCGATATCCTCATCCATTTCTGAGAGCTCACTTTCTATAATTTCGAGCTCCTCATCTTTTAATAAACTGTAATATTCGAGCCTAAGCTCCTCCAATTTTGACTTGCACTGTTGTAAGCTTTCCTCTTTAACATTTAACTTGTTGGAATCCTTATCCTCTTCCGACATGAACGTAAAGAGCTTTGTTAACTGAGCTTTTTTATAACCACGTTTCCGGTTTAAAAGTGTTACGTCTGAAACAGACATCTTGTAAACTGTCAGTTGAAGAAACACGCTCAATACAAATATGCACAACAGCGAAGCACTAATACAACTTGTTGAAGCAAAATCGACTTTACAAACTTTCAAAACCTTCCTGCATGACGGACCATATTTATGTTGTGCGCTGGATTTTACAAAGACACTACGCTGGAGGTGTTTTATTTTTCTTTATTTAAAAACAATGGACTGTAAAACAATTTAAAACAATTAGAAATTTTCAACTAGAATTAAACTTGAACACTACATTAACGAATCTTTTTACTCTAAAAATGCACAGTGCTTAATATACCTTGAAACTTTCAATATTTGTGCAAGAATCACACTGAGATAAAAACCCGTAACTGATCTGTGTGGAAATGAACAAGCAGCACGAGCGAAGGGTTGCCCGGTTGTGCCAGTTCTGAGCCAAGCGCTCGCCAAGATGGGCTAAAGCTGCCAATATCCAACAGGTAATTCACCAGTATTAATATGATATTTAGATGCTGGTACATTAAAAATATCTACCTGTACAATATGAGGAATACTTGAAATAAAACTCAATATTGTGGAATCAGTAGCGTAGCGAAGGGGGGTGGTTAGGGAATTTTTTGCCATACAAAATGTATATTCTTCACCCCCTTATTACACATACGCAGTGGCGCACACAAGGGAGGGATCCAGTTGGTCTGGACCCCACCCAAAGGAGTTATCAACTTTGAATCAAAAACCATCCTGTAGTTTTTGACATTTTAATATAAGACTTTGTCAGTTTCTTATTTTTAGCTGTTAAGATTGTAAATAAAAACATAATTCAAAAACATGATACATTGAAGTGTGGTTGAGTCTACAAAAGGTGGTCACGAGAAGAAATATTTTGTTTCGTATTTTTTCATGTGGTTGGTGTCACACCTTTATCAGCTGGACCCCCTCCTAAAGAAAAACCTGTGTGCGCCACTGCACACACGTATACATGTATGTGAGAGTTGCAGTAGTCATACCCTCCCCCCTGAAAAAGTTCTGGCCACTGTTGTGAATACATTTTAAATATAACTTGCTACTTTTTACACTATTTTTTACTTGCAATTTAATAATAATATTGAGTAATTAAGTAAATAAACATTATAAAAAAAAAATGGTATAAAAATTTCTAAAAATAATTGCTTGTGAAAATTGGGAATACATTACAGATATTTTCAATGTTTACCTAATATTGTGGATACATTTTAAATACATTTGGGCTAAATATTAAATTGCTACTATGTAAAACTACTGGTTTCTGTTTTCAATGTTTTCACAGCCCTAAATTACCATTTAATAGTTTATTGGTAGTGGAGCTACTTCAGAAATATTTCCAATTTATACCTAATAGTGTGGATATACTTCATATGTTAATTTAAAAATTCAATAGAAAAAAGATTATTTTGAATTTACATCCAGGTAAAAATTAAATTATAATAATATGAGAATTTTATTTACCAATATTGATTTAGTAGAAGACTCAAACTCTGGAGAACCAAAATCTATGCTGTCTGTCCAGTGTCAATAATGAAATATAGCTTGCCATCTGCAAGTTCAGAAAACCACAGTATAATCACACAGTAAAGATAAATTCTTGAAGACAATGATATTTTAGAATTTTTTAAATCTGATGACAACACTGATAACCTTTAAATGATTGACAGTGACAAAATTGACACTATATTATAGTCCTAAGATAGACTCTGACAGCAACAACTCTGAATATGCTCAAAACTCGCATTACATTTAAACAAAATTTTATGAAAATATCAATAATTTACCTTTTAAGGGGCCATTCACTCATTATATCTGGCTTCTAGAGAATGAATTTAAAAATGTAATTAGAAAGATAGAGAAAATGATGCAGATTAATTTTAATAGAAACCGTAAAATATGCATTATAGGAAAGTTCCAGCTAAAATAAGATTTCCAAAAGGTCACATTTAGCTGTCGAATGACCACTAACATAAATTAATGTCGGTTGAAAAGTATATATTTTTTTCATTTTTGAGGCATCTCCTTAGCATTTGGTGACAAATATTAAATTGTTTATCTTGTGATATCTTGATAAAAGCTTCATTTAGAGACATAGAATTCTTTCATTTACCTCCTTAGACACAGAACAATGTTTTTCCAAATATGTTATACGAAAAGGGGGATCATATGAAAATTAAATTTTGTACTTTTATATGTTTACTGTGCCTAGTAAAAAAAAATTGCCATATCTGGAAGCTACTGTAAATTTGTCAAATTTTTCTATTTCAGTTACTCATAGTGTAAGAGATAGCCGCAGTAATGTTATTACAGTCATTTTTAGTCACCTGGTATAATTGACTTAAAAATTTCGAATAATCCATTAAGAATGGCATTTTGATTTATTGTGCATTTTATTTTACAAAAGAAGCTTTCTTTTCCCCTCCTAAAAAGACTCCTGTATCTGCACTGAAATTATTATTTATTACAAGGCTGGTGCTTTTGAAAGCAAAACTTTGATTTTACAAATGTATGTAAAGAAAACTAACAACATTTTATTATTTTACTTAACTTTTCAATATTTAGAATAATTTGTAAACTTAATGTTGGGCACTTATTTTTAATATGTGAATAAGAATAAAGAATTTTAAAGTTTCTTGGTACAATATATATATTTATTTTTTCATTTGTATCATAAATTTTGTATCATAAATTTGTATCATAAATTTGTATCATAAATTTCATTTGTATCATAATTTTGTGTAAAAGTCATTTGTATCATAGCTTTGGCTCTATCTCTGTTAAGAAGCATTTTTTTTTCTCTTATTTATTTTAATATGCTCCCTTGCACTCTCTCACTGGGCCACAACATTCAACTTAACAACAGCTTAGCTTCTGTATTTAGCTCAGTAAACTTTTCATCAAAGAAAAAGTTTTAAAACTTTCATTATTGTTTCAATTGATGTTAATTCTACTACACTGTAAACAATTGTAATAGTATAAGCAAAAATTTACCTTATTTCACAAAACTAAAATAATTATTGTTGTTATTAACATAAAAAAAGTTAGAGCTTCTGTACTTTAGTTAGAAATACAGCCCAGTCCTTAGCATATATTCTCGCTAGTATGTAACTAACTAGTTTTATTAAATGAATGTCCTTGCGCAGTTAACAACGTTTTTATCCTATAATATTGAAACATAAACCAATTCTAGTCATGAAAACAATTTCTCGAAACATTTTTTTGGTTCTTGTTACTTTCAATGCTAAACTTCCTATACAAGGGGTTACTTTAAAAAATACATTAGGATAAACTATGATCAAGCATTGGTAACAGGTTATTAAACATAATATTACGACAATTACCTTTCTTTCCTGTAAAATTAAACTTACTGTAACTGTTGAATTACTCCCAAACGGGGCACAAATTCTCGTATATCCGTCTTGTATGTTGTCCTGTTCATCGTAGAACAGACCCATATCTAGCCATGCATCAAGAAGTGGACAGTTGGATGAACATTGGTGCGCACAAATCTTGGCTCTCTGCAATGAAAACTATCTCTTATTCAATGCCTGATAAATTCAGTGTAAAAATATAAATGTTCTCGAAAGAATTCATGGATGGTATTGACCCTGCCTTCAACTGTTTCTCGTTTAAAGCGAGCCTTCCAGAAGAGGCATATGTTTATGTGCGGGGCCGGGCGTGCGGCTCGGTAATAAATAAACCACTTGACTAGTCTCAAGGAGACATAATTCTAGCAAAGGAGGGGGGGGGGTGCTGCTGTTACAATACTATATATTACAACGCGAGTGAAAATTTTTCTGATACGGCTATGAACAAATTTATTGCATTTAAAGTAGTTTTGTAATGAAATACTCTTCGTCTCCACGTACACGCACCAGCTGATGCAAACTTATGATCATTAAATAAAAATCCTATTTTGTGAACCAAATAATTATTTGTATTTTTTTATTTATTTATTTTGGTTCAATAATCGCGTATATATTATAATTGATCATTATTTCCTACTTTTAATTTAAAGTTTTGCTTATACTATTTGCAACAGGCGCATATCCAGGGGGGAGCTGCAATCCCCTCCCCCAAATCTGACCCTTACTTAGCTTAAAATGAGATATGTTGGAATTGAAATTTAGCTTACAATTTCATTCAGAGCAACACAGTCAATCCCCCCCTCGCCCGAAATAAAATAGCTAGTACGTTACCGATCTACATTTACGTATCAAAACATGCTGAAATATTATATTCAGAAGCAAATAATGAATAAAAAATTTCAGATACATAAACATAAATAAAACACTACGATCAAATGTAGTGGCGGTACAGAAATTATTTTCTTGGGGTGTCTACCGAGTGATTCAAAATAGATGTTAAGGCGATTATTTTTTAAACCGTAAGTGATCGGAACATACTTCCAATCAGGAAAGTTCGTCAAATTAAGAGTATCTTTCAGATATGGCATTCTTTTTACTGGGGGCTGTATACATATTAAAATACGAAATTTAGTTTTTATACGGTCCCTTCTTTCCTACTAAGTGAAATAGTTAGTAAAAAATTTATTTTTAAAAATGATGACTTACACCACTTTAGTTGCTGTGTTGGCGTAGGTTTTCAAGCGAAAAAATATTTACTTTGGGGGACCAACTATGAACTGAAAAAAGTTAAATGACGATCCCATTATTGCGAATGGCAATTAAACGCGTTCGAACGTGTGAAATTAACAGGTACAATATTACCTGAATGGATCGGTACTGCGTTATGAAATTAGCGAAATTTGATGCTTTAGCAAGGTCATCCAGTAATTACGTCACGATGATGGAGGAAATAATTTTAAAATGTAAAAGAAATTGACAAAACAATGGTGTGCGTTGTTTTGGTATGGTAACTTTCAATAGAAATTGTCAAACGTGCGTTATAGGAAAAATCTAGCTAAACTATGATTTGGCGAGTCAACTGTGTCTATTGAGTGACTATTAACAGAAATTAGCTTTATTTGAAAAGTGATTTCATTTTTCTCACTTTTGAGACATCCCCTTATTGCTTCGCGACAAATGCCAAAATTTTCAAATTGATATATCTCGGAAACTATTCCACTTAGAGACACGAGATTTGTTTTATTAATTTTCTTAGGCAAAGAGCAACATTCTTCTAAATATAAAAGGTAGGAAAGGAGGAACCGCATAAAAATTAAATTTCGTATTTTAATATTTATACAACCCCCCAGTAAAAAATGACATATCTGAAAGCTACTTTTAATTTGGCGAACTTTTCTAATTGGAAGTATGTTTCGATCACTTACTGTTTAAAAAGTAATCGCCTTAACATCTATTTTGAATCACCCTGTATAATGAAAAGAAAAATGCTTATTTGACCAAATCACAAACACAAAATGTATAGTAAAGCAAAATGTTAAACCTACTCATAGCAGTGTATTTTCAAAGAACCGAGTAGAACTGGATGCGAAACTTAATTAAACTGACTTAAACGTTGTGATTTTTAAAAATTTCAATAGAATTTACGATAAGAAAAAAGTTATACGGTTTCACTTACTTGTGTTAGCTAAAAGTATTCCATTATATTTGCAAGGTGTAACAACTGCAGGCGTCCAACATGGCGTCGTTTGGGTGTGGAAACATTGCACTCACTCTTACTAAAGTGAACGCATCTTGGGGAAAGGTGGTGACTCTCTCGCTAGAGTGAGCAGATAGCGCCTTCACCCTTACTATAAGAATGATATTGTCTCACTATTGCAGTTACACTCTAAAAAATAACCGTAAATTCACTGGATACTTTCCTGGAAATTTTACGGAAACTTTCCATATTATGTGAATCCAGGACAATTTCCGTATATCAAGAATTTGCCCCTTACTGGCGGAAAAGCCCATCCGGTTTTCCGAGAAAGCTCTGGGAGATCTAAAGTCGTCGGAACAATTACCGCTCGAAGGAAACTAGGAAGTGGATTGGGGATGTTTGAATTATAGTGGTTTATTACCATAGGCGTAGAGTTATATGGGCCCGTGGGGCTCGAGCCCCCCCCAATAAATTGTGAATAGGGGCTGAGCCCACCCAATAATTTACCACTAAATACAGAAAATTAATTTATACTAACATAAAAAAAGTATTTCAAGCCATTTACAAAAGCTTAAAAAAACCTTTACTTGGATTTTTAAAAATTTTCTTCTTTTGATTTCAATCATGATTTAGTATTCATTGTGATGCCACGTAACACACAATGTTACTATAAGCTGCCCTCACCAGGCTCTGGTTAATTAAAATCAGATTATGCAATGTAAAGTAGGAAATAAAGAAAAGTTCAGATGTGTCTAAAATGCACCATCTCATCGAAAATGTTTTTTTTTTCCTCCTTTGGATTTTTTACACTGCTTCTATTTTTAACTTATAACATGGTAGTAAGATACTAACATGGATACTTACCTTAAATAGGTGTAGAATTTTATAGACCCATAGAGCTCGAGCGCCTCCAATAATTTACACTTATATATAGTAAGTCATAGCTGCCAACTACTACGGAATATAATTAACCATTTTTTGTAAACAGTATATTTTTTAATTATTTTTTTAAAATAGCAACCAGCTCGCGCGCGCAGCACAAAAATTTTGCTATATTTTAAGCCGAAAAATCATGTAGAAAAAGTGGTTATATATATTCCATGGTAGTTGGCAGCTATTACTAAGTTACATGTACGTGAATCAGTGGCGTAGCCAGAAATTTTTCATGGGGGAGTTACGACTTCTGCAACTCACATATATGTATACGAGTGTATGATAAGGGAGTGAAGAATATACATTTTGTATGGAAAAAAATTCCTCATGGGGGGGTTGACCCCCCCTAACATCCCCTTGGCTACGCCACTGACGTGAATATATGTGGTTGTGGGGCCCGGCCCCCCCAATAATTTTGAAAACTTTACGCTTATGTTTATTACAAATGTGGGTTTCGTACGAAGTTTTTACAATTTAGAAGGAAAGTGCCAATGAAAAAGGACAACGAAGTTAAAAAATTTTTTTGGGACGATATTTAATTACTGATCATTATATAATTTTATAAAATAGTGAATAAGAAAATTTTTATGTACAGAGAATTTTAAAATTGTTTTATAATGAAGTCACAAGAAAGACAAATATTATCTTGCTTCTAAAAATATTTTTTTTTTTCTATCAGATATAGAAAGAATAAATCAAATTTTATTACAGCACACTCGTACTTTTAAAGAAAACTTTATTTCTATAAAACTGATAAGAACATGTGTATGCACATTATACGCGCCCGGCACGTACAAAAATGATAGATATAAAATTATGGGAAATGTTAACGTAAGAACTTTGTTTGCTATATCCATGAGCATACTGCTGCCTGATTCAGGATTCTGGTTCGCCTCTCGCCAAACAGTTAACGGTGTAGTTTGAAAAAACCATGGGATTTTGGTACATAAATGCAAATAAACTAATTATGTAATGCACTTCAAAAATTTTAGAATGTCTTTTTACAAGCTGTATTATACACTGTAATAAAAGATAAACCTGTATCAGTAGCGAAACTTTAAGGAAAATTTCTTAAAAATCGAAAATTTAGCAGGATATGCCACTTTTCGAAACTTTTTTGCCGTGGAATTCCATGTTGAAGAATTTTTTCCGAAAGTTTTATAAAAGGCACCTTTATTTCTTTTCTTGCGGTGTGTAATACAGCTTAGAAAGAATCATCCTGAATTTTTTCGAGCCCCTGGTGCAATTAGCTTATTCTGATTTGTGTACTTAGACCGTAAGGGAGATTTTATTTTTTCGAACTGCACCCTTAAGTAGAATAAAAAGGTTTCCTGTTCGATTTCATCTATATTCAGAAAATAAAAGAAACCATCGACAAATATTCACACGTGGTAGTGAGTGGATAATACGACAAACAAATAACCGAATTCGACCCACCACTTAAGACCACCGTGCACATGCGGTGTACGTGCACGTTAAATCCGTGATTCCGAAAGTCTTTTAGACTGTCGCTAGCAGTTTACAAGGGATGCAAATATTCAGAAATCCCTCATATTTTGACGAGTAACTAAATTATATTGGAAAATGCAAGTTGCTTCAAACGACACATTTCAGTGTTTTTCTCTGTCCTGGAAAACAAGCAAGAAATGTTGAAAATAAAATAAAGAACATATATTCTTCTGGCCATCATTGACGTATATAAGCAAGGGTTGCGAAAAATAATTCTTCCTGACTGGGTTCTGCTGAGTTGGGGGAGGGGGGGCGACTAAGCCCTTACTACAAAAATTTCAGCCCCATTCTAGAAAAATTTACATTGCAAGAGTATGAGATGAAGGGGTTCAAACACATTTCTCGAAATATTAAAAAAAGAAAAAAAAAATTCATTTAGGTAACAATAATACTAACTTTAAGTGGAACTATACACATAATTTTGTTGAATGTAAGGGAAAATGGGTACCAATATGAAGAAATTAATTTAATTAGAAAGCAATATTTTCTAATCCTTTTAAAATTTTATTAGTCCTCCTTTGTTTTTCAAAACTGGCTGCACGTGCTATGTCAAGCAATTTATGTGTGGTCTTAAATCTCATTTATGATTCCCACACATAAATGACAAATGATTCTTTTTGTTTATTGTAATTTTTCTTCCGTATGATATTTACCTTTTTAAAAATTTTGAAAATTAAAAGAAAAGAAAAAAGAATGAAAGGACACAAACGTAAAATGGACAATATTAGTATAATGAATTAATAACCCAACAATAAAACTAACACACTCATTGTGTGTTAACAAATAAATTGTTCATAAACTGTTTTAGCAAAAAATGTCAATTACAAAATGAAAGCTGATAAAATTTCCTACAAGATTGTAATTGGTTAATTTTTTCTATATGCAATAGCTTTTGAGATATGTTTTAGACAAAATCGCAAAGTTTTGGAAAACGCTTCTTTTTATCCCGATTTTTAACCAATTTTGTCTTTTAACCCTTCAACCCTCAGTTTTACAGCAATTGTTTTCATAACAAAGTTGTATAGTATTCAATTACCTTTAACGTGAGTTATTATTTGTAACTTTATATTTAAATGATCAAAAGTTATTACAATTTGAATTTTTCAATAAATTTAGCAAATTCGAATGAAAACTACATTGCGCGTCAAAGTACAACAAAATCTAGGAAAAGAATTATACAGATTTGAAAGTTGAGGAAAACATTGATTGGGGATGTAGTTGTATGAAACAGAAAAGATCCCACCTCTCGGGGTGCCGCTTCCCCCCCCCCCCTGAAAAAGGAGCTTTTTTTTGGATTTTCCCATTTATCTCAAAAACCGTGCAGGTTAGCAAAGAAATGTCAGATACAAAATGAAATCTGATGAAATTTCCTACAAGATTGTTATGGCTCGCAAGGAAAAAATCGCAAATTTTTGGAAAACGCTTCTTTTTATCACTATTTCCCACTAACTTTGCTTTATAGCTCTTCAACCATCAGTTTGACAGGAATGGGTTTAAAGCAAAGTTTTAAAGTATTCAATTACCTTTAAATTTAATTTTTATATGTAATTGTATTTTTAAATGACCAAAAGTTACAGCAATTTGAAATTTTCAATTCATTTTAGGGAATTCGAATGAAAAATGCATTGTGCGTCAGAATGCAAGAAAAAACCTAGGAAAAAGCTTAAAAACGTTTGAAAGTTGGGGAAAACACTGGTTGGGTATGTAGTTGTATGAAACAGTCTCTAGGGGTGCCGCGTCCCCCCTCTTAGCCCCATCCCCTTAAAGTTCCCTTTTTAGATTTTTATTTTTATCTCAAAATTGGTGCTTCTTAGCAAAAGCATGCCAATTACAAAATGAAAGCTGATAAAATTTCCTAGAAGATTATAATTTTTATTTTTTTATGTATCGAATTATTTATTATTCGATATCTTTATTATTAGTATTTTTTTTCTATAACGAATATTTTTTTCTATATCGAATAGCTTCGAGATATGTTTGTTGGATATTGGCAGCTTTAGCCCATCCTGGCGAGCGCTTGGCTCAGAACTGGCACAACCGGGCAACCCTTCGCTCGTGCTGCTTGCTCATTTCCACACAGATCAGTTACGGGTTTTTATCTCAGTGTGATTCTTGCACAAATATTGAAAGTTTCAAGGTATATTAAGCCCTGTGCATTTTTAGAGTAAAAAGATTCGTTAATGTAGTGTTCAAGTTTAATTCTAGTTGAAAATTTCTAATTGTTTTAAATTGTTTTACAGTCCATTGTTTTTAAATAAAGAAAAATAAAACACCTCCAGCGTGGTGTCTTTGTAAAATCCAGCGCACAACAAAAACATGGTCCGTCATGCAGGAAGGTTTTGAAAGTTTGTAAAGTCGATTTTGCTTCAACAAGTTGAATTAGTGCTTCGCTGCTGTGCATATTTGTATTGAGCGTGTTTCTTCAACTGACAGTTTACAAGATGTCTGTTTCAGACGTAACCCTTTTAAACCGGAAACGTGGTTATATAAAAGCTCAGTTAACAAAGCTCTTTACGTTCATGTCGGAAGAGGATAAGGATTCCAACAAGTTAAGGGTTAAAGAGGAAAGCTTACAACAGTGCAAGTCAAAATTGGAGGAGCTTAGGCTCGAATATTACAGTTTATTAAAAGATGAGGAGCTCGAAATTATAGAAAGTGAGCTTTCAGAAATGGATGAGGATATTGATGATTTGAAGGTAAGATTTAAAAATGAATTAAAATCAAAGACTGTTTCTAATGCTTCTAATTGTGCTTATTTCTAAAGAGGATAAAAATGACTTTCAGTGTTCGTCAATAAAACTACCCGATATTCCATTACCTATTTTCACTGGTAATTATAGTGAATTTCATAATTTCAAAGCTCAATTTTCAAGTTTAATCTCAAAGAACCATCAATTGACAAGTACGCAGAAATTATACTATTTGAAATCCGCTCTCAGGGGAGAGGCTGGAAATATCGGAACTTCCGACGATACATTTGAATCGCTGTTTAAAGCACTAGAAGAAAGATATGAAAATAAAAGAGCTATAGTAGATTCCCATGTTCAGGCAATTTTAAACTTCGAGAAATTTCCGCATGAATCTTATGGGGATTTGAGAAACCTGCTTGATAAAATGTTAAATCACGTTCGAGCTCTAAAAACTATGGGTTACGAAAATAATAACCTCTCAGAGGTTTTACTGATAAATGTTATACTTCAGAAACTTGATAAGGAAACACGCAAAAAGTTTGAATTGTCTCTAAATACAACTGAAGTGCCTACTTGGAATGCATTTGTGTCATTTCTCGAAAAGAGATGCCAGATTCTCGAGAGTTTAAACAGAAATGCACCCTTCAGACAAAAAGCTCCGTCTGAACAAAATTTAAAATCTAAAACTTTAATGTTAAACCGTAATTCACGCCAAAGATCTTGTTTGGCTTGTGGTTCCAATGAAAAGCATGTCCTCTATAAGTGTTCTGCATTTTTGAATATGAACACCGGAGATCGTTTTGAACTTGTCAAGAAAAATAAAATCTGCTATAACTGCTTGAACTTTCATAAATTGCGTTCCTGTCAATCAAAATATAAGTGTTCTGTGTGCGGAAAACTTCATCATACTTTGCTTCACAAAAGTAAGCCAGAGTGCCCCTCCGCGCTAAAGGAATTGGAGACGTCAACGAAGGGGAGGGAGCATTTGAGTAAGAAATGTGAAAATGTGGTTCTATCCACTACTAACGAAGATGTTCAACGGAAAACGGTTCTGTTGTCAACAGCTATCATACTGGTGAGAGATTCACGGGGCATATTTGTTAAAGCTCGCTGCATATTGGATAATGGATCTATGTGCCATTTTATGAGTTCAAAATTCGCAAATGAGTTAGGATTGAAGAGACAGAGGACGCATGTTCCGGTTAGTACTATTAATGGCTCTTCTTTGGAGTTGAAATCAAAGGTGCAGACAACAATTTCGAACGAAGCCGGCACTTATCTTGAAACATTCGATTTAATGGTTTTGCCCAGGATAACAGACTTTACACCATCTGGTTATTTGGATGTTGATATATCTAACATACCAACTGAGATTAAGTTAGCAGATCCAGATTTCTTTAAGCCTGGAGAAGTGAGCTTATTGATTGGTGCGGAAGTATTCTTTAACCTTTTGAGAGAGGGTAAATTTCGCCTACCAGATGATAATGCAATTATGCAAAATACAGTGTTTGGTTATATCGTGAGTGGATCTTTAAAAAATGTTACATCTATAAATGATCAGTATTGTGGACTATCTGTACAAATAGATGAACTGGAAAACAAGATGCGCAGATTCTGGGAGATCGAATCTGTCGACGAACAATGTAAAGGGCTGTCTGAGGAAGAGGAATTCTGTGAACAGCATATTCGTGACACTCACTATCGCGATGAGTCTGGTCGTTACGTGGTGAAACTGCCTTTTAAAAGGAATGCTGTACTGGGTGAATCCAGAGGAGTCGCAGAGAGACGACTACATTCGTTGTGGCGTCGTTTGAATTCAGATTCACAAATGAAAAATTTGTATGTGAATTTCATGGAGGAATACGAGTCTCTGGGACACATGAGGGAGATTTGTGACGAAGATTCTAAAAATCCCAGTTACTATATGCCTCATCATGGCGTGTACAGACCTGAAAAATCGACAACTCCATTACGCGTAGTTTTCAATGCATCTTCGCCTACCTCGAATGGTCTTTCACTGAACGATATTCTATTAAACGGCGGTTTTATACAGGATGAGCTTTTTTCTATTATTGTGAGATTCTGCACTCATAGATATGCTTTCACGGCCGATATACAGAAGATGTACAGGCAAGTGCTAATTCATCCTGAACACAGAAAATACCAACGTATATTGTGGAAAAAGGGAATTAGCAGTCCTGTCAAAACGTATCAATTACAAACCGTTACGTATGGCACAGCCAGTGCATCATTTTTGGCCACGAGAGCCTTAAAGCAACTGGCTTATGATGAAGGTCCTCAGTTTCCATTGGCATCGTCAGCTGTGCTATCGGATTTTTATGTGGACGACATTTTAAGTGGGAGTAGCAGTTTGAGTAATGCTAAAGAGATGAAAAAGCAATTAATCGAGATGCTTCAGCGATGCGGAATGGTTCTGCATAAGTGGTGCTCCAATAGCGAAGAACTTTGGGAAAATGCGTCCAGGAACAGCGAACGTTTAATTCAAGATCCTCTCGAGAACTCTACAAAGGCCTTAGGCATGCTTTGGAGACCTGTGTCCGACACGTTTTCTTTCAGGGTTTCCTTCAAATTTGATGATTCCTATACAAAACGAAATGTCTTGTCTTCAATAGCGCAAATTTTTGACCCCATGGGTTTGATTGGGCCGGTAACGACCAAAGCAAAATTATTTATGCAAAGTTTGTGGACTCTCAAGGTCAATTGGAACGACACATTGCCTGAGAATGTAATCAGCGAATGGAAAAAGTTTATTTCGACGCTTCCAGCAATAGAGGATATTCAAATTCCCAGATACGTGGGATGTGAGGGACGAATAATTCTTCACGGATTTGCAGATTCCAGTTCCCTTACTTATGGGTGTTCAATCTATCTACAGTGTGTCTCGGCTGATAATATCTCCACGAGATTAGTGTGCAGCAGGTCTCGCGTTGCTCCCATCAAGACTATATCCATACCGAGATTGGAATTGAGCGCTTGTGTTCTTCTTGCCAAGCTCGTGAATAAGCTGCTTCCTGCATTACGTTTGAATGTCGACAAAGTCTTCCTGTGGTCTGACTCCACTATTGCACTGAATTGGATTCAGAAGTCGCCGTCTGCCTTAAAGACGTTCGTTGCTAACTGTCTCCTGCATTCAGGACTTGACAAGTCAGTGCCAATGGAATCACGTCGCTTCTGAGCTGAATCCTGCTGATCCTGTTTCCAGGGGATTGTACGCTCATCAGCTGGTCCAGAACTGATTGTGGTGGCACGGCCCACATTTTTTGACCACAAAAACAGACTTTCCCAAGGACATTCCAGACATTATTGTAAACTCAGATATTGTTTTAAGTGAAATGAAACCTCAAAAATCTGTTTTTACTGCAATTCTCAATGAGAATGTGTTTCAGAGGGTTATAGATAGGATTAGCAGTTATGTTAAGTTAATTCGTATATTTGGGTTTGTTTACAGGTTCATATATAACTCAAAGAATCCTGAAGGGAAAATTGGCGGTCCTTTGTTGGCCAGGGAATGCAAAATTGCTGAGATACGGATTCTTAGGGGTGTTCAGAGGGAAGAGTTTTCCCAGGAATTAAGAGCCATTCAAATGAAACTCTCGGTTTCATCTAAAAGTAAATTAAGGTTCTTAAACCCCTTTTTGGGAGATGAAGTTCCCAGAGTGGGAGGTCGTCTAAAGCATTCCAACTTGAGTTTTGAGTCTAAATTTCCAATAATTTTACCTCCCAAAAATAAATTAACAGATTTAATAATCAGACATTATCATTTAAAAAATTTACATATTGGACCCACGGGTTTGCTAAATTGTGTGAGACAAAAGTTTGGCCCATTAATGGCCGTAACTTAGCCAGAAGAGTTGTGCACAACTGCATAAAATGTTTTAGGGCTAATCCAATTCCTGCAGAACAGCTGTTGGGAGATTTGCCATATGACAGAGTGAATCAGAATTATGTTTTCAACTGTACTGGATTAGACTTCTGCGGTCCATTTTTTATCAAATATAAAAATCAGAGAAAAGGCCTCTATCATAAAATTTATGTATGCATATTTGTTTGTCTGGTAACGAGGGCTATGCACTTAGAAATAGTGACTGACCTCACCTCAGAGTCATTAATCGCCACTTTAAAAAGATTCATTTCGAGGAGGGGAAAAAGCTTAAAGCTCTTTTCGGACAATGGCAAGACATTTGTCGGAGCTTATTCAGAATTGCAGAGATTGTTTAAAATGGTTGAAAAACCAGATGAACAACTGGCAGGGTATTTGTCATCAGAAGAGATTCAGTGGAACTTCATTCCCCCCAGATCACCGAATTTTGGAGGATTATGGGAGGCGGGGGTGAAGTCCTTTAAATACTATTTGAAAAGAACTGTGGGTGACACCAAATTAACTATAGAGGAGTTCCTTACTTTGATAAATCAAATAGAGGGAATCTTAAATAGTGGACCCCTTACCCCTTTGTCTTCTGATCCAGAGGATCTAAATGTTTTAACTCCGGGACATTTTTTGATAGGTCGCACTATAACGTCCATACCCGAAATTGATTATACAGTAATTTCCGAAAATCGTTTATCTCATTGGCAGAGAGTCGTTAGGCTCACTCAAAACATTTGGAAGAAATGGTCCAATTCATTCTTAAGTAATTTACAGCAGCGTAGCAAATGGATGTTTACCAAAAACAATGTAGAAATAGGAAGTCTAGTAGTTATTAAGGAAGACAATTTGCCCGTATGTAAATGGCTCATGGGTAGAATTACTAAGGTTTTCCCAGGTCAGGATGGGAAAATAAGAGTAGTTATGGTAAAAACAAAAAACGGTACTTATAAACGAAGTGTCTCAAAAATTTGCATATTAATTGTAGAAAATCCTCCTGTAATATAGTTTAAATCTAAAAAAAGTAATATATGTTTCAATTGTTGAAATATTGCATTGTGTTCAAGAAACAACAGCAAAGGAAAAATGTGTGCAGAAATGTTCATCTGTGAAGCCAAATATAGACTTTAGCACTTCTGTAGCTGTAATGAATGTACAATATTGTAAATTTTTCATCAATAATTTGTGAGTGTTCATGTAGATTTAAATTGAAATTTCAATGGGGGCCGGTATGTTGGATATTGGCAGCTTTAGCCCATCTTGGCGAGCGCTTGGCTCAGAACTGGCACAACCGGGCAACCCTTCGCTCGTGCTGCTTGCTCATTTCCACACAGATCAGTTACGGGTTTTTATCTCAGTGTGATTCTTATTGAAAGTTTCAAATATCAAAAGACAAATATTGAAAGTTTCAAGGTATATTAAGCCCTGTGCATTTTTAGAGTAAAAAGATTCGTTAATGTAGTGTTAAAGTTTAATTCTAGATGAAAATTTCTAATTGTTTTAAATTGTTTTACAGTCCATTGTTTTTAAATAAAGAAAAATAAAACACCTCCAGCGTGGTGTCTTTGTAAAATCCAGCGCACAACAAAAACAATGTTTTAGAAAACCTCGCAAATTTATGGAGAACGCTTTTTTACATCCCATATTTCGGCTAACTTTCCTTTTAGCCGCTGATTCTTAATTCAGAGAATCGAACAGTCGAATTATCAAAATTTGTAATCTCCTTTTTTCAAGAAATTCCCCTCTCTTCTGTTACATTTTCCTTATCTTTAAATCATTGTCCAAAAGTCTGGGAAAATTCTTCAAAAGACGGCCAAATGAAATGAGCGGGGATAACAAAGAACAATTTGGAACTTAGAAACTGGGGGTGGAGAGATCTGAACTCATCGCTCTCTCTAGTTTATATGAAACGAAAACCAGCTCCAGAAACAATATTATTACTAATTTCATGAGGCTGCATTCAAACTTGCGGAAAGAAATGCACGTGTGTAAAGGTCAATTTGCGCTGTACAGCAATGTGCTGGAAGACTATGAAGATACATTTTTATAAAATTAAAATTGTTCCATAGGTTTGTTGCCCTATTATTGTACAGATGTTGCACACAAGAGAAAGTAAGTGAGCTATAATTATGCAGTAATTTTTTTATTAATTTTGCTGACATTATTATTTCTGATGATGAATGATCACTGAAATGCAAATGTCAAACTACATAATATTGAACAGATGTATTACATTACAGAATTCTATTGATGTAAAAAATATCACTTTCAAAACATTTTTTGGGTGTTGGGAAAGGGGGTTAATTTAGACTTTAGTACTAACATTTATGTGTTAAATATGCGTTTATATACGAATAAACTGTAACTAATTCATCAGAAACAATAGGAAGAAATTAAAAAAAAAACGAAATAAAACCAAATCGTACGCTTATTTAATATAAATTATTATTGAAAAAAAGAGCCGTTTTGCATAAAAAAAAATTTGGAGGAAAGGGGGACGCCCCCCCCCAAGGTAGAGGAACTTTCCTGTTTCTTAATATTGCAAGTGTTTTCCCCAGGTTTCAAAACTTTATAAATTATTTTCTAGATTTTATCGTACTTGGTCGAGCAATGTAGTTTTCATTCGAATTCTTAAAAATTTATTGAAAATTTCTAATTGATATAATTTTTTATCATTTACAGACAAAATTACAAATAATAACTTATTTTAAAGGAATTGAATACTCCTGTAAAAGTGAGGGTTGAAGAGCTAGTATAACGCATAGTGGAAAATTGTGATTAAAAGAAGCGTTTTCCAAAACCTTGCGATTTTTTCAAAAACTTATATCTCGAAAAAAAAAACTCCAAGAATCTTGTAGGAAACTTCCTCAGCTTTCATTTTTTAACTGACAATTTTTTGCTAAGACGTACGGTTTTTGAGATAAACGTGAAAATCCCAAAAAGGACTTTGTTTTAGGGGGGGTAAAGGGGGACGTGCCCCCCCCCAAGAAGGGGGAACTTTTTTGTTTCATACAACTACATTCCCAACCAATGTTTTCCCAAAGTTTCAAAACTTTATAATTTTTTTCCTAGATTTTGTCATACTTTGACGCGCAATGTAGTTTTCATTCAAATTTGCTAAATTTATTGAAAAATTCAAATTGCAATAACTTTTGATCATTTAAATATAAAGTTCCAAATAATAACTCACTTTAAAGGTAATTGAATACTCTACAACTTTGTTACGAAAACAATTGCTGCAAAACTGAGGGTTGAAGGGTTAAAAGACAAAATTGGTTAAAAATCGGGATAAAAAGAAGCGTTTTCCAAAACTTTGCGCTTTTGTCTAAAACATATCTTGAAAGCTATTGCATATAGAAAAAAATAACCTGTTACAATCTTGTAGGAAATTTTATCAGCTTTCTTTTTGTAACTGACATTTTTTTGCTAAAATGCACAGTTTTTGAGATAAAAGTGAAAATCTAAAAAAGTGATGTTTTGGGGGGGGGCAAAAGGGGGGATGCGGCACCCCGAGAGGGGGGAACTTTACATACCCAATTAGTGTTTTCCCCAAGTTTCAAAAATATATAAATTTTTTCCCCCATTTTTCCTAATTTGACTGGACTAAATATGTTGCTTAGTGTCTAAGAACCCAATTAAAAAGAAAATATCATATCTCTAAGTGTAAGTTTCGGTAAGTGAAATTTTAATTTCGCGAATTTGAAGGCGTTTAATTGTTATTTTCAAAGAAATAGATCATTATTTAACTTTTATCAATTTACAGTTTGTCCCCTAAGTTTAAAGAAACGTTTTTCTTCTTTTTCACTTTGCAGTATGATGAATTTATTGCTTTATTGTGATTTAAAATTACTTAATTTACACCAATTAATAAGGCAAACGTATTTCCATGTATATTATTATTTTATGTAATTACTCTGTTTAAAAATTAAGAAACAAAGCATTATATAGGATGTGTCAAAAAGATTGAAACACGCTTTATTATTTACCAATAAAAGTAAGTGGTGTAAATTACAAAAATGTTTAAATTAAGGTAGAAATAAAGTAAAAAGTTTAAAAAATTGTAATTATAAAGCTCATTAATTTTCAAAATGTTGCACTTTTTGAATTAGAAAAATATTATTCGACTCACATAAGTATGATTTTAAAAACCGCACATCTGTATTTTTAAAACTGAAGAATTTATGTTTGTCCAACACTGTGAGTCCCTAATACTGTGAATGGGGACCATCTATCACAGGGGAAATGATATTTTTTGACGCATCACAAAAAAGATAAAACTGGATGATAATAGCCATATGCAGCTCACGGGCCCCATAAGGAGTACGACTGCTTTATAGGATCTCTCTGCCATACTTCATTTAGATTCATGTGGTAAAAATTGTCGACACACATTAGCATATTTTTGATCATAAAATTTCCACCGTCCGTTTATGGTCTCTATTTTACGGAAAAGTGGCATAAGTCAGATTTTTTCTTTCAACGTGATTCAGTAGATTTTAAAGATACAGTTATACAGATATGCGGTTTTTTAAATGATATCTCCAAATTAAACACAAGAATTTTCTGATTGACGAAATTTGTGTAAGAGCCAAAATTAAAATTTGTAACTTTTTGAAAATGAATGAGAGAAATATTTCATTAAAGTAGCCTTAATTCCTACTTTATTTAAAACATTTTTTTTCAATTTACACTGATCACTTATCTTTAACAAGAATAAAAGTAAAGAGCGTTTCAATCTTTTTGGGACGTCTGTATATGTGGCAGTCATTTCGCTAAACACTTTTCTCTAAATTTAACAGTTACAAAAAATTACTCTAAAATTTTTTAAGTTCTTGAAATTAAAATTTGCCTTGAGATCAATATAACCACCAGTTTAAAATCAATATACTAATATTGTTCAGTAATTTTAATTTAAACTCATAAAGATATAGCTACGTTTGGAGTAACTTTTATTAAATGCATTGGAATTACGCTATATGAAATGTATTTTAGTACAGTTAACAGCAAGTATTAGTACAGGCAACAGTATTATTTAAGTACAGTCAACAGCCTAGAAGAAGATTTTTTGCTAGAAAAGAATAACCCAAAATAAATTTGTTTGAATAAATTAGATTAATTAACTTTATATTAAATTGTTTACTTTAATGTACCCTCAAATGTCCTCTTAACATAAATTTCATGATGTTAGAATCTATAATCACATTACAACATATGTCAGATAATAATGTACTTATAAGAGAGATATTACTTCTGTTTTAATTTTATTTGTACTTGAAGTGTATAATATTTTTTTTCCTTGAAATTTAAGATATATTTTCTTTTGCAGATGCTTAGCGGATATAAATCCTGATAGAGGAACGAAGTATGAAAAGAAAAAAACTAAAAATGCTGTGAACCCCAAAAATTTAAACCTTAGTTATTTAATCCAACATAACTAAAAAAATCTTAAAATTGTAATTTCTTGTTATTTAATAATGTCTTACAATAAATTTCTATTATTTTGAATTGTATGTTTAATCTCTGATTTTTTTTCTCATGATGGATTTTTTTTATGACAGTAGATTTGTCAGCACAACATTTTTATAATAAAATAATACAATTCGCATTAAGTCAATTTATTATTCGGAATTGTTTTTGTGTGCATGCTACAAGTTTAATAATTGCATTATATACACTATCATTTTAGAGAAAAAGATATAGTACCAAAAAAAAATTATTAAAATTAAATATTTGATGTTTTTTGTTAATGTGCTTAAAATTTAGATATCAGAAAGCAATTTATATCAGAACTTGTGTTGCCACTCATTGGCAAAACTTTAACTCCAGCAATGTCATTCTAATTCTTGTAATTTTTATCTTTCAATAACATTGATACAAAATGAAGCAATATTTATCGTTGATATAAGAAAATTTAACTTAAATTTAACTACCGTAGATAGGTTTAAGCTGAATACAATAATTTCAAATTTGATTTAGAATTCTATTATCTGAATGAACAAAATAAATCTAATTACTTCCCTTTGTATTAATATATATTGGTAATATACTAATATATATTAATTAATGTTTGCTCTCTTTCATAGCAGAACAATGATTCAACATATGAATTCTACCAATTAAAATTGCAATGAATTTACTTTGCACAATTAGTGAATTATTTATATCTATTATCTTCGTTTTTAGGAAAGTTTACTAATATTGTGAGCAGTCGTTAAAGGTTATAAGGTTTTCATCTGGAAAAGTAGAAGAGTTTTTTATTGTTCTTTTTAAAAAAAAAAAGAGTAAATCTGGCTCATGCGGTTTTCATAGACCAGGAACGTAGATAGAAAAAAAATTTGGGGGTGGCTCAAAGTGGAAAAGCAAAAATTCTCACAAAAAGGCTTGATCATTATCAGTTTGCTAACAAAAATCCAAATTTCGAAAATCGCCCGGGCTCTTTGAGCCAACCTTTTGGCTGCGTCCTTGCCACAGATATTGCCCGACTTTGAGAGGTGTCAGGATTGGGAGAATTTCACTGTACTTCCAAAAGATATATATATGTACGATTTATGCATTATGCGTACTATGACGGCAAGAAGCAAGAAAAATCTGAGAACAGTTGGCTCCTATACGTTACAGTATTTAAGGGTCCTGCAAATAGCCTGTTAGGTTACTGAATTATAATTTATAATTACTATAATGCTATGTGAAATTTATGTACACAGAAGAAATAAAAGTTCCTATTTATATATAGTACATAACTTAAAATTTTTGTCTCGTACAAAAAAGAAAGAAGTCTAAAATTTAAATTCAAAGTGTAAGCAATATTCTCATAAAATCAACGTTCTTCTAAATTTCACTTTTAATTTTTTTCAAGGGTTTGCTGTTTTTAATAATGTTCAGAAATTATGGTTCTAATTGCTATTTTAATAATATTCAGTAGGGATGGACGCGAGACGCGAGAATTCTCGCATTGTCTCGCGAGACGAGACGCGAGACGAGACAGGCATTTTTTTGCAAGACGAGACGCGAGACGAGAAAGAAAATATTTTGCGGGACGAGACGCGAGACGAGACAGAGTCTTGTCTCGCGCGAGAATTCTCGCATTTTTTTCCGTCTCGCATAAATACGATCTGAAAAGCGACAATTTGCCTGAAGCCTCTACCGTTTAACTTGCGTCTCCTTCGTTTTCGGTCCTGGTATACTATCAGCACTCTACAATACGTACAAACACGTAACATTTAAAATTAGAACAGACGAGACGATATTATCCTCATACTTTCCAGCACGTTGGGGCGTGCGTAGGGGGGGGGGGAGCGCCCACCCTGGTGACAACTTTCTAGGGGCGGCTAAATCCCTATCGTTGGCCTATTTTAAAGAGATTAAAATGACATTTTTTATTCTTATATATTAATATCGGACGGAAAGAAATGCAAGCAATTTTTTAAAAAACTATTTCTCTTTTCGTTTATATTATCATGTTTTCCCTTCCTTCGGCTTGCAAAACTTTTATAAATTTTTTTCCTCCCCATCATTTTATCTTGCAGTTGGGTTCCTATTCTAAAATTATCTTCGCCTGTTAGACGTCTTTTCATTTTTTTAAAAAATCCACACTGGATATACATTAGGGGGATTATGGTTTAATTTTTCTGTAAACAGGGCGACCATAACGACTGTAGTACTATCGCTAAAAATTATTGTGGAAAAGTACAAACGGATAGTCGTCAACAAATTAACTGTTTAGTAATTTAAAATATAAACAAAAAAATAAGACGTCTATTAACCGAGATACTATAATGAAATCTAAAAATGCACACACGGTAATGTTATTGGAAATATTAGGCAAATAATTATAATTATCGTTAATATAATCTTGTTTTCATTAATATAAAAATTACACATATTTTAGAGACTTGAAATTGACGTTAAAGTAAATAGTAGAGATTTAATAAAGACGTACTATATCCGCTTTATTCGTAATATTGCTATTAGGTGTACCGGGAAATAATGTCATTTACAGTAAATTCAAACAAATAAGTTCTTAATTACCACAAAGCTCTGCCTAAACATAGGATTTGTATTTTTTATATTTCAACGTAAGATACGGATTTTTTTTTTTTTTTTTTTTTTTTTTTTGAGAGAGTTGTCATCGATCCTTTTTAGAGAACTAATTTCAGAATGGAAATAAATTTATTTTTAGGTATTCGCGGGGGTTGTATTTTACATCAAGAATTTTATCGATATTTATTTTTTTTTAGAGAGGAGGAATGTGTGAAAAGAACGTCCTGGTTGCCTACCCCCCCCCTCCCTCCCTTCCGTTCCACAAGTTACGAATATGGATATTATATTCTATATACATATGTATAGATATGCTGGACTTCCATGCGCTTTCTATCACTCCAGATTGGTATGCCGATTCTTCAGCGCTTTTTCAATTATTTTGATATCTTATTGTTTTCCTTCTTTCCTTATTTATAGTACGATAGAGCCTAAAACGTGTGGAGTGAATATCTCTTTTGATATGCCACACAACCGAAATCCTACTATTTTGTTTGTCTTTAATTATAATCTACTGGTTATGGCTCCTGACGATGGTGCCAGTGGTTATAATTCCCGTTCCATTCTCATTTGGCTCAGCATCTATTTTTTTTTCCACTTGTGGTTTGTAATTCTTGCTTCTGCTGTTATATATTTTTCATGCGGGGTATGTCATATTTGCAGAATATTTTGTGTTTTACTTATTAGTTATATATATACAGGGTGATTCTCTACTAGACTGCCGAACTTGGAGGGGTGTAGGGGTGCAGAGACGGTTCAGAAAAACATAGTATATATGGGCGGAAACGTCATCTTCATGTGCCTATTAATAATCCCTTTGGAAGAAGTGTTGAAGTGTGCGCCTCATTTCTTAACCAAGTTTCATAAACAATGGGCTTTCCTCAGACAATGGAAAAGAAGAAAAGAATGGAAAGAAGAAAATATTTTGTTATGCAAATATTTATAATAATAAAATAAAAGCAACTAACAAGCTGTAATCATATTTTTACATTGGCGTAAACTGGCATATAACATTGGCGCGGTGCTAGGGCAAACTGCTTCCTGTTCCAGAAAACATTTTCGGAACAGAAAAAGCGGATGTCCTTCAGAAAGATTCCCTCTTTTTCTTGGAAATCGAGCGTCCAGTTTGAAGGTCAATCCTAATTAGTTGCTCCACGTGCCTGAAATTTTTCAAGGGGTGCGACAGATTCTTTCCCTTAGGGATTAGCCCCCCGCCCCCTCGTTGTTCCACAATTCTACGGTTGTTCCTTTCAGGCGGAAGCATACTCGCATACTAGCATACTCCATCGTAGGATAGGGGTGGAACACCCAAGAATCAACAAAGATGAAGAAAAAAGTGACGGGGACGGGAGGGGTGGGGGGGGGGGGGAGTTACTGTATTTTCAGACAAAATTATGCGTCTTGTGGGATAAATTTTAGAAATGATCGTAATATGGAAATTTGACAACGTGAAAAAAATCTGGACATTTTTGTCGTTTTCTGAACACTTGTATATCCGAAAAGGTGTGGGGGAAAAAACGCCCATAATTTTTACTAAATATTGGACATAAACATTATTCGTTTTGTAATATACACGAGAAAGGTAATTGGATCTTATGTCCAAATTCCTTTTGTTTTGGGGTAAAAGGGTGAACTTTCAGTTCAGTAGGTCTGGGAGTGAAAAACCTCTTAGAAAAGCTGTTGTAGTTAGGTTTTCCTAAGCATATAACATATGAACCATAGCACTAGCGTCGGGGGGGGGGGCACAAGGGGTCACGTGTCCCTCCCACCGTGCCTCCCCCAACTTGCGTCTCAAAAAAGTTTTTAAATAAACATTTGTTTGAAAATTTTAAAAACTTTCGTTTCCTGCTCTTATATTCGATATGTGCCCCCCCCTCCCTCAAAGCTTTCCTTTACCCCTCCAAAATTTCAGTAGGTCAGGACGCAATGATAAGCCTTCCTCAGAAAGCTATTGTTATTAGGTTCTCCTAAGCGTATAATACAAATGAGCCACAGGTTTTGCGTTGGGGAGGACGCAGGGGGGGGGGGGCACGTATTCCCCTTTGCCCCAACTTCCTCTCAAAATCTTTTAAAGAAACTTCCCTTTTCTGCTCTTAAATTCAATAGGTGACACCTCAAATCTTTCATGTGCCCCTCCAAATTTCTGTTGGTCTGGAAACAATGATAAGCCTTCCTTAGGAAGCTACTGTTACCAGGTTAGGTATTGTTTTAAGCGTAAAATACATATGAACCATAGACGTAGTGTCGGGGGGGGGTACAAAGGGGGGCACGTGACCCCCAATAGAATAAACAAAAAAGTTACTTTATGGTATCGAATAAAATTTTCAGAACATTAAATGTAAATACATACCAAATTTTACTTTATATACAGCCCTCTTACAAAAATTCCCAATAAGTAAAATGCGCCCCCATACATTAATGAGGCGATGTACAATCGCCTCATTAGTGTATGGCTCGCCGACACTACGTCGATGTTTCAGCCTTTCTCATAAAAACGCTTGCTATATACTATGCGCGCTATGTATATATTTGCTTCTTTTAAGTAACAGTAGTAATGTTTAAATTGAATATTTTCAAAATAAAAAATATATATGTAAATTTATAATTATATATCATTCATTATTCTATAATTATTATTTAAAACCGAAGAACAAGCAAGATAAATTACCATGAATCAGAATAAACCCTTGCACTTAGAAAAAGAAAATCAGTAACCATAAGCGATATTTTATTAAGACTGAAGGTCAGAGTAATTATGGCGAACGTGCATGTTAAATGTATGGGTCATATATTCTGTTTTTGGGCTGTTTGGTAGGTGAGAGAAGGTACTTAAGATTTTCGAAACTGCTTCAGCTTGTTGCTGAATGACTAGTTCTGGTCCTTTTCCTAAGAATCCAAACTAATTAAATGATCAATTTATTAAATTAATAATTAAGTGATTCAATTATTTCTTTATTTTATTATTTTCAATTGAGGGTCCACAATGTATGCATAAAAAAGAGCAAATTTTGTGTGTGTGTTCTATGGCAAGCCTACACGAAGGGCATCTGCCCCATGTGCCTACGTTGGGGGGGGAGTTGTGCCTTGGGTGGAGGACAAGGACAAATTCTTCTTGTGCAAGGCTGTCAATTTAACTAAATGCATTTGTACAGTAAAAGATCATGTATTACTCGTGTGAATATTTTATACTGTGAGAAATTCTGTTGTACTTTGATTAAAAAAGGTAAATAATAGCTCCCCCCCCCTCTTTCTTTCTTTCTTTTTTTGAAAGGAAGGAAGAGTTTTTAAATATTTGAAATCCTGTGCATTTTTATAAAGTCTCACCTTTAAAAAAGCAGAAAACCTACCCCGAAAAAAAAATGTGTGGAAACCCATGGTGACATTATTTTATACATAACTATTCGCAAATATCAGATTACCTTTTAAATTTAAGTCAAAGGCACATGGCTATATCTCTCATTTAATGAATATTTTGATACTATTTTATTTTACTTTTTTGTACTGTCGTTTATACACTTTATTACTATTTAGATGTCACATAAAACTAGGAATCAAAAATGATTTAAATATTTTAGTGGAAAAAAAAATCAACTGATTACGACTTCAAATTTTATTAAAATTTAAAAAACTCGCTTGAAATCATTTAAGTTTCTATTAAACCCTTAAGAATTTCATTTCAAATAATTTAGAATATTTTGTTTAAGAAAATCTCAATAAAAGGATTGTATCTTTTCTAAACAGAATAATTGGTATAAAAACTAATTTTTAGAAAGTCTGATAAAATATATTTATTATACCATAACTCTGAAATGTTTTTGCAGGATATAATATAATCTTAAATGTAAAATGTGTGTAGATGTATTTTGTGAGTTTGTTTGTTGAACAAGTCTTCCGATCTCAAAATACCCTCAAACTATCTCTGACCGTGCTTTGTCCAAGGATTCTCCCCGTCTAATTCGTGGAATCGGAAAAGAATCGCTTTTTTTCCGCCCACCGGAAGGAACTTACTGACCTGGCACCTGTACTCCAAAGCAAAAGAATTTGGGGGCAAGTCTACATTTGATTGAATACCATTCTCATATTTAATACAAAGCGAAATAAGTTTATGTACAGTATTTAAATAAAAATTATTGATCTGAGAGAGGGGGGGGGGATTCTTTTTTTCTGGTAAGCGTTTTTTCAGGTTGGCGTTTTTTTCCGTTCGCGTTTTCTCCTACATTTTAATTCCCATTCACACAGACGTCTACTTCATAGTGATTGATTGGGCTTCAGAATTTCCAATATTTTCCGAAGGAGGTTGAGTACCCTCAATAGTTTCATCCTAGAATGACAAAAGTCTCTTATTAATGGCCAATGAAAATATTTTAATGAAAATAAATCCAACCAAATCTCTGTAATCGATGAGATAATCTCCCCTCACTGGAACACGTTTGGACGTAAAAATCTGTGAACTTGTTAGGAAGTGTAATCCACCATTGAACCCAGGTTTAATTTGTTCACTCCCCTCACATTACCAAAAAAGCGCAGTGGACTCTCCTTCTATGACCAGTGTTGTTTCTCAGCTTGCATCTTTGAATGCTCCCTGAGACCCAGTGCTGTACTTGCGCAAGCGCTCCAGCAGACCATTCAAGCGTAGCATTCAAGCACTCATTCGAGAAAACAGCACTGCTCACAGAAGAAACAGGACTGCTCACACTGTCTCTTTTTGTTGATAAGAATGAACAGGTTAAACCTGGGTTCCCGGTTAAAAATGAAAACCCTCTCTCATACACTAAACGGAGGGGCTATAAGTATGCTTCGGTATACTTATCCCCCCCCCTTGAAAGATTTCTGAATACACTATTCCGTATTGCGGCTATTTAATTTAATCAAAATTTTATTTGCGCAACTGTCCTAAGTTGTGAATAATTTCTAACAAAATTCAAAGCTTTATACATGGGCGCCGCCAGAATATTTCCCAGGGGGGGGGCAAAGACTACTTAAAAGTATGGTTACCATGTTGAAAAGAACAAAACAGCAAGGGAAAAAACTGCATACAAAAATCTAGGGGGGGGGCAAGTGCCCCCCTTGCCCTATGCTGCCGGCGCCTATGGCTTTATATACAGTAAAGCACCGTTTATACGCTTCTCGTTTATACGATTTTTTCATTTATACGTGTCCCGCAGTGGTCTGGGTGCTAAACTCTGTTTCCATAAGAACACGGCAAGTGAAGCAGCATCCGGCTTGGCCAGTGCTTGGGAGGGTCAACTCCCTCTCGGCTCGACTGCTGTGGGACCGTGTGCGCTAATGGGAGCGAGTGCACGTAAAATCCGTCGTGGCTCCAATGTCCTTCAAGTTGTTAAACGATACCCTTGGGGATGCCTATTTCAGGGGATTGGTCCCTCCTCTGGAATGGGTTCAAAATGAGGGGACCCCAGCTAAAGTCGGATTTCCTCCCACTTAGGCTCATTAAATTGGAAGCCGCCCCTTCCGCTCATCGCCTATCTATATGGGGATCTGGTACCGCTCCACGGTTGCCAGAGTGCATCAGCAACAACATTTATACGCCGCTTTCATAAAGTCCCGATTCATTCCTATTTATTTAAGCAAAAATGCTTCGTTTATACGACGCCGATATCTGTTATACGTCGTTTTAAACGTCAACACTTTTCTGTCTCAGCAGCTATTTTCCTGTTTAGACAGACACTTTTGTTATATAGGTCAAATAAAGGATGTATGGAGGGTTGTACCTTTAGTAACCTTCTTTTAAAGGCGCAGTTCACAATATTGAAGAGTTTAGAATTACTTTGCTTGTCAGAACACTAAGGAAGAAGCATTTCATTAACTTCATTAACAGTCTGTAATGTTTTTATTAATAAGCAAAGACATCACATCAGGTGACTAAATGATTTATTAAATTCAAGTTCTGTAACAAAAAACGCCTCATAATTGTTATTCACTCTATATTACATTAATACTAAGTATATGCGGTATGTAAAGATATAGTACTATAAATGTACAATTTGTTTCACATTTGAGATTTTTTTTTAAATCTAGCAATTGTTTCTATTGTAAAAACTAATATGAATAATTTACAATTACATAAATTTGAATTAGTATTGTTAAACCGGTAATAATCAAAGTTTTTTATTAATGTTTCATGTTTGACTTATACGTCGTTTCAGTTCGGTTCCTTGAAAAACCTATATACGGTGCTCTACTGTAATTTCACAAGCAAATGAAACAACTATCCACCATACATATATTTACGCAGTTTCTGGAATACATAAATAAAAATAAATACTATATTTTCGGTGTGACATTATATATGCTTATTAAGTTTGAATTTCTTTTACTTCAAATTCCCATACGTACTAATATGGTTACCAGTGGCGTAGCCAGAAATTTTTCATGGGGGGGGAGGAAGGGTTACGACTACTGCAACTCACATATATGTATACGTGTGTGTGATAAGGGAGTGAGGAATATACATTTTGAAGGGCAAAAAATTCCTCATGGGGGGGTGACCCCTATGAACCCCTTCGCTATGCCCTTGACGGTTACTAATATATGTACTAATGTGGCTATATGTAACTAATTGTTATTATTTATATTAATTTCCAATAAAATAGTATTAATAAGCTAGTAAAAATATGGTAATAAAATCGCAGTCCTTAATTTTGCGAGACTCGCGAGACGTCTCGCGTCTCGCGCGAGACGAGACAAGCAATTTCTCTGCGAGACGCGAGACGAGACAAAGTGTTTGCGAGGCGAGACGAGACGCGATACGAGACAGAGGTTTACCACTGCGAGACGAGACGAGACAGCCCCGATTCTCGTCTCGCGCGTCTCGGGTCCATCCCTAATATTCAGTGGAGGATACAAATTTACTCGTAAGTAGCACCTGATTTTATAACAGTGTCCCCCTAAGCATTCTCCAAATCAGGGTTTTTTTTTTTTGTTTTTTTTTTTTTACAATCAGCTTATATAATTAATTATTTATCTAAGAAAACTGATCCTGGGAAGAAAAAACATACACACAAAAATTGAAATAAAATAAAAAATTAAATTAACACAAAAATGTTAATTGTGTACCGTTTCAGAAAGTATTTTGTTGAGAGGAATGCAGAAACATGTTATCTTATGGATGTTAAAGATAACACATACACACTCCAAAAAAAGTATTCGAGCAAGAGAGAAATTTCCTATTTTAGATTTGCAAATAATAATTGAGTTTTTGAAAAACGCACAACTTGATAGAAATATGGAAAGTCATATTTATACATAGCCTAATTCATATTCTATGATAAATAATTTTTAATATACGAAACCAACGTGGGAAATTTCTCTCTTGCTCGAATACTTTTTTTGGAGGGTGTATCTAAATCAGTATATTGTCAAATTGTACATTATGGTCAATTTATGAGTATATTGTCAAATAATTTTTTCTACTTAGATATGGAAACGATTGTTTTACGGGATTTTCCCGAAGTCTTCAAAATACATAACTGTATAATAATATATAGGAAATTTAGATAAAAAGATAACCAAAGATAAGATAATACAAAAAAAGATTGTTTAAATTAAATATTTGATATTTTTGTTAATGTGACATAATGTGTTATGTCAGCTAATTTAATTATTTGTCAATAATTAAAAGTTAATGTGTTAATTTAGGCATCAGAAGTCAATATCAGTAAAATTTGTGTTGTCATTCATTAGCAAAACTTTAACTCTAGCAATGTTACTCTAATTTTTGTGACAATCTTTTCCGTTATGTATTAATAATATTGATACTTAACGATGCACTGTATATACTGTATATAACTGCACAATACAACAAAACTTTCTGTTAAATAACGGAAAAATTGAAATAGGGAAACTTTATAGACCCAGGAAATTACCCTGATAATAACGGAAAAAGTAAATAACCAAAATACGTTAAAATGATGGAAAATGTCCCGTTAAAAAACGGAAAAAATAAAATACGGAAGCCCTTTCAAATACCGTTCAATCTGTGAAAAAAAAAACGGAAAAAGCAAAATACGGAAATTATTAATTTCACAAAATTTATCCGGTAAAAAACGGAAGATTTAGAATACTGAAATATGTTATTGTACCGAAGAATATCCTGTTTTTTAATACCTGTAACTACATCTGAAGGTGTCCACTGTACACCGGCTGCGGCGAAGACGGTTGGAACAAGGAAATATGGCATGTTAAGGAGTGCCGGTGCAGCCAGAGGGACGCCAGCACGCGTGGATCGACGCATCCACTGACAAGCGGTGGCGGCCCGCAAGCTACTTCAACCTGAATTCTGCTACATGTTCAAGAGACCTTGGATGTTCCTATATCGACCAGACCAGAATCACAATTGTATATAATCAGAAACAGTCGAAGTCAATAAATCAATTCCTATAAAATTTACGAAATTTAAATTTTTATACGTTCCAGCGTTCCTAGCAGTCATACTTAGAAGAATTTTTCTTACACAATTTCATGCACAAAAAAGAAAATTCGTCCGTCTACGACTCAAATTTATATAGTTTCATCTGCAGATGGGGGTAAAGTTACATCACTTTTTGAGCTACGAATTAGGGGTTGTGTACAGCTGCGGAAAAAAAAGGCCCATTTGTACATTTTTCGGCCGTCGTTCGTCGCACATCAAAGTTACAGATACCAATCGTTTACGATTGACGCACACTTTAATTTGCTATGCATAAAAATTGCATAAGGGGCCATCTACATATTAAAATTGGCACCAACTTTTTTTTTCTCAATAGCAACCCCTAGATTTCACTTCATATTTCAAAAATTTAGCTCATTTTAACCCCGGACACCAATTTTCAATAAATTTGGACAGAAAATGAGTGAGTTATGAGCACCCAAAATCCCCCTCCCCCTATGTTAAAATATTTTTTCATACTTCAATTCATATCTCATGTAATATTGGTACTAAGAAGCTGATGTTATTCGTACTATTAGAACTAAACGACCCAAACATAATTTAATGTTATTGTGATTTTTAATAAATCATTAATATGAATTATGAATTATTAAATTAATATTCAAAAAAATTATGAATAGCGACCTAGCCAAATTCCGATGGAAATAGATGCAGAAATTAATATTACATGGCTGTGCAAAATTTCAAATTTTTACGTTCAGTAGTTTAATTTATATTAAATAAAATGTGTTATTTTCATGAGTTAAGGGACCATAAATAAATTTATTAAGTGAAAATTTTTTGAAAATTGCATAAAATAAATGTAAATTAGATTTATTTTGTGCAAAAACACAGTAAAAGATACCAGTAATAAAATATCAAATTTTGAAGCAAATAAATTAGAGGTTTTTACAGTTTGTTGGGGATTCTATAAAGCGTGTATTGTTGCGTCCGCTACCATATTCCCCCAAATAAAATATTTTCCAGCTATAGAATTAGATGCAGTAGATGTATGTCTTCTAATACAACGTCCTATTTCTGAAAAACTAACATCCCCAACTTTCCAGGCATGAATGTGACCTTTTTTAATATCGGAAACATCAGGTCTTTGGAATTCCCCATACTTTATCAAATATTCAAAATCACGTTTTTCTGTAAAAAAATTTTCATCTGACTATAAATTAAAATACCGCCAAATGTCTTAAGAATATTGTACATTGCAGGCGATAGTATTAAATGAAGAAAGTGAAATAACAAACACAGTGATAATATTGGGTCGACAAAAAAGTAATTGCGTTTTTACATGAAATTCAAACAAATAAATTTTCAATCATGAAACCATTCTTTAAGTTCGACCATAGCTGAGTCTAGCTATATTCATGATTGTAGTCAGAAGAGCAGGGAGCAGCCTCTAACTCCTGCCAACATTTCAGCTGTCTAAGAGAAACATCAAGGGAAAGACTGAATAACAATTTCAAAATTACAAAGATTTTCAATATCCTTAGCAGTCATTTTGCATTTTTCCCTTAAATCATGTGTACGAACCAAGGAAGTTATGAACTCACGGGTCATTTGAACCACAGACTAAATATTCTATTCTACCCTTGATATTCTCAGTACAAAAAACTTTAAGAGAGATGGGAACAATATTTTCCTTGAAAATAATGTTAATTTCTTTTAATTCTCTCGAGCTAAATAAATGAAAGGCGAAAAGTTCGGAACCTACAAATAGCGTTTTTCAATTTGCAGAAAGTCCCTTAAAAACGCGCAAAAATGAATTCGCAATATCTCCGGAAATTATCGTAGAAAATTGGTGAAAATTAATATTTAGGGTAATTTGAACGTTTTCTTTTGTTTAATAAAGTCAAAATATGGGGTTGCCATTGAGAAAAACGAAGTTGATGCAGAATTAAATATGAAGACGGCCCCTTATGCAAATTAAATTAATAGTAAATTAAAGTACGCGTTATTTGCAAACGAATGGTATATATAACTTTGCTATACGACGAACGATGGCGAACTATTTATAGTTGTTATTATTATTATTATTCAAAAATAAAATAAATAATTTATTTGATAAAATCAAGACGCAAAATTAGAACCAGAGACGAAAAATATTTCTAAACAGATGTCGAACAGATAAGGAAGACCATTTGAGACGAAGACGACACCGGAGTCAAGAAGTTAATTATTCTGTCTCCAGATTGAGTGAATATAAATGTAGAATTAGAGAAAATGTTATCGAAAATTATGGTATGTAAAATCACAAATCGAACTAGAGATTGAATATAGTTTTAAAAGCTCTGAAAAGTGAAATATTACGCTCAATTGGACCTGGAATAGGAATTCAAATGCGATGGCAAGTGGGCCTTTTTTTTCCGCAGCTGTACAATGTGCATTTGAGAAAAATTAATGTACAAGACTTTGAGCCATGTAATATTTATTAGCAACTTCATTAACTATTTTATGAATGAATATTGCAATAAAGATGATTAACGTTTAAGTATGGGTCTCAAACAAATTAACATAAAACTATAGTTTATATAAGGTAAAATTTTTTAAATGTTTCATTAAATGAACATGTGTTTAATGACTTAAAATAGTAAAAGAGAACAAAACACTTCATTAAACATTAAATTAGAAATTGAGACATTTTAAGACACGAGTATATACGGTAGGTGCACCAGTAACTGAGACTTTGCCCGATAATTTATTATTATAAGCTTTTACTTCAGAACTGTTATGAAATGGTACTATTTAGTACACATTTAGATACATGTCTTCAATTTTTTTTTACCCCCAGAGGGTTCAAGGTATCGGAAATTGAGATTTTAAATTCAGTGCTAAAAAAAGTTTGATTTCAGTAGCTGGCTTAATCCTGAAATTAAGATTAATTCATTATCAATCTGTTTCTATTTCAAGCATACATTTCTTTTTATAAATCAATATAAACTGATTTTTATTAGATAATAGTACATAAAGTAAATATGTATATATGTTTTAAAAATAAATTTATTTATTTATTGCAGATGGGTGCCAATTATTGGGTAAAAAAAAATGGATTTCACCCGTAATTGAGTCTCACTAGTGTTTTAGCCAAGTTCATGATAATTGCATACAATTTCTAGTAAATACAGAAAATAGCTATGGAAAAAGTTAGCTTTAGATAATTTTTAATCTAAAGCTAAGAGTATCCCAAAAAGGTGGTAACACGCTTTAATTCTTTATCTAATAGAACTTTTATCAAATGGTGCTATCTTGTAACAACTTAGGCATTTATCTTTATTTCTTGCGACACTTTTTTCCTCTCCAGGGGTTCTAGGTATCAAAATTTCAGACTTTAAACTCAGTGCTAAAAATATAGTTATTCTCAACCTGTTTCTATTTAAAGCACATTTCCTTTTAGAAAGTACTTTAAACTAAATTGTATGAAATAGTTAGCTGAAGTAACCGCGGTTAGCAGGTTATTATGTAATGCAGATTTCCAAAAAAACTGACTTTTCTTCAGCATTATAGGAGTACAAAGAACTGAAGTAGCGTGTTGGCAAAAGTACCGGGGACGCCAAAAGTTCGTTGCAACTTTAAAAATTCATAAAAAAGGAAGGAATGAAGTGTAAACTTGCGGTTTGTACGTAAAGGCTTAACAGGGAGTTGGATTTTTTTTAGAAACAACAAAAATTTTAGTTAAAAAGTCACCGGTAGAGGGCGCTGACATGCGACAGATACAGCAATATTATGCAAATTAAATTAGCACGATCACCCGAGTTCACCCCAGTTGACCTCTGGTTGTGGGGCTACTTGAAGTCACTTGTGTCTCGTTCATCCCCATCAACATTGGTCGAACTGAAACATTCTATCTATCGAGAGGTTTCTCCAACGCATTCCGACCTATTGCATTCAATTGTAACGGGCGTTGTGAGTCGCCTTACTTGTGCCGTTGAGTGTTCTGGAGGTCGTGTTGAACGTTTGTTATTGCCAAAATAAATGAATAAAGCGTTCTGTTGTCCTACTCATTGTGTTTCGGGTCGTAAGCGCCCTCTACCGGTGACTTTTTTAACTAATTTTTTTTTGTTTCTAAAAAAAATCCGACTTCCTGTTAAGCCTTTACGTACAAACCACATGTCTTTATCTTCATTTCTTCCTTATTATGAATTTTTAAAGTTGTAACGAACTTTTGGTGCACCCGGTATATAAAGCAAAGTTATAGCTTCTGTCTATAGTTAAATGATTCTAGTGTGTTGTGTTGTGTGCGGGATTTACGGCCAATTAGCTACACTAGAACTCTAAGCCGAGGGGTCTTTCTAAGGGGTCCTAACTCGTGTTTACGCTAAGGTTCTGAGAAAACCACGGAAAACTCCGAACTATTATATCGGCGGACGTGACCTGGTTTTGAACCAGGCACCTTCCGTCTCCCAGTTCAGCACGCTAGATTCTAGGTTAGATGGTAAGTAAGCGCCGAGTGATATTCTTAATCGAGAAAATATTTTATATTCCTGCAAAGTTTTATTTTAGTGGAAAAGCTTTTAATCTCAAGAGGGCATTCCTCTCCCGTAACTAAATTTTGTTAGATTCACTACACATATTTTAATATTATGCCTCCAGAAAACTGCACAAATTTAAGAAAATCTAAAACGGATAATAAACATTAAAAAAATTGAAACAATTTTCAAAAATTTAATAGCTAACTAATATATTAACTCCGGAAGCCTTATAGTGATATCATTGAAAAAAATTCAATTTTACAAATTTTTAAAATTTATTCAAACTCAAAAAATTAAATAAATTAAAATCAGACATTATCTGTTTCGGTCGTTACTGATCATCATGCTACTAAATTTCATTCTTTATCTAAAGCTGTTTTTGAGGGATAGACGCAGAACAAACATTTACACCATTTTTGCAAAATCTTAAAATATTTGAAATATTTGAAACAATTATGGTATCACACATTAACATGCGAGTTCACACATTAACTTGCCACATAACACACTGACCTGCCACATAGCATAACTTCAAATTTCATTCTATTCCATTACAATTTTTCAGGGATGCAACAAACATTTTCTCTCTTTTTGCAAAATTTCAAAATCTATAAAAAAAATTGAAATACTTTGAAACCTCAGCTTAAGTCACCCCCTATGATTATGCTAAATTTTATTTCATTCTAGTCAAAGGTTTATATATGATAGGAAAACAAATATTTGCACATTTTAAGTAAATTTTCTCAAAACCTCAAAAACGTATTTAAATTTTCAAAAAATTGGCGGCTATTGTTTAAGTTGCATGTTCACCTATTATGTCACCGAATTTCATTTCGTTCGCCTTAGTCGTTCTTACGTGATGTGTGTAAAGATTTGCTCATTTAGGAAGATTTTCAAAAAAAATCTCAAAATCTAATAAAACTTTTTAAAAAATTGGTTGCTATAGATTAAGTTGAGTGTCCACCTATCATGCCACAAGTTTTCATTTCATTCATTTCAGTCGTCATTACATGATGCGGAAACAAAAATTTACGCTGTTTGAAACGATTTTTGCAAAATCTCAAAATCTAATCAAAACTAAAAAAAAATTGACGCGTATAGTTTGAGTTGAGTGACCACTTATCGTATCACCAAATTTCATTTCAGTCACTTTAGCGGAAATTACGTGATTTGCGTACAAATATTTACGCAGTTTCAAACAATTTTTGAGAAGCTCAAAATCTGGTCAATTTTTTTTTTTTAATTTGACGTTATAGTTTAAGTAGAGTTATCAACGGCCATGTCACCAAATTTCAATTCATTCGCCTCATTCATTATTACGGGATGAGTGAACAAAAATTTACGCAGTTTGAAACAATTTTCGCTAAATCTCAAAATCTAGGTGATTTTTTTTTATTTTATTCGATTCTATAGTTGGAGTGACCTTCCACCATGTCACCGAATTCCACTTCATTTTCTTCAGCCATTTTTACGTCATTGCATTAAAAACTAAATCAGTATGTTTTTCACTCATTTCTTAGGTGTCAATTACTGGAGCGGGAAATGTCAATCAATGCCCAAGTTAACATCGATCGTTAAAATAACGTTAATTTAAGGCTCTCCAGTCAAAACGCCAAATCTAAGCGTCTTTTTTCCGTTTAAAAAACGTTTAGATTTCCCTACTAACAAGGAGGAGGCACAGCTTCAGGGAAACAGATTTCAATGATCTTCGGCAGAGTAGTAGTACAACATGTGAATGCACTACGTGTAAAATACTAAGACGCAATACTATAATACAGTCGAGAAAACTCAATATGTATTTTAGAACTTCACCGTAACTTTAAATGTAAATTACACGGTTAGTGAGGTTGAGCGCCGTGGATTAATTGGTAGAGATGTGGACTTCTACTCTGACGTTGGGGGCTCGTGCTGTGCAAACATTCTTTCTATTTAAATGCACCAATGCTAATTAATTCATTTTTTAGTAAAATAGTTATTTACTTGTCATTTTTTCATATATTTATTTTTACTATACTTATTGACTTTTTTATATGTTAATTTATTTATATATTTTTAAAATTTTATTTGTACTATTCAAAGTTTATTTTTACAATTGATTATAGTTATGATTATTTGAATATAATAAATGTAATAAATTATAGCAATACTAAAGCAATAATACAATTATGACAATTTGAATTTCTTTTATTCCCCATCTGGTACATCGCCATCTATAATATATATCGTCATCTGTAATTGATTTGAAATTTTTTTTCTATACACTTTTCTTGCGCATGGATTAATTCTTCATCAGTTAAAAAGTCTTTTTTTTTCACTGAATACATCCAATTTATTACTATACAATTCTGTGCTTATCATCATAGCTACCTCAGATAGTGTGTCAGAAGCTGTCAATACAATTAAATTATTTTTGAGAAGTGAACTCTCGAAATACGCTACTCCATCTTTTAGCCACTGCTTAGAAACCTTACTTTATGTAGAACGAATAGCCGCCTCCGGCGACCAGTTGGTTCGCCATTCAAAAAAATTTTATTCGGAGAAAATCCTGTTCCTCACCGGCTTCCTTGGCACTGAAATCTCTCAGATTCTGAATGGGATTTAAAATTAAGATGGTTACAAATAGGAGCGGACCTAGGGTAAGTGACGCGCCATGCTAATGCAAAAAAGACACCCCTTTTATGCTCTACTTAGTTTTTGAGTTCGAAATGACGGCCCTTCGATGCCGGCGTCCCGATGCAACGCTTACCGTGCCGGGCCGCCCCTGGTTACAAAAATGAAATGGTTAAATGATAAAAACCGACGAAAAGGTACAAATTATTTTCGTCCTATATTAATTCTGAAGAGCTTCTGGATATATTGGCCTTTATCAAAAATGGAAAGGAAAAAAAAAAAAAAAACTAAGAAAATCTGTAACACTTTCAGATTTTAAATATGCACTAAAGTGCTATGTATTAAAAGCGCATTATAATCCATGGGTCTTCCCTATTTTCTTTCCTTATTCCATTAAGTTTGAAAGTATACCATTATTGATGAGCGTAATTAAACACAATTAAAAATGATATTTCTAACATCCTTTTTCTGGATGTAATACATTAGAAATAGATGAGAAAAAGCTGCACGGAAAAGTGCATAATTCGAACTGAAATAAAGTTTAAAAACTCATTCAGGTGTATTCATAATTCAAGTAGCAGAAGCAGACGATAAATAGCGCTTGGCGCTAGAATCACATCCTCTCAAAATCGCATATCAACCATTTTACTTGTTGCCATATTAAAAAGTTGCACGTTTTAGTTTCGGAAAATTTCCAAATCCTATTTTTCTTTTGAGTATAAAACATTTCATTCCTGCTCTGATTTCACATGCACACGATACTTTAATTAAAAAATAACCTTACAAATAATTTAATCTAAAAAATCTTTATTCTTTAATTTTTACTTCAAGAGTCTGAATCATTTAATAAACTTGCCAAATATGGCAACCTAGATATGCTCAAACCTCGCTCTTTCTACTGCGGGGTTACAATTTCGAAATGGCGAGAGCAAAAATGATTCTTTTGCGACACGTTTTTTTTATCGATATCTCCTAAAATAATTCGAATTTCGAAAAAATCGCTTCGAGGTGTGTCGGGACCCGCCCTGGAGAATTTCAATACAAAATTTGGTAGGTCTACGATCACCCGTTTCGGAACTACGCGAGACACAGACAAACAAACTAACTAACGGAGAGTTTACACATTGCTTTATTTATATAGATTAGTAGTTTTTTCCTCACAACAATAAGAATCTGTTTCGTTTGATCATATACATTTAACTGTAATGTAATTCTTAAAAATAAATTTCACTACGCTATTCGAAATTTTTACAGCATAAAAATTTCAGACTTTGAGATTATAATCTGGCATTTTAAAGTTTTACAACCCATCAGTAGATGACAGACGATTAAAAAAATAGTGCTGCTGCTGTGGCATCACGAACGGGTGATAATTAGTAAAAAAAAGTCTGTCCTACGATAGTGCCAAATACAAATGTACCTTAAATAAATATTGAGTTTTGTGAGTGTTAACAGTGAATTACTTTGAATGTGTAAAATTCTGATTACAAAGTAAACATTTTACAAGCAGAAATAAAATTTAAATAATAATAAAAAACCAAAAAGTAGGTAAGAGGATACGCACGTTTCGTGCAAAAATTGTTTTGAACTTCATCAGTCCAAGCCCTTCGTCGTAAAGAACACAGGGAACTGAAAAGAGATAAACAAGCAAGATGTTGCCACAAGGGGCAAAGAAAAGTCGAACAAAACCACGGAGAGGGGAGAAAAAAAATACATCTTTATGACGAAGGGCTTGGACTGATGAAGTTCAAAACAATTTTTGAACGAAACGTGCGTATCCTCTTACCTATTACTTCTTATGTGTATTTTTTACAAAGTTTTTTAATTACTTTATCGTTTAACACCAGTAATTTGAGTGATTTTTCAAAAAGTAGGTAGTTAAAAAATGATAAATAAATGAAGTAAATAACTATTTTACTAAAAAATGAATTTATTACCAGTATTAGTGTATTTAAAAAGTAAGATCAGAATAAATGTTTGCACAGCACGAGGTTCAAACCCCTAAAGCCAGCGCAGAAGTCCACAGCTCTACGGATTACGCCACAGCGCTCAACTTCAATTTACCATGTAACTTACATTTAAAGTTTCTGTGAAGTGGTTCGAAAAGAAATATTAATTTTTCTCTACTGTATTTGAGTATAGCGTCTTATTATTTTACACTTAGTATATTCACATGGTATACAACCACCATGCCAAAGATCACTGAAATCCGTTTCCTTGAAGCCGCGCCTCCTCCTTGTAAGATCGGAAAGTGGCAACGCTTTAAATCCGCATATTTGATGCAAAATAAACGTTCAAAACGCACTCATGATTACGTTAATGTGACTTAAGAAGTTTTACGTTTAAAATGCGCTTCGGAGAAACGTTAATTTGACGATATATTTTAGCATTTAAAATGCGTTATGGAGAAACGTTAATAAGACGGAATTTTATTGAAAGAAAATATAAAAAGCTATAAAAGCTGAAAAAATATATAATTTTAATAAAAATATATAAAATGTTATTTGATGCAATTTGATATATCAAATAACATCAAAATATTTATTAAAATTAAGTAATTTGGGGCTTGCTTTTTAAATAACCGTAAAGGTTAAGTTAAATTAAAGATTTTATTTCTATATTTAACCCTAAACAATTTATTAAAATATTATCCCAGTATAGCGCTGTTAAAATACTCGAAATTTTAAAAAAGTAAAATTTATAAAGAGTGTTAATTTGAACAAATTACATAGCTTTATAAAATGTCTAATTTTCGATTAAGTATATCATTTCTTAATTAATGATATATAAATGACAAAATATTGTTGAGAAAATATGTACACAATTTTTTCTTCCTAAATGCAATTTTTAAAATATGTATTCGTGAGATTAGCAATTTTGTAAAATGAGTGTCGAAATATAAACGTATAAAATCTGTCTATTTCACAATTTTTAGAGCTTTCAATGAATTTGTCAATTTTGCAATTAATAAGGCTAATTTTATTTCTGGAATTTTGATTTCTATGTTAAAAATATATTCGAATTACCATTTTTTTAAACTATAGATTAAAATAAAGAAAAACTATACCAGAACTGCAAAATTTCACGGAACAAAATTTTAAGAAATAAAAATTACAGAGTAACATTTTCCGCAGCAGAAGCCGGCTTTATGTAGTATCTGCATGCCGGAAAGTGTTATAAAATTCTTTACCCATTGACTTAATTTTAAAAGCTATGTCTGTTCAAGTATTTCCCTCTTCACGAGTAACCTTCTATTCATACTAGGGAGAAATGACTAAAGATTCTTTGTTAATCTGCTCTGTCTGCATTAGGGTGGAGTGAAAATGGCAAAAATTTTTTTTTATTTATTTTAATATTTCCTGACTCGACAAATGGTGCTGTTTGGCAAAAAAGTCACAGAAAAAAATTCTAGTCCATTCACTGATTGTCTTCAGGTTCCACACTGGGCTCAAAGAAAGGAAAGTTAACGTAAAAAGTAAAAAAAAAAATCAATATTTTAAAATTTATTTTTAATGTTTACAATAACTTTATTTTCTGACTCAAAAACAGTTCTAACTACTAAAAAGAAATAGCAAAATACTGCCGTTAACAAAAAAAAAAAAAAAAAAAAAAAAAAGAAGAAGAAAGAAAGAAAGAAAAAAGAAGTCACTAACTTGAAATCGAGCATCATAAGTTTTTGGGTATATTTTAAATACACAGCTATAAAATATTTACATATTACTTCATTTTTAAAGACAATTAATATTTAGAAAGCATACGAATACAGAAAAGGTAAGGATTCCAAATTTACCTTTCGAGTATTATTGACTAATAAAACTCTTTACTTTAATCAGTCTTCAATTTCGGAGTCCACATGTCGGGCTAAATAATTAACTTTGGTCTCAAACTTTGGAAATTCCTTTCACAATTTATTTCACAACGAATGTATCCATCTCTGTCTTCTGCTCCACACGTTACCAAAGATGCATGCGTTAGTAGTCTTACATGCCTTTCTACTGCTTGAGAATGGCAAGGGAGCTTCTTTATTTCAAATTCTGAAGCGTTTCTGATCATACTTGCTACGTCTTCGTCACTGAGGTTCATGGTAGCTGGTGGTTCCAAAGGATTGTCCCAGTGAATCGTGAAAATACTCCTCTTCTTCTAAATTTATATTCCAGTGATCAAATTGGCATATTTTTCCCTTCCAGTCAGTTTTTCTTGCTTTCAATATTCTTCTTAGGCCAAGTTCTGGAATATGAGATCATTCATCAAACAGCATTGCCGACAGAATATTTTCAGAATGAGCAAAATAAGAGTTCCTCTGAATAACTTCATGAATGATGGTCTTAAAATCTTCTGGCAGGAATGAACTTCTTTTCATCATTCCGTGCTCCATGAGTAGCGCCTGGGATTTTCTTTAATTAAAACCAGGATGGCACATAAACTTCATCACACAGTCTACTGGGAGTTTAAAGCATTCTGTTAGTTCAGCAGACGATACGTACAGGTGCAGTATTCTGTTCGCTGTAGTAAGTCAGCTTGAGTGAGACATCCTTCCTGGACTTCTGTTTGACAAATTTGGATGGCACTGTCAACAGCATACTGCCCTAGAAATATCGAAGAGGTACTTTAGGCCTGTACTGAGGTCTTTTTTATCAATTTAAGGCAGAACAACGGGAACAGAAACAAAATTTGTCACAGCAAGGGTTTCATACGTTTCCAGACATTTTCCTATTGTTCCAGAAAACTGGTGTGACCTATATGTCTTTTCTTCAATCTTATGAAAAAGGTGGTGAAGGGGTAGTTCATCAGTATGCAATAAGCATACAAACCAGGGCAATTTATGGCCAACAAAGATTTCAAGCCGACTAACTACGCCATTTTTCTTCCCAACGTTGACTTTCGTTCCATCGCACTCAACGGCAACAAGATCCGAAAATGTAATCTCTTTCTATGTAACGAAGTTGATGATGCTGCATGTAATATCAGCACTAGAGCCTGAATCCGGAGTCACATGTCTTATGTGAACAGAACCAGGTTCTGATAACAAAAAATATGCTCTTTCGCAGCTATAGTCGAATATAAAAAGCTTCCTTTCTTGCATTATAGTTTTGTCCTTTCTTCCATCGAAGTATATGGCGTACAAAAACTGTGTTACTTGTGTAGAATTAAGTTGTGATCGTATCTTTCATTATGATTTTTAATAAGGGAATTACTTCTTGGGGACTTACCACAGGGAGGAGGCTTTCTTCCAAATTCTTTCAACGTCCGAAGAAATAATTTCGATGATCTCTTTTACTGAAGGATCTTTCTTGTTCCCTTGCTTCCACACTATATCATTTTTTGTGAATAAGAAATGCTTCATTAAATCAGAATACGTTGGTAACACTGTCTCTTTCAATTGTACTGAGATTCCGAAAACACTACAAAACGTTCCCCTTCTACTTGTGGTCATATTTAATTCAAAACTCCGTATTATTTTGTCAAATATAAATAAAAATTAATAAAACTTATTGCTTCAATCTTACAAATTAGAAACAAGTGGTTAAAACAAGGGCAGTCGCAAAAACGAATCATTCCACACAATAAAAGTGACGTGCCTTATTAGGTTATGATAAAATAGTTATCAGATTAGAACACGCGCTGCCATCTAGTATTTTTTAGAGTATAATTTGCCTTTTTTACGTACAAAAATCCATTTCTGGATGTGATATCTGAAAATAACGTTTTAATAAAATAATTTATTAATGACAAAGTAATTCATTAATATTATTTTAAAATTAATTAATTATTTAGCAAAATATTAAATTAAAAAATATTTTTTTTACCTAAAAGTTATTAAAAACTTGAAAAAAAGTCAATATAAATATTCACTTGAGGTGTGGAACCTCAAGATATCAACATTTTAAGCTGAAATTTGGAGACAATTGGTTTCAGCTAGTTTGGCACCATATAATGACTCTGGCAATGTGAACTTCGAAAAAAAGTTTTTTCGCTCCACCCTAGTCCGCATCCCCCCCTGAAATCCAAACATCGGAACAAAAGTACACTTACAAGGGCATATCTATAAAAAGGAAGAGGGAGGGGGAATCTTGATTCTGGTAAATCCTTTTCTCCACTGAGTGTAAATTTTTACTCTCATCACGCCGGATGAAAACATCAGTTTATACTATATTTTGTTGTATCATAAACTGGCTAATTAAATTAATAATTCTAATCAATATATTTTTTTCATTTGCAATAAAAGACCTAAATTTGTTACGATGTAATATTTAAATTTTACTTTCATAAATATAGAAACTGTGTGACGAAACGCTTGATATTATTTGAAAGTATCTTGAAAATAATTTCCAAGTCCCATTCAGAAAATCCTTCAATTTCAGTTCAATCTTCAGTTAGTTACAGGCAGGTGAAATTCGGTCTAGTGGATAGAAGCAGCAGTTCTGGAGTCAGGAAGTTGGGGGGTTCAGTCCCAGAGAGTGCAAGTAAGGTAGAAGTTGTAATAATGGAAATAATTCCTATGTTCGATGACTGAAAAATATTTTTAACTAATTATCAATAAATAAAAGCACCTGTTAATCGTTATTTTTTATTTTTAGCTTAGAAAATAAATTAGTATTGTGAATAGATATTTATACATGCTTAATATTATTATGTTCCTTAATATTATTTTCTCCTTTATATTGAAAAAACTATAAAATTGTTATTTTAAAAAATTAAAAATTACGTTAAAAAATAAAGTAGAAAAAAAGAAAAAAAATTACGTTAAGGAAAGAAAATATTAACAGTGAAAATTAACTTATTTTTTTCGTGGAAAGTGGTGAACATTTTAACGCTTATATTGCGCTCCAGAAAAACGTTAATTTGACGAAAGTTCGTTAAAAGGACAAGGCAAAAAGTCGGTATTTTGCCATTTATTTAACTGTTGTCTGTGACTTGTATGGAGCCAAAATTTTGTTCTTTGTGTGAACTACTGGTGTCACCACCATGACAACATATAAATATAGAAAAAATTGAAATTTCCAATTTTCGGTAATAAATTATACCTTACAAGCTCATTTAAGTTTTGAAAACAAAAATTTGTTTCTCGATGATTTTAACAATTAGCAATTACTAGTTAATGCTTATTATTGCTTTTACAGTGTCAATTACTGGTGCCCTTCCCTATACATTTTAGAAACTTAAAATAATATTACAAATACCGTTAGCTTAACATTTACTCAAAGTCGCTTCCTTTGGATGCAATGCAAATATGATCCGTCTAGAAAACTCTTCCAGTACTTTGAGTAGTACACTTGGTAAAATAAATAAAAACTTTGTGAAAAAACACATTTAAAATGATACTTATAACAAGAATGTGCGTTTTTTGACAAAATTTTTATTTTTTTTTTAAGTTTAACACCAGTATTTTGAGTGTTTTTTCTGTAGCATACTTGGTGTTACACATTTGCATTCTTCACATGTACGATTTAGTAAATTTAATGGACTTACTGAATCTTTTTGATATAATTTACTTTTCAAGAAACCCCAGAAAAAGTAATCTAAGGGGTTCAAGTTGGACCAATCTTGGAGGCGACTCAACAGGACCGCCATACCCAATTATTTCCAAATGTTTCGGTAAGAACAGAACGGACCTTTACTGATTTATGTGCTGCAGGCCCATTATAATGAAACCACATTTGTATCCCGTTGTAATTCAGTTGTTAAGGCGTTAGATTCGTAACTGGAAGGTTGCGGGTCCGGTTGCCCATATGTGATGGAAAGAGTAGGGTAGACCGGGGCACTTTTACGCAAGGGGTACGTTTACGCAGTGCACTTTTTCCGAAACGAGTCAGTTACAACTGGCGCGCCACCAGTTATGACAAATTGATGCTGCTCCCTAGCGGGTATTCTCACGAGTTTTTGAGAGTCGGTCAAGCTTCGGCCTAGCATGCGGAAAGGATAACCTGTTTTCTGTCAAGGTGAGTAAACTTTGTGTTGAACTTATTGAAACTTATTGCGAACTAATAATAATTAATTAAGAATAAACAAACATATGAACAGTAAAAGAATTTTATCCTTTTTTGGGAAGTGTATTTGTATCAACAGAAATCTTTTTAATTTTCGTTGCACGTTAAAAATAAATTCAAAAATGGCAACGGGGCACGTTTACGCACGTTCTTACTGCTTAAGCGTGCCCCTGAAGTTTTTTTACTCCGTACTGGCTCAAACCCTTTTTATATTTTCAAGGTATTTAGCTTTGCAAATCATCGTTTAATGTTTAATTGAGTAACATATTCGTCACTTATAGCTTACAATCATATATACTGCCTTCATACCTGTTCAGATTTAATTTTATAGACTATTCAGCCTGTAATAAATTTTCTTTATTTTACAGATGGTAAGACATTATGTTCAAACAACTAACAGAAAGTTAGATGTCAAAATAATGAATAATGCCGTTCTGAAAGTGAGACTTGGTCAAAACACTATTCGACGGGCTGCCAAACTTTATGGATTGAATGACAAGACAGTGGGTAACTATTGAAAAAATGGTCTAACCTGCGTATCGAAAACCTGAAAACACACAATGAGAATGAAAATGTAAGTTGAAAATTTCCTATAATATTAAACAGTTTATGTAGTTTTAACTTGTTTTTTTTTATGAAACCACCGTAGAATACCAAATACAAATTTAAGAGTTCACACATATAAACTTTTAAATAATATGGAGCCGTTTTTGTTAATTGAAGTCCCCCCCCGCACACACCGTTATTTGAATACCGATTTAAGCGGTTAAGGTATCAAAATATTCACCTCCTGTTTTGTTGTGGAAAAGGTTTTCACTATGCACTAATTTTATTCTGAAGGTCACTGGCTACCGTCAAAGCTCTTATCACTTTTCATCAGACTAATGTGGGGAAATATTTTATTCCATCTCCTAAAATATATATCAGCTACTGGTCGAGTGAATCGCAGTTATTAGCAGAACGCGTTTTTTACGTAGCCTATAGTCTACTTATTTATGTATGCCTTTTCAATTAAAAAAAGTATTTTTTGCAGGTTGATGATGAACTAACTCCTGATCCAGAGGCCCCACCGACTCCAGGGGCCCCGGTAGAAGATGTGGTGCCAGGTAGCATACATTATACGGCTCAGTTTGAATATTCCAGATATCAAAACATAAGTAAACGTAAGATACATGAAAGGGGGTTTGAAAAAAATGACCAGAAAATTTATAATTTTTAATTACAAAATAAATAGTTTATTAAATTCATATTTTGTTCGTTTGTGCAGGTGTTCGGGTCTAACCAAGAAAAATTGCTTGTGGAATACCTTCTGAATGCTTCCTATATACATTTTGGCCTTTCCCCTAAAGAAGTAAGAAGATTTGCATTTACATCTGCTGTAATTTCTAACAGAAAAATCCGTCAGTCTTGGAACGACAATGGAATGGCAGGACCGGATTGGCTTACTTCTTTCCTAAAACGACAGCAAACTCTCGACCCCTCAATATACGAGCTTAGCTGGAGCCACAAGTTTCAATCGAACTAATGTGTCAGTATATTTTGGTAATTTGACAACTGCCATAAAAATACTTAAGGTTGGGCCTGCTGACATTTGGAATGCAGACGAAACAGTTGTAATGACTGTTCAGAAGCCCGACAGAGTCTTTGGACGTAAAGGGTTTCGATAAATACGGAAAATTACTTCGGGCGAAAGAGGAACTCTAGTAGCAGTGGCCCTGTCAATCAGTGCTGCCGGGACATTTATTCCCTATTCATGTTTTTTCCTAGGGTCAACTTTAAGGAACACTTTCTGAGATATGGCCATGTAGGCAGTGCTGGAGATGATAACGCATCGGAATGGATGATGGAACACAACTTTTTAAAATTCGCTAAGCATTTTTTGGCCCATGTCAGGTGTTCCACCTCAAACCCATGCCTCCTGATTTTAGACAATCACGAGTCCCACTGGTCAGCGGATATATTGGAATATTTTACAGAAAATGGAGTGACGCTACTATTATTCCCGCCCCACTGCAGTCATAAACTGCAGCTTCTTGACCGCAGTGTTTTTGGGCAACTCAAAAAATATATTAACACTGCATGCGATTCATGGATGACTAGTAACAAACGCCCAATGAATATTCATGACATTCCTTTAATTTTGGTATTAACCTTACACCTAGCAGCTACTCCAGCAAACATAAAGTCAGGATTTAAAGTGACAGGGATTCAACCGCTGAACCCACTGATACTTTCAGAGGCTGATTTCATGCCATCGTACGTAACTGACAGACCAGAAGCAACATCGCCCTCTTTTAATACACTATCTGGCCAAAAGTATCCGGACACCCCCTAAAAAAGTGGTTTTGGTGGGTGACGCAATTTGATGCGTAATCGAAACCTCTAAAAGTGTTGGTAGTGGTTAGTCAGGTTGTATGTATGCGTTTGTGAAGCAATGAGTAAGTCAAAGGAACTTAATGAGTTCGATCGTGGCACTATAGTGGGATGCCACATTTGTGGGAAATCAGTTCGTGAGATTGTGGACATTCTACAAAAGCCTAAATCCACAGTGAGTGATGTAATTGTGAAGTGGAAACGTCGAGGTAGTGAAACTGCAGAAAAACGGTAGTAGGCCGAAAAAACTTAGTGAATGCAGCCGCAGAACTCTGAAAAAGGTAGTGAAAAACAATCGCAAGGCCTCGTTGGTGGAAATTTCTCAGGAGTTCCAAAGTTCACCAGGCGTTAGTGTTAGCAGCAGGACTGTTCGTCGAGAGTTAAACAACTTGGGATTCCATGGTGGTGCAGCCGCTCACAAGCCGAACATCACTCCACAGAATGCGAAACATCGATTGCAATGGTACAGAGATCAACGTCATTGGACTGTGGACATGTGAAAAACTGTTCTTTGGAGTAATGAATCTTGCTTCACAGTCTGGCAGTCAGAGGGACGCAAATGAGTTTGGCGGATTCCCTGCGAACGTTTTTTGCGTGACTGAATTGTGCCGACTGTTAAGTTTGGTGGTGCAGTATAATGGTGTGGGGCGTTCCTCGTGGTTTGGCCTGGGTCCGTTAGTTCCTGTAGTTGGAAACATGAACTCTGCGATGCATATGGACATTCTGGACAATTCTGCACTCCCAACAGTGTGGCAATATTTCGGGGAAGGCCCATTTCTCTTCCAGCAGGATAACTGCTCCATTCACATATCGAGGCTTGCACAGACGTGGTTTGACGAAATGGGCTTTCAAAAACTTGACTTGCCTTCTCAGAGCCCCGATCTAAATCCCATGGAACACCTGTGGGACGAATTAGAGCGCATATTACGCAGCCAGCCAAATCGACTATCCTCTCTGTAAGCACTCACTTCAGTTGTGATGGACGGCTGGAAGTCAAATCCTATGGCCACGTATCAAAAACGGTGGAAAGTCTTCCCACACGTGTGCAGGCTGTCATCGATGCAAAAGGGGGACCAACATCATATTAATATGTGCCTCAGGACGCTCCAAGTCCATATCACTGGGTTTCCGGATACTTTTGGCCAGATAGTATAGTCCTACTAACGCCTCTGGCAGTACAGCATAAGTCTCTGACATTTATATGTCTGTCGATACTCAAAGTATTTCTCCCTTCAGCCCTTCCACTTCGTCACATGTGGACTATCCAACGCCTGAACAACTGAGACCATCTGAGAACGCAGGACCAAGGTTTGGCACCAAGAAAGGGAAGAAAAAGAGGGAGTCCGCAATTCTAACTCCTAACTGATACTCCTTTTTAAGAAGCCCTCAGACAAAAGCAGTTAGAAGCAAAAAAGAAAAAAATTATGGCACAACAAAAGAAAAAATTATGTAAAAACTTACTAGTTTCTATGAAAGCAGAACAAAAAGCAGTAACGAGAAAAGTTTCAAACCAAAAACTGCATAAGGGAAAAGGTTGGTACTCTTCGGAAAAAGAAAATAGTGAATGAATCTGATGACGAAGATGAAAACTGTGTGTGTATTTATTGTTTGAAACCATACAACCAATCCAAAAAACGACAAGATTGGGTTCAATGTCTTAATGCAAGAGGATGCAAAAGGTGATCCCACGACAAGTGTGCAAAAAGACATACTTTATTTTTGTTAGTAAAAACTGTAACAGCGATGGTGAAGATGACTAAATAGTTTCTGTTTTTTGATAGCAATAAGCGCTGTTTTCAGTTTAGACTATAAAATGTTCTTTAATTAATCCTCTTTAATTATTTTTATTTTTACACAATGTTTTAAGTTATAAATAAAGCATTTTAATTTGAGTAAATATTTATTTCTCTTACTCCTTGGTATCACTTATAATGTACGTAAACGTGCCCCACTTGATGCGTAAACTTGCCCCGTTCCCGGGGTAAGTTTAAGCAACAGACGTGGAAGTAGTAAGCGCGGCGCTTCGGCCGGCGGAAGTGACGTCACCAAAGGGGGCGTTGCCTATACTTCGCTCGCACTTAACCTGAAAGCGTTGGGAAAGCTACAGCGGCCGCTTTACAGCTCGTAAATCGGCCGTAACGCATGTATCACTCCGAGAATTCTCTCTTACTTTCTCTGCGTACCACAGCTGGCTGTTACTCCATTACTTGGCGCAGAACAGCTCCCTTCCACTATAGGGGGCCTCCTCCGCTCTTGCGACCTTCTTTCTCCCCTACTCCCGGCAATTCGTTGGGCTGTCTTCGAAAGTTTTGTACGGTACCGCTAATAAGTGCACTATTAGCGGTACCGTACAAAACTTTCGAAGATTTAAAACTAATAAATTTAAACTTTAAATACGCCATTACTTACCTATTTTTACGATATTTGAATGTGCGGAAGATTATTTTAAAAGTATGTTGCTTCCACAAGTTTGGCATTCCTTGTCTATTCAGGTTTTTGTGCTATATTTTACGCTGAACGTAAATTTCGATAGAATAGCTAAATTTTCATCTAACTGAAGTTCTTCCATTGATGTTCCAGTTCACGTTAATTAACACGTTATTCTTCCCATAACATTTTACAAATCGGAAATCAGGTTCTTTGACATGCACAGACCATTAAGCCCAAGAAAATTACTTCTTATAAGCTATCAAAAACTGACGGCTAAAAGAAATTCAAAACTCAAAAGTACGCAAGAATGTACTTAAAAAGGAAACTTTCTTTTTCAAACAGTATGTATGTATGTATAGTATATGCGTGCAAAAACCTGCCTTAACTGAAGCCTTTATTAATCAAAATCTTGTTAGCGGAACTATTACTGAAATTGAACCCCTATTCAATAGCAAACTCTTTAGCGGTAAATTTTTTCAGTCTCTTTTGAAGCCATTTAAAACAGACTTTACTACTGTATATGCATGTGAGTAATATTTCATATTTAACAACACTATATTCCAAGCTTCACTGAAAAGGGGATCAACCAGGCACGTATCCAGAAAAACATTTCGGAGAGGGTACAAACGGTAAAAAAAAATTTCAGAATTTTTCACGAAAAGATTATGACATTATCATTTTCGTAAAGAAAATCAAAATTTTGTAAACCCCCACTACCCTTAAATACATCCTTGAGGCCAACACTGTGAGATAAGACAACATAAATTTAATGTTCCTGATCATCGCATATAGAAGGCGAAAGCCTTCTTTTGCGAATGCAATTCTCTGAATTCGAATACAATTCTCCGACAGCCAGAAAGCAAACCAACAGCAAGCAAATACATGGCTCCACAATTAAAATTAGTGATAAAGGAAAAGGTAATATACTGGCCCTAAAGCAAGCTCAATAATGTTTAAATAGCAAGAGGGCATGCAATGCCTCAGAATCAGATTGTTGTGTTGTGTGCAGTAAGGCAAACCTGCACGAGGGGTATTTGCCAAGGATGGGTAGTACCTTGGTCAGAGGACTTTCTAAGGGGTTCTTACGCGTATGCACGTTACATCTGGAGAAAACAGACCGTGCACATTCGCCACGTATACATAATAATCTTTTAGCGGGCTGGATTCGAATCCGACACCCTGCCAAATGAACTAAATGATTGCGCATGTTATATACGTTGGGTATGTATATCGAAAATGTAAAGAATGTAATGTGATTTTCTGTCTATAATTTTAAAAGCCCCGTAGGGGGCTTTTATAGCCCCGAAAAGGACTCTTTGTAGCCCTGAAAAGGACTGTTTGTAGTCCTGAGAAGGACTGTTTGTAGTCCTGAGAAGGACTGTTATTCCTCTATACGTTCAACTCCGCTAAGGTTACCATCGTCATCAGTGTACAACTCAGTATCCTCAGATGAATCCAAAACGCTGAATTGGATTGTTTCAACTGTGTTTTCAGCCAGACCATCTAACTCCCACATTCTTTTTTCTTCTTTTTTCACGTGCTCAACGCAGTTAAACCAAGAAGCTTTTTCTATTCCTTCAGCAGTTAGCTTCATAATTTCGTCCATTTTAAATGTCCGATTCTCTGCTGAAACATGGCCTTTAACCTGGCTCCACACAAGCTCAATTGGATTTAACTCGCAATGATACGGGGGCAAACGAAGTACTGTGTGTCCATGAAATGCAGCTATTTTGTCAATTTTGTAGCTTTCGTATAATTTTTTGTGATCCTTGACAATGCTAAGCAGTTCTGCCTTTAGCATGTCATCACTCCAGAGTATGTTTTTTTGTGTGAGCCATGCTTGTATATCTACTTTCTTGGTAGCACTTGATGGAATTTGCTCTACATGAATTGAATGATATGGAGCATTATCCATAACAATTATACTTCGGGGCTGGAGTTCAGGCAGAAGTTTTTTTTCAAACCATTCTTCATAATGGGAACCATTCATTTCATTATGATAGTCTCCAGAATTTTTCTTGGCTTTAAAAATTTCTACGGATCCTTTAACAAACCCGTCTTCATTTCCAGCCCCTATTATAATTAATCTCGCCCCTTTACCTGACGGTGCTTTTAGTCCAGTTGACAGACCATTTAAAAAGGCATGTCTCTTGGATTTCACACTTGAGTCTTGCCACACACGTTCCTTGGTGTACCCTGCATTTACCCACGTTTCATCTGTATAGTAAATTTTTCGGCCTTCGGAACGGTAACGTAGCATTGTTCTCAAATACTGATGACGCCATTGCAGTATATCATCACGTTCTATCAGCATCGAAGAACGGCTTCTCTTTTTATATACAAATCCCAAATCTTTCATCAAGCTCCTGACGCATGTGATTCGGAGATTTGGAAGATCTTCATCTTCGTTTATAGCGGCCATTACTTTTTGGGCTGTGGGTATCTCATTTTTGAAAAAAAAAGAATGCACTTTTCTACGAATTGCAGTTTTTGTGAAATCATCATAAATTTGAAGCCTTCGTCGTGTAGCCACTTTTAAAGGCCGCTTTTTCCCAGGAGTAGATAGAGTCCCGCTCTTCCTTATTTCTGTTTTCATTCGGTAAATACTAACCGACGAAACACCAGTTAATTCAGAACAGAGTTGAACAATTTCATTTTCTGATTTTGACTGATGTTGCTCTCTGAGTTTAGTGTACACATTTAAGACAATAACCTTAGCAGAGCTCCTTAAGGGTTTTCCAGCTTTATGAGGCTGGAAAGTGAAAGAAAACGAATTTGCAGAGGAAGCCATTACGAAAATACAAGGAAAACGACGACAATAAGAAATCACTGCTCAGCTCGGAGACAGGAGAAAAGATAAGAATGCGGGATTGCGCGGGGGTGGTGGGAGCATTTTGGAGGAACGGGGGTTACCAGGTCATTGTGAAAACCAGCGGTCAAGACTGAATTTTCCGCCAAGAGTGTGAAAGTTCTAATTGGTGGAATGCGTTGAATGGGGATGTACGAGCGGTTTATTGTTAACTCCTGAAAATTGCAAATTTTTCTATACTAACTGCTCATACAAGCAGTAGCTTGTAAAATTGAGAATCATTTGAAGGATTTTAGACAAAAAAATTGAAAACTAATGTTTTAAAATCCGCAAAAATGTGCGAACTATATATTTTTGCGGATTCACACTTCATTCTACCTTTGGTAATGCTATCAGGATAAGTGCGAGCGAAGTATAGTGACGTCACGAAGGGGGCGTGACCGGAAGTGACGTCACGAGTGGTTTCACTCGTGAAAGGAGTTTCTTTTTACGGAATGGCAACACCAAGTTTCTCTTTTATTGAGTGGCAACGGATTTTTAGTTTCGGAATGGGGCTTTGAATTTTTTTCTGACTTGCAATTTTTTGGATTTTAGTTTTGGAATTATTAATGAATTTTCGTTAATTATTAATTAATTATTTTGATTACTATCATCTGGTACTAAATTTTAGAACTCATTTGTGGACTTGGATTTAATTAAAAAAATATTTTTTCTGACTTGCCCGCCATGGCCTCGAATCCTGGACCTTTCGCATGGGAGCCCAATGCCCTGACCACTGGACGGCTCTCGGCTTTACTGACGTTAGCTAAAGATCAAAGTCTATTCTAGTTTCGGGATCGGACTTTGCAATTTTTTTCTTGAAATGTTCCTGGAGTTGTGAAATTCATTATTTTCATAATCGTAATGAATATTGCTCAATAATTTATTGATTATTTTAATTATCTTAATGAGTTTTAGTTAATCGTTTTTAATTATTAAGTTTTTAATGAACGATTCACTTAATTTTGGGGGAAATAGAATAATCTGAGTCCTTTTTTTATTTTACTAATAAATCATACATTTCATTTCTATAAAACGTTATTTATTATATAATCCCGAAACCAACCACGAAATAGGAGGATTCCATTTTTTTATTTTATTTATTAAATATTTTTTCCCCTCACAGAATTTTAATTTAACAAGTCAAATGTTATTTTTCTAATTTTTTAAGATGATTTTTTTTCTAATTTTAAATAATCGTACCTGTATTTAAATGAATATACCCAAATCACATGCATAGCAATTTTACAGACCAATACAATCTTAAAAAACCCAGGCATACAAATGAAGGTAAAGTAAATAGGAGTTCACTTTGCAAACACAGACATACAGTTATACTTTAAATTAAATACATGTTTATACAGAACGCACAAAAGGTATTTTGCACGCACATACTTGCATGTAAAAAAATATAGGAACATATACATATGAAAACAAGGCAAGTCCCGAAGCGCTCAGAAAATGCAAACAGACACCTACACTGTTTTTCCCCCCCACACCTAAATACACTTATACTTTCTTATATATATCAATGCATCCATAAAATAGACACACACACACAAATACATTCAAACCCCTTTTATAAAATCAAACGCATACAATAATATATACTATAAAATATATATATTTGAACACAATTTTACCGATAGAATTACATGTAAGCCGTTTTCACCTCAAAACATTTTAATCACTTCACAGTTTTAAAAAGGTTATTTTCTTTTTATTAAATATTTGCACTTTTTTCCTTAAATATTTTTTTCCCTTTATCATTTGCAGCGATTTTTAATAACAATTTTAACAAGTTAGATGATTTTTTTTCTAAATTCAAATAATCGTACCTGTATTTTCAATGAATATACCCAAATCACATGCATAGCAATTTTACGGACCAATACAATCTTAAAAAGCACAGGCATACAAATGAAAGTAAAGTATAGGAGTTCACCTCACAGATACAGATATACAGCTACACTTTAAATCAAATACATGTTTATACAGAGCGCACAAAATACATATCCAAATACATTTCACACACTTACTTGCATGTAAAAAACACAGAGACATATATTTATAAAAATAATGTAAATCCGGAAACACTCACGCACAAACATACACCTAAGTACACGGGCACACAAACATTCATACAAAAACACGCAGACACACGTACAAACACACGAGAATAATCGGACGCGCTCACACGCAAACACGTACTTGCAATACTAATTTTTGCCTAAATCAAACACACGTATACAAAAATGCACAAATACATACCGGTATCACAGGTCTAAAAATTCATATAAAGTATACCCGGACATACTTTGCAGATTTTAAAACACACCTAAGTTATTTTCATCTAAATACAGTTAAATACATACATTTTTCCCAAACACACATACGTACACACTTAATAATATACAAATAAATATGAAAAGTTGAAAAAAAAAGTTTTGAAAAAAATTGAACATAATTGGAAAAGTTGAAACAGTTTTTGAAAAAGTTGAAAAATTTTGGAAAAGTTGAAAATTTTTGGAAAAGTTGAAAATTTTTGGAAAAGTTGAAACGGTTTTTGAAAAAGTTGAAAAAGTTTTGAAATGGTTTGCGACTTCTTTGCACAGTTTTTAAAAAGTTGAAAAAGTTTTGAAAAAGTTGAAACGAATTTGGTAAAAGTTGAAAAAGTTTTGAAATGGTTTGCAACTTCACTGCGCAGTTTTAAAAAGACTATTTTTATTTATTAAATATTTGCACTTTTTTCCTTAAAGATTTTTTTTTGAAAAAGTTTTGAAAATGGTTTGCTACTTTCTCGAACAGTTTTAAAAAGTTGAAAAAAGTTTTGAAAAAGTTGAAACGAATTTGGAAAAAGTAGAAAAAGTTTTGAAATTGTTTACAATTTAACTGCACAGTTTTAGAATGACTATTTTTTATTTATTAAATATTTGCACTTTCTTTCTTAAAGACTTTTTTACCTTTATAATTTGCAGTGGTATTTTATAACAGTTTTAACAATTTAGATACTATTTTTCTTAATTTTAAGATGATTTTTCTTATAATTATAAGTGACCATACCAGTATTTTAATGATTATGATAAAAATGAAACGAAAATACAAAAATGACAGGTAAATAATGTACACCAGGAAACACTTTACATATACAAACACTTCAAGCATCTAAGGTATTTTTCATCTGAAATGCATTTCTGAACACATGAACGTATATCAGAACGCACAATCATATACCTAAGTGTACTCGCACATATAACTACTTTTTCTAAAGGATCCTTTCAGGGCTTAAATTACTGACATAAGTTGACATACACACTCCAGGAAATAGAGCAAAGGCAAAAGTATACGATACCCATATTTACATGCATGCTAGTAAATAAAAACAGCTTTTTTTCTTATGTATTAACAGTATTTTTTTTTACAGATTTTTTTTAACTACGCAACACGTAAATAAATAAATAAATAAACTTACCTTACTGATTCAGAAAAGTGACTGCCTTTTACTTGTTTTTCTTTTTTAAAAAAAGTAACGCTATGAGGCATAAAAAAATCAAAACACACACACACAATTTTATGTGGTTTAAAACGTAAACTCGTTTATTGCGATTCTATGTTCACCATGATTAATAAGTTTGAAAATTATATCAAACTTCACACACTTGTTTCTGTACGATTCGTTTAAAACATAAGCCGTGCAATTAATACTATTGCAATATTTTACGTTTGAATAGAATTCTGGAATTACAATAGTTTCTGAAACAATTCTACCATTAAATATTATATCAAATGTTCCAGTCCAAGTAATATTTAGTCCTTCTTCTATGTTGCAAATATTTTCTAAACTTAAGCGCACGGTGCTTTTTCTGGGGTATATATACACTTCTTTCCTACACTAAGGGCACATTTTTCTAGTTCCGGGAAGTCTGTAATCGAAAACACGTTCGATGCACGTCATGTGGTATTCATGATTGCAACTAAGTTTGCAGTAATCATAGCCGGTCTCAATTAATTCACTTTAACAAACACAGCACTCTCTTGAATTCATTTCCTTTTTTTTTCTTGTTTTTTAGTCGGAGTTGATCTTACACCAAGTTAAAAACTGCTTTGAAATAAACGTTCAAAACCTGGGTAGGAAGAAAGTATTGTTCACACGAAGATTTCACCCGTAATTTAAGTTAAGTACTACCACGTTCTAACATACGCATGTCAAGTACTACCATGTTCCACCATACACAGGTAGGGGGTGTGGTAGGATCAGAATAGAATGGTAAACAACAAAACACGCCGACACACGTACAAACACTCGAGAAAACGTGAATCCGGACGCACTCACGCACAAACAGGCATTTACAGTACTGATTTTTTTCTCCTAAATTAAATACACGTATACAAAATTGAACAAATACATACCGGTATCACAGCATTTTTATCTAAATACACTTAAACGCGTATATTTTACCACACACACACACACACACATACACTCTTAATATACAAATAAATAGAAAAAGTTGAAAGTGTTGAAACGGTTTTTGAAAAAAGTTGAAACGAGTTTGGAAAAGTTGAAAAAGTTTTGATAAATTTTCAAACGGCTTTTTTTTGAAAAGTTGAAAAAAGTTTTCTTTTTTTCTTAAAACTATTTTTTCTTAGTTTTATTTGCAAAGTTTTAACGGCAATCACTTTTCTGCACGAATATTTTTTCTCATATTTATTTTCTTACTGACCCTATTTTAAAAATGATTTTTATTGATTTATTTTTACTTTTTACTTTCTCATAAATTAATTCTTGTTAAGGTCAGTGTTTAGTTACATGTTTTTTTTCTTTTTTTTTCTAGAGATAATGTTTATTTATTTTTTACTTAGATTTTTTAAATATTTTTGTATATATTTAGGAGTTGCGTGGATTTTTTCTGTACTTATATACAGTTTGTATAAATGTTTTACATTCCTTTATTTAACAATTCACCGTATTTAGATGTCTAGATATCCAAATTTTTTAAAAGAAGTATAATAATTGACTAAATATGTTGCCGATTTTCCCATTCTTAAGCAAAATACTTGCACGCTTATTGTGCATTTAAAACTTAGAAATAACGTAATTATATGTTAAAAAAGCGGACCTGTTTAACATTCAGGTACAAAAATACCTACATTTATCCTATTCATCATGAAATTTGCACTATATTTTTACCAACACATACAGAAGAGTTCAGAAATACTAACATAAGTGTAGAGACAGATGCATATATTTGCTTATTATGCACATATGTTATTACATAAACTGAGAAAATTGAGAAACATTTTTTCCCCTCAATATTTGTTAGAGGTACTAAGAAAATAATTTAAAAAAATGAAAATTGTCAGTGAAGATACATTTTATTATTAAGTAAACTTCTTTTTATTGCTGTTTGGTGCAACTTTTTAAGTAAAGAGACTTTAATGCAGCTACAGTTACAATGATATGTTAGAAGTACAAAGGAGAAAATTGAGAAAAATTCGCCAAGTTTTTCGATAATCCTATTTTTTTTATGGTAACCCATATAAGTTATTAGTTACGAATTGGATGAACAGGAAACCGAAATCAAGTACAATTGTAAAACCATGACAAGAATTTCATACAGCTAAGTACTATTAACTTGTACAGTACTATTAACTTGTTATTTATGATTTTTTTTTTTTTTTTTACTGAAAAGTGGTATTAAAATAACAGAACATAACCTATTTCTTGAATGAGCATTATAATATTTGAATACGTAATTTACAAACTATCTAACTTAACTTTTTTACATTCTTTTCTCCATTTCACTTTCTCTAATAGCAGTTTTATACCAGGAATTTAAAATAACAAAGAGAAACTTTCTGCACAAAAAACAGAACATCAAATGCAAAATGTACATATCATAACATTCACAATTTCTTACTAAAAAAGCAATTTTCAACTTGCGATAGAAGGTTTCTAACATGAAATAAAAAGTTTGTAAATAAAAAGTTCTAGAATCTTGATAAATATATGTTAAATACCTTTGAAATTATACTGTGTTGAAAGAATATGAAGTACTGCGGAATATGAAAGAATATGAAGTTCTTAAAGTATAACGAACTTGGAGTAATTTTCCGAGAAAAAAATATTGATTTACCATTTCTTAATCACACCAGGAAGCCTTACGATAATCGACTGATTTTTTTTCTTTTTTCTTTTTTTTTTTTAGAAATTCCAAGTAAACCTTAGAACATTTTACAAGACTGTTTTAAGTTATGGACTTTACGTACTTTTGGACGATATGAACTTTTTCTGAAGTAACAGGTAATTTGCATCCACAAAAATTTACTTTTTTAGCCTTAATGATCGACATTAGTATATTTTACATATTTTAGCAAAAAAGACACATTTTCACCAAAAAAACACATTTTTCTTTGTGGCCCAGTGACGTCACGAAGGGGCGTGACCGGAAGTGACGTCACGAGTGGATTCACTCATGAAAGGCGTTTCTTTTTTACGGAATGGCAACACCAAGTTTCTTTTTATTGCGTGGCAACGGATTTTTAGTTTCGGAATGGGACTTTGAATTTTTTTTTCTGACTTGCAATTTTTTGGATTTTAGTTTTGGAATTATTAATGAATTTTAGTTAATTATTAATGAATTTTAGTTAATTAATTAATTAATTTGATTACTATCATCTGGTATTAAATTTTAGAACTAATGTGTGGACTTGGATTTATTTTTAAAAATTATTTTTTCTGACTTGCCGGCCATGGGCCTCGAACCCTGGCGGCGCTTGGCTTTACTGATGTTCGCTAAAGATCAAACTGGATTCTAGTTTCGGTATCGGACTTTGCAATTTTTTTCTTGAAATGTTCCTAGAGTTGTGGAAATAATGTATTCATTATTTTCATAATCTTAATCAATGTTTAGAAAGTAATTTATTGATTATTTTAATTATCTTAATGAATGAATTTTAATTATTCATTCATTTTATTTTTACTTTATTATTTTATATTTAAATGGGATGGAAGGAAGGGGGAAATGGGAAATTGTTTTTAGAAAGGGTATTTTCTTGTTTCTTGCCCTTGCCCGGACTTGTAGAAATAATGTATTCATTATTTTAATTATCTTAATAAATATTTAGAAAATAAATTATTAATTATTTTAATTATCTTAAAGAATGAATTTTAATTATTAATTTTAAAATAGTTTCGGAAAAATGAGAGATTTTTTTTTCGTGTGGTATCAAGTTTCTTTTTTGAAGCTGGTAACGTGTTCTTCTGAAAATCGGACTTGTAATTTTCTGGAAATAATGTATAAATTATTTTAATTATCTTAATGAGGTTTAGTTAATTTTATTTGATTATTAATTATTTGTAATCAACGATTAACTCAATTTTAGGGAAATGAGAGAAGAATCTGAGTTATTTTATTTATTTATTTAGTAAATATTTTCACTTTTTTTCCTTAAAGAATTTTCTTTTCCTTTATCATTTGCAGTGATTTTTAATTACAATTTAACAAGTCAGATGCTATTTTTCTAATTTTTAAGATGATTTTTTTATTATAAGTAATCAAACCTGTATTTAAATAAACATACACAAATCACATGCATACCAATTTTTTTACGAACCAATACAAACGTAAAAACCCAGGCATACAAATGAAAGTAAAGTAAATAGGAGTGCTCTTTGTAGATACAGATATACAGTCGTACTCTAAATCAAATACATGTTTATACAGAGCGCACAAAATACCTATCCAAATACATTTCACACACTTACTTGCATGTAAAAAACACAGATACATATATTTATAAAAATAATTTAAATCCGGAAACACTCACGCACAAACATACACCTAAGTACACAGGCACACAAACATTCATACAAAAAACACGCAGACACACGTATAAACACACGAGAATAATCGGGCGCGCTCACACGCAAACACGTACTTTCAATACTAATTTTTCGCCTAAATCAAACACGCGTATACAAAAATGCACAAATACATACCGGTATCACAGCCCTAAAAATTCATATAAAGTAGACCCGGACATACTTTGCGGATTGTAACACACACCTAAGTCATTTTCATCTAAATACAGTTAAATACATACATTTTTCCCAAACACACATACGTACACACTTAATAGTATACTAATAAATATGAAAAGTTGAAAAAGTTTTTGAAAAAATTGAAAAGTTTTGGAAAAGTTGAAACAATTTTTGAAAAAGTTGAAAATTTTTGGAAAAGTTGAAACGGTTTTTGAAAAAGTTGAAAAAGTTTTGAAATGGTTTGCGACTTCTTCGCACAGTTTTAAAGACTATTTTCTTTTTCACTTATTTATTTATTTTTTTCTATGATTAATTTTTATTGGACCGTTATTTAAAACAATTATTATTTATTTTACAAAGAATTTGTTTTTCCAAGGTATATTCTTTTAATGTTCATGTGAACACACTCATTTTTTAAAGAAAAGGACAAAAAGAAACTATTTCAGTTTTGATGAAAGTCAATATTTTATTCACATTATGAAAAGTACAAATATATATTACAATGGTAACCAGTTGTTGGGAAATAAAGTGTTCTTTTTCACAATATTATGCTCTTTTCTTTTAACAGTTTTTGGCCTTGCATACATTTTCTTGGCACCCGTTAAATAAATATTTTTCACAAAGTCTGGGGGAAAGTGTACAGTGTTCAGTACGTCTTGAAACTGATCAAATGCCGCGGGTCTTTTCATTCTGTTTCTTAAGAGAAAATTTTGTGGACTCCAAATAAAGAACTCAGTTTAGAAAATGGCGTCATCCCTGGTTCTAACATCGTCGAACTCATCAATTTTCTCTTAAGAATAAGCATTATTTTGTAATCCTTCATAACACATATCAGTTTTGCTTTGTTTGAAATAAACGAATATATTTAAAATGCTCTTTAAATAATGACTGCCCATTGAGCGTAATGTATAGACATCCTTCGGGTGCTTCTATACAAGAAGTATAATGCTGCATACCTTTTTCGATAGAGTGCATGGTATGATATGTAGGAAGAACGTATATAAATTTCGTAGTAATCGAAGCATATTTACAGCATCTAGAGCATGAACGGAAGGACAGGCAGACAAACCAAATCATAAGCACTTTTCAACCTTATTGGAAAGTATTAAAAGTCAGCAATATAATTTCCAACTTCTGATCCAGGTATACACAAAATGATGAGATTTTTCTTCTGAAAGACTGAAAGTTCTAGTAAGTCTGATGGAAGGATTTATTATAGTCAAACAAATGCCCGATATTTCACTAATATTTATATGATTTGTGAAAAACTGACTCCTATAATCAGTTATTCACTATCGAAGACATTTCACTGAGAAATGAAGTTCCAGATTTTCTCAGCTACTGTCTATTAGCCAAATGAATGATAAATTACAAAAAATTTCCCTGTGTCTTTCCGAGATATGTAAGTGAAGACCCTTAACGAAAGTGATGCTTACGTGCAAATTATTCTAAATCGATATCGTATATTTTTTACAATGTTAATTAACCCCCGACTCGCATTTAAAGCAGAATTTACTCTCAGAATTCTCCGTTTGAAACTTTCAATAATATAAATACCCTTTTCTTTTTGCCGAATATTTCTTTTTATCATTTTTCAGAAATGAAAATCTTTTCCTAACTTTAATATAAATGTGACGGAAAGTGAATTGGCTGTGGCTTTGTTTCTAGATTCCGTTATAAATCATAGTTTGCGGAGGATTCCCTTTGGAATCACTTACGGTACTAAAGAAAAATGCATTTTGTGTGTTGATGAAAGTCGTAAAATCGACCCTAATCACCTTAATGCAAGTCAGAGAAATATTTTGGAATGAAAAAACAAGGGAAGAAGATTGAAAATGGTAGAAATTATTGAAGATGACAACAAAACGCACTTCAAGAATCTAGAATTTAAAGCGGATTCTCTTAAAGAATTTCTCTCCAAAACCTTGAGTGTACGGGTTTTGGTATTTTATCAATATATATAGTATATATATATATATATATATATGATTGTTTTGTTTTGCCAGGCGCACTAAAATCCGAGCTTGTTCGTTATAAGAAACATGCACGCATTGACAAGTTTGTACAGATTGTTCTCTTTATTAAGAATGTAGCTAACAAGTAAGTGGGTCATTTAAAATTGATCACAATCCCACAGAAGGGCTTTTCTATGCGTCCATCTGTGAATGTACCGTCTTAAATTTTTACTTTTAAAAGAATCACACATTCTATTTAGTAGCAGTAATTTTATAGGGAAAACAGTTGACCAACTGTTGCCCCTGCAAAATTAACAACAACAACAAATGTATGCACCTATAATTGCAAATTTTTTTTTAATGAAACAAATATGCATAATTTTTTTTATCATACTCTCATTTAAACATTTTTTAAAAAATAAAATTACAAAATACTACTTTTATATGGTCACCATGCCTAGTAAAGTTTGTTCTTACAAAACCCAAAAAAATTACACTTTTGTAATTAAAAAGAAAATGGACTGGTGCATGAACTGTAATAAGGGATTTTCTTAAAAAATTGGTCTCTTGGACAAGTTGAATATCTTAATTTCATACGCAGATTAAACATCAAAATACTTTTAATGTCCTTCGGCTAATAAGTTAGAACATTTCAGAACTATTGATAAAACCCATTTACAAGGGTCCATTTATAAAAATTGTTGCAGAATACTCTGCTTGTTTCCTGGGTTCGTCGTTCTAAAGGCCAGTTGGTGTAGAATGTTCTAGTAAAGAGTCCACTTGTCAGGATGGAACACAAACTTTATTGCTTCTAGAACTTCGTCGAACAATCAACTATACAAAATTCACAGGCACTAACGGCTAGTAGTTAGTTTATAACCGTCCACTCAGTACCGAAGCTTTCACAAATGCTGGAATTCTTACACAAAATAAAACACTTCCACAGCCAGAATTCAGTGGAAATATACAAGGGATATCGTACACAATCCCTTAAAGCACAGGAATGAAGAATTAACACAGCACTTAAGAATCAGCTTCGAAAAGCAAGCGGAAAAATGATTCCATAACATCAATACAAGTAAAGCACCATGCACATCGGCAGCTCGATCCACACTGACTCTATCGGGGCAGCGCTCTTGTGTTCATAGAAGAGGCAGAAGCTACAAGGAGCTTCCAGAAGAATCTGTTTCTCGAAGATTCCACATAAAGCGGAAATTTTGATTACGTCATAGAAGAGAACTATTAGACTATTATGCATGGTAATGCAGAAAAACTATCTTTAAAGGCCACATTGAGAAAATCACGCCAAATGAACAAAATGTCGCCAAGCTGGCAACTTTTGGCGAAATATCGCCAAATTTGGAACCAAAAATATGTCCCCAAAAGTGAAGTTACCAAAGCCCTACGACACACATTTCTCGAGATTTCTTGAAACTGCATACGAATGAATGGGGAAATCGAAAGCTGCGTATCTCCGGTTCTAGTTGACCGATATATAAGCAACAAAAAGCAAAATTTAACTATTTAAAGCGTAAAACACAAATTTTGAACAATTTTAAACACCAGAATAGCGGGTTGCCCCGAAATTCATAACATTGGCCCTTCCCAAGGACAGCATGTCCCGGGTAGTACAATCCCCAGTTAGGAGGTCATACAAAAATCTACAGCGTCTAATCTTTAACAAGATCTTAACAACATAATTTAAGAAAATAATGAGTAACCACAATAAGCAAATACACACTAATAAATAAATAATCAACATAATAAATAATTACACAGTAATAAGTAATTAAACAAATGCAAATTAATAAAAAAATAAAAACAATATATTACAAATAAGTACACTAAACATGGCGTAAGTACTGAGTAAAAGAGAGTTGAAAAAAAATGAAGACAAGAGAAAAACAGGAAAGAAATGAACGATGAAACAAAGGAGGAATTACGCCGTAGTAACCATGGTATAATATTCAAATAACTAATTACAACCGCAGTAAATGGCTAGCCAATCGTAATGAACAACTCTTGGTTTCGTGTTAGGTGACTTACGAATCCGTACGATGACGTCGTTCAGTATGTTTAGGACTGTGTAGGGACCGTCCAACGGTGATTGCAGCTTGGGAGACAGGCCTTTCCGTCGAGTAGGATTCCATAGCCAAACTTTGTCACTTACGTTGAACTCGTGTCCCGTAGCCTTCGTGTCGTAGCGAGTCTTCATCTTCTCCGTGTTCATGTTGATCCGCTCCTGAGCAAAATTATTCACGTCTTCAAACCGTGCCCGAAGATTTTCCATGTACTCCTCTGGCGATGAAGGCGTATCTGGAGGGCGGCCAAACACTAGATCGGCGGGAAGACGAAGATCTGCTAATTGGTCCGCCCGAACATTTTCGTCACTCCAGGGATCTTCAGATGGTGCTGATGATGTAACTTGGCGGACAACGGGAGGTTTCAGATGGTAATTTTTCTCTGCCCTGAGCAATAGCGACAACTTTCCTTGCAGGGCCTTCTCGATAATGCATCTGCGTTTCTATGAGATGCTCCTTTCCGATGACGTATCTCAGTCATATTCTTGCAATCTCTGTATCCACCTGGCTATCTGGCCCTCCGGATTCTTGAAATTTAGAAGCCAGGTTAAAGAGGCATGGTCCGTTCGGAACGGGAACTTTCGGCCGTACAGATAATGATGGAAATGCTCCACGGCCTTAACGATTCCTTTCTCGTAACACACACAATAGTTACGTGATAAGTACGTGCTGCGTGAGGAGTACCCGGGAATAAAATCCTACAACTCCCATTCAGTAACAGTTAGGGGGTGAACTGGGAGTGAGGAGAGAATAATTAAAAAATTAAGTCTTAGCTGGTAGAACGATTAACTTTGAGAAAAGCTAAGTAGTTAGATAACTAGACAAAAATTAAATTTAAAGTTAAATGTTTAGAGCTTGCTTGAGTTTAGAAGGAGTGTGCTAAACAAAATAGTATTTGGGGGATGAAGTACAATAGGAGAGAAGTGCATCTTTCGCTTCTCTCCTATTGTACTTTATCCCCCAAATACTATTTTGTTTAGCACACTCCTTCTAAATCTGCCTTCGAAAAGCATTTGCTCCAGTAAACAATGACATGTTCTTGGCCATCTATCTCCTGGCACCGGCACTCTCCTTACTTGCGTCTGTATCCAGGATAAATGCTTTTCAGGTTGAGGATACGACAAGATCCGCGCAGATGTTAAAGCTTTCTTCAGTTCGTTGAATGCATCCTCACACTCGGCAGTCCAAGGAATTTTTGTAAAGTCTCAGTTAATCTGTGAAATGACCTTGCAATTTGAGAAATACTCTTCTCGAATTTTCAATTGTAGGTACATAGTCCGAGAAAACTTGGAAGCTCATGGACATTCTCAAGAGGACTCCAGTTACTGATTGCGGACGTCTTTTCGGGATCGGTCCGGACTCCGTGAACGAATATTATGTGCCCGAGATCAAAACTCTTCAAAACTCTTTCCAATGATAATGATGTCGTCCAAATACACGAGACATCCTTAGTAGAAAAGTCCTCTCAACACTGTCTCCGTCAGACGCTCGAATGTAGCCAGTGCGTTGCAGGGTCCAAAAGCCATAACTTTGAAATGCCACAATCCTTGTCCCGTAGTGAACGCAGTCTTTTAATGGTCATCGGGATTAATTTCTACTTGCCAGTAGCCACTCTTGAGACACAGAGTAGAGAACCATTCATTTCCCGATAGTGTCGTCTATCCTGGGAAGAAAAAGCTGTCTTTCTTGGTAATGTCATTAAGACGTCTATAGTCAATGAATAACCGGGAGGAACCATTCTTCTTTCGGACCAATACAATCGGCGAGGCCCAGAGGCTAGTCGATGGCTCGATGACGTCATTACGCTGCATCTCCTCTAAAAGTCTGCTCACCTCTTCTTGTTTAGCAAACAGCAGCCGCCTGGGATGTTTCTTGATGGTAGAATGGCTGTCTGTGTCTATTCTATGTTGCAACAACCTCGTACGGCCAAAGTCACCCGAAGTACGAGAGAAGAGGTCTTCAAATTCACCTATTACTTTCTCCGCAGCGCTTCTCTGTTCTGCCGTTAACTCCACGTCTTGTAATAATTCCTTCGTCAGGCACTCAGATGATTTAGTTGTCGTTTGGTTTATGTTCTTATTAATGCAGGTAACAGGAGTGCATGTTGCCAACACTTCATTTTTCTTTATCTCCTTCCACTTGTCCGTCACATTCGCTACTCTAACTGGAATGTTTGTTCTCGACAAGTCCACAAGTGTAGCTCCCACAAGTACTCCTCTGACAGAAAGATTATTGTTTGGGTATACGATTAATCCAAATCGGAATTTTATTGCTTTCCTTTAGTGTTTCAGAAATTATAGAATCAATCTTTGGAGGTAGAGTGATATCAGTCTGGGCTATTATTTGCTGAAGAGGTAAAACTGCTCCATTTTTAATGTCGAACGCAGCTGTTTCTTCCGAGTCAGTACGAAGCTCATTATTCTTAAAGTCCAAGTTAAATTTGAAAGATTTTAAGAAGTCCAGTCCGAGAATGAAAGAGCCCATAATATTGGCGACTTATACAACATGGTCGTATCTGGCATTTGCAAACGTAATTTCCACTCTAGCTTTTCCGCCCACATCGATCTTGTCACCTGTCACAGTCTGGAGGGTCAAGTCAAGGCCGGAGTCCAGATAGTTTTCAAATTTAATTTCTTTGCCAGATCAGTTTTTATGATGGCTCCAGAATGGCCCATTAGCTCCATACCTATGGAGCTAATGGGCCATAGCCCATTAGCAATCACCATGTGGCATGGAGAACTGTTTACGAATCCCAGTACGAAGAGTCCATTACTGCCACCATTCACTGATGAAATCTGTAAACCTTTTAGGTGGGACTTTTGAATATCTGGCAACCTCCAACCCACGAGATGGCCGCCGCCTAGTTTTCCTCCTTCACGTTATTAGAGTTTTCTAACTGATCATGAAACTTTCGACCACAGTACTTTTGTATCTTGCCTTCGTCGCCACACTTGTAGCATTTTACTTTCGTTGGGCTATCTCTCATTCCACAGTATCTTAATTTTCTTTCCATCAGATCGTCAAGTCTTCAATCTATTCCCGACGCTCTCTGTGTCTTTATCAGCCCGCTCTTGGACCGTGACCGCTAACGGCATGCCGATTTTTTCTCACCGCCGCCGGCTGAGCTGCCTCTAGGTTCATTGCGAACACAAGAGCAGATTTCAAATCTTGATAATCGTCGAACATGAGTCCTTTTTGGGTTTCGCTTTGGCGACAATTGAAAAGTGAGTCTTGTCCCTAGTAACAATTTCCCCTTGGGCAGAGACTGGCCTCTTAGCGAATCGCCGGTGAATACACATCGGGCCGGGCATGGTGAAAGTACATGGATACATCCACTTTCTGTCATCTTGGACTTGCCGCCGGCCAAGGTATCACTACCCAATGAGTTTTCGCCGCGCCGCGATGGATTCAGAGGGATTCGCCCATTCACTTTAGGTGTTATAATGGGCCAAAGTCTGTGTATGGTATTACTTGCCATTATGTTTTCATCGCGTCTAGATGGGTTCAAAGGGACTGGCCCGTTCACTTAATTTTATGTCACGATGGGCGAAGCGCCTCGGACGTATCAGTTGCCATTTATTTTTATCCTTAACACTAGAAGCGCCAGAGCAGTCATTTTGACTGTTTTCGCCATTTTAGTTTGGATTCCTAAAAGACCCTTTACTTTAGGAAGTCATAATTTTTTGAATTCTCTTAAAAAACTTTGAAAATTATTGGCACCAAATATGCAATGAATGAAAATAAAATTAATGAAAATATTTTTATGTATACCTAGAAGCGCCACGAGCAGTCAAATTGACTCCTAGTGAAATTGAGTTTATTCATCGTTATTTATCACGCAGAAAAAATCTTACCATGAAGAAACACTTCCCCTACATATTCCTTTCATTCACTATTTCTCTAATCCATGAAATACTTGTAATTTTCCGCCCCCTTCCCCAGCCCCCCCCCCTCTTTCTGCTCCTGTTTTTTGTTCACCCCTTTCGTGATTACAGAAACATTTTATCTTTTTCCTTTCACTGCCTACCAAGCTAACCTTTTCGCACTTTCAAGAATTTCTCCCCATATGCCATAATGTAAAAGAAATCTTTGTCATAGCCCTGTAGAAAAACTTAAGTCCTATGCACATCAAAATCAATACCGGTCTTACGATGATTATTTATAACATATATACATATTTGAGCTCAATCGAATGCCCCGTTTAGTAGCTATCATGTTCAATCACATACACACATACATACATACATCTCGTACAAATAGAATAAATGAATTCAGAAGACCTCAAAACGTGTCAATACACCAAAATCTCGAAGTCGAATTTTTTCATGATTACAATACTTTCCTTACATGGTACATGTTCGGAAAGTAAAAATGTACAGAAACAGAGCAGCTTTGAACAACGAAGCGAACTGGTCAATAGCTTTAGAAGAGCTTGATGCTTTTATTGCTATTATTTATGCTAGATGAGCATATGGTTGCAATAATATGTATTACGATTTTCTGTGGAACAATACCTGGGATCCTCCTTTTTTTAAAAAGAAACAATGTCCCGCAATCGTTTTCGAGATATCATGAAAAATCTAAGATTTGATTTGAAGTCAAACAGGAGTTAACGTTTAGAAACTGATAAGTTTGCTAATTTTTCAGACATCTGGAACACATTTATAGAAAACTGCGCTCTTCCTTATAAGACAGGAGAAAATCTGGTGGTTGATAAACAACTATTTCCATCCATTTCCATCCTAAGTTAGGTGCAAGTTAATTCAATGTATGCCGAATAAACCAGATAAATTTGGTATAAAATTTTGGATGCTAGTTGATGTTGACTCTAAGTTTATGTGAAATGCTTTTCCATATCTTGGAAAGGATGACGCAAGAAATGAAAATGAAAGCCTTCCTGAAAATATAGTAATGCGCCTTCTGAGCCCTTATCTGAATACAGGTAGAAATGTGACAGCGGACAACTATTTTTCCTCGCTTTCATAGCTGTCTATGCCAAAAACAGTGTTCAACAAATATTACTCCAGGGTCATTCGTGCCCTCTTCCTAGTAGAAGAGGCACTCATTACTGTATTTCTGAAAACTAGTGAAGCTCTCATTAGTGTGGATAGAGATGAGCTTAATTTTGTCTATTCAATTTTTAAGCGTAATAAGACATCTTCTGAAAAGATTATACGCAGTCAGCTGTAGTGAAGAGCTTTGTAGAAATTTTGCAAATCCAACTTCAACGTTCAAAAGAATCAGCACGAACACAAAAACTGTGGATTTACTTCAGAGAAATGGTTGAGCATCTTCGAATAATCATTTAGCTGAGAGGAGTGGGGACTTTCTGCTTCACCTTCACTGTGTCCATCAAATGCTCCCCATTTTCCATGCGTCTGGTCACTTTAACTACGCTAAATCTGCACATGTTTACCTACAAGACTCGCTGGAACTTCTCAACACACTGAGCCCAGAAAACGATTTGTTCGTTAATTGTGGTTATTTCACCATCTGACGTACTGAAAAGTTTTGGTCTGGTGTCTGGAGTGACATGACCATTGAAAAGGTTCTGATGAGATCCTTGAGTAGCATTGGTGGATTGACCGGAGGCAGAGGAATAACAGCGACATCTATTGCAACTTGGATCAACTTCATGCCAGCTTGTTCTCTGGTGTGTAAAGCAATGGAAATATATACAGGTGTGCATAGCGCCTTTTCAGAGCAGCACGTGGAGATACGAGAGGCAAGGCAGAAAAGAAATTGCAAGGACTTGCAAACTTTCATTTCTTTGCTTGAGGAACACAATCCGTTTTCTAAAACACCTGAACTCTCTTCCTTATCAACAGTGCTTGTAGCAGATGAAAACGTGAACTGTGATAAAGCATTTGAATTTGGAACACTAGCCTTGAAAGAGATTGAGAACAAAACATTCAATCAGATACACTTGAAAAGAAAGTTAGCTGTTAAGTCCCTAGCCTCTATAACCAAATCTATGATAATTAACAACACTGTATGTGTGAACCCTAACACTGTCTTACATCGGATGGTGCACACAGTAAGGAGTCATGAGAGACTTGAAAAATATTTCAATTTGAATTATGTGCTTATCCTCCATCCTTCTTCGACGAACCTGGCTTGATGAGGAAGGGAAGCAAATCTTCAATGGTGACTGTTTCGGTTCCAGATTCAAATGAATCATCAATCACCCTAGATTCAGAGAAAGTCTTCTAGATCATTGATAAGGTCACCTCCTTCATCGTATTGTCTGGCGACGCCCAGCTACCTTTTGACAGACTTGCGAGCAATACACAGATAACATTATTGGCCAACAAGTGTTGTTTTTGATGGATACGAGCAGGGAAACACAAAAGATGAAGAACACTTACGTAGATCACGTTGCACCACTAACAATGAATTGAAAGTAGAAGACTCAATCCATGTAAATATCAATGAAAGTGAACTTTTAGCTAACGTTAAGAACAAAATGGGCCTTATTTCTCTCCTTACAGTACACTTGCAAAGAGGTGGTTGCACAGTTCATCAAGCATCGGGTGACGGTGACTTATTAATAGTTTTAACAGCGATTGATGAAGCTAAGAAAGGAGATGAAGCTGTGTAATTAGTGATGACACGGACTTACTAGTCTTGTTGACTGTCCACGCACCACCAGAGAACAAATTGAAAATGGTGGTACCAAAGAAAGGCAATCATAAGAAAAAAGAGTACACTATTTCTGACATTCAGAGAGGCATTCGGGACATGAAGAGTGTACAGTTAGCAATATACGCCTTCACAGGATCTGACATGGTATCAGCTATCTACAAGAAGGGGAAAATTACACCGTATAGAAAAGTGCAAGCCAACAACGCTCTTCGTAGGAAACTTCTAGTCTTTAACGACCCCAAAGCTGACCCCAGTGAAGTGGCTGACGCTGGAAAGCATTTCCTTCTTGGGATGTTTGGAGCCAAGAACAATGCAAACCAAATTATTTTCGCTACCAGTGTTACTTGCAGGCTATTGCAAAGCAGCCTTTGCAGGCTATTGCAAAGCAGCCTATGCATTCATTGCTCAAGTTGGCTGCATTTCCTCCCACTTCAGCAGTTGTCAGACAACATTCATTTAGAACCACCACCAGGTGCAGCAGTGCCTGAATGAGAAGAAGAGTCCGCTCGAGTGGGGGTGGAAGAAGACTGGCGAGCTAACGAGCACCTGAGACCAGTTACAACAGTACATCCTGCAGCTCCCCAGGAATTACTTTCCCTAATAGTATGTGCTTGCAAAGACGAGTGCGTCAGTTATTGCGAGTGCAGAAAAAGTGTTCTAAACTGCTCAAGCATATACGGTAATTGCTCAGGTCTAGGATGCGATAACAGGGACACGAACATCATAGATAGGGAATGCAATCCCGCACTGTCTTTCCCTTCGCGGGATTTCGGGATTGAGATTTGTTGATCCCGCGGGATCCCGCAATCCCGCGGGATTAATATTTCATTCAACTAGAAATTGATTTCTACGGAGAGAAGTAGGAAAAAGTCAGATTGTAAGCTCTATGAAAATTAACAATAATACTTTATCTTATTTGATAATTAATTCAATACCTTACATAAATATGAAAATTATAGTCATGATATTCAAAATGATATACTAAGTTATTTATTAGTTGCTATAAAAGAAGAATGTAAAAAAGATAACGTAAAGAGGCACTCGTCTTCCTAGTCTTGATCTAATTTTGATGCAGAATACAAAGGTGCTTAACAGAAGACTTTGTATGAAACCCTGAGGGAACCATACATTTTTTAGTGGTTAACTAAAGTTCATCTTTAAAGATATCACTAGCATGGACAGCCTTATGGTTGTTAATGGAGGGGGGAGGACAAGTCAAGGGTAGTTCTGTCCCAGAAAGATACAATATTGAGTGTTGAAGCACTTCTGCGTTATACCAGTACGTAAATCATAACCAAATGGGAGCTAGGGGGGACTATGGCGCCTTCCTGCCAATAGGTATGAGCGCCCAAGATCACTCGTTCTTACTGTTCATCTTATGCAAACATTTTTGGCCAGTTGATGATCTCGAAAGAGGCGTGAAATTGTAAGGAAAAAAATAATATTTTTCAGTTTCAATCCTGCGGGATTACAGTCTTAATCCCGCGGGACTAGTCCCGCAAATATTTGCGCGGGATCCCGCTTGATCCCGTTCCCGCGGGATCGGGATTGCATTCCCTAATCATAGACGAAGATCTGGAAGAGAAGGGTACCATGTTTGAAGAGGATTGAATACTGATGAATACTTTACAATAATTTAAGGTCGCATTTAACCTTCTTCATTTTTATTCAATATTACTATTGAATACAGTTTATGAACTTTAAAAATATTAATAAAATATGGTAATTTTAATATACAGCCAAATATACCTATTTTCTAAAGAAAAACCTCAAAAGGCTGCAGTTTTAAAAATATTACGGCCGCATTCGTAATGGCCAAACGAGTTGCACTCGTGCAACGAGTTTTTATCTAAGGTGCTCGTAAAGGAAACTGATAGGGATCGATCGATAGTATCGGCGCCGATACCTCCTATTTTTTTTAGGTATCGGTATTGGTTCTTTCGATTCTAAAAGTATCGGGAAAGTATCGGTTTCTGTTTCTTTCATCCAGTTTCACCGATACTTTTCAACTGATACTTCGCTTTTCAGAAGAAAACCACGCAGACGCAACACCATTCTAGAATCTTTATTTTGGTAATGAGATGAAAGGCGTCGTTTCATTGTGAGCGAGTGTTTTCGAACTGCTTTTTTTTAAATTCTAACCATCGCTGAATGGATGTCGTATCACCAAGTGTGGTCGAAATTATGGACAAAGAATCGTTAGATTACAGTTTAAAAGAACAATCGTCTATTCTTCTAAATTATTTTGAATTGGTGCGCAACACTAAATACGCTATCTGCAAGGATTGCAAAAAACTAATGTCGAGAGGTAGGCTATAATTTTACTTCAGTTTTATAAACGTTTATTTTATGTCTCACTGTGTGGACTCGAAAAAGAGTTCATATATATATATATATATATATATATATATATATATACACACACACAATTGAATTTTCCTATAACGAACTCGCTCGGTTACAGTTAAAAAATTCGCTATAGAGAAAATTTCTTTGTACAGAGATTAGAGATTTTTGCAGTTATTTCAGGAAATATTACAAACTTTTTAGTTAATTCAATGTTTAAGTGTATTAAATTATGACTTTCAATTCAAAATAAATTGGTATTTTTTGTAAATTTTTTAGACTTACGCTTTCTTACTTTTCATTGTATAAATGAAATGTTCAAAAGTAAAGACAATCCACGAATTTAGAGAATAAAATATGTAATGCACTTACGTTTATTTTACTTCAAAATTCCGTTATTTTACATTGTTTTGCATTATGTGATTTTAAATTTTCATAAAAATATTCACATTTTAAAAGTCCGCTGAAAATAGAGCGAGGCACATATTCTTCCATTTGGAAACCTCTTTTTAATGGTTTTGAAAGGTTGAAGCATCAAAGTATGATGTGGTTTTGGTCGTGAAGCACAGGGCCTTATTATTATATGGGAAAATCGGGACTTTGCCCAGCCCCCCCCCCCCGCCGACTTGAAAGGGCCCCCAATTTTAAATGTTTTTTCCTGAAATATTCTTTTTTATATCAAAATTTTATGAAAAATAAAACAAATTTCATAGATTGGGGGCCCCTAAATCACTCAATGCCCGGTGCCCCTGTTGGTCATAATCAGGCGCTGGTGAAGTGTCTTCATTATCGGAGTCAGTTTCACTTTCCTGGCCTCCATTTTTATCATTTGTTACACTTCCACTAAGTGGTCTGTTCAAAAATTACAATTTTCTTCAAAACTAAAAAAAAAAATGAAAGGTAAATCTGAAATATTCGCTATGGGAAGATAAGGTCTTCGTTATATGGAGAATGTTTATAGTGTTATTTAAGTTTAGTGTTATTAAGGAGATTCTACTGTACATATAGGCTTTTGATATCGTTGGAGAAAGTCTAGCTCTTTATATAGATTTCGCGCTTAAGAGACATGCTTTAATTTTTTATTTAAAAAAATTGGCGCAAGGACATCTGATTCGGCTTGGGTATGATATAGATATCAAAATTGATGGGGGAGACGGTCCTTGACATCGTTTGATATTTCAGGGGATGACGACCTTTAAAATGCTAAAGCAGGTATGGGCAACCTTTGAAAAATTGTGGGCCAAACTTTAGGATGTTAGCGATGTCGCGGACCAAACTCGCGGATTTTAGGGAAGTGGCGGGCCGTATAATTGGTGTTTATATAGGATATTTAATGGTTTATACAGAGTTTTCAAATGTTCCGCGGGCCAGATCAAAAGCCGTGGCGGGCGACATCCGGCCCGCGGTTGCCCATATGTGTGTTAAAGTGTAATATTTCAGCCTTCGAAATACGTTTCAGGAATTTGTTTCTATTTAGCTTATAGAGCTTCAGATACAGGCATTTTAATGTTAGTCAGCCGGTAATATTTGAAATCGGAAGTGAATCGTATTTCTGCGCATGCAAACGGGGATAGGGTTTGAACCGAATGACGTTGTTGGACATCCCCCTCCCCCCCCCCCATGGTGCCCTCTGCAAACGTAAAAAAGGCGCCCCTTTTGTGCTCTAGGTCTAGATCAAGATTTTCTCAGTTTTAGTTCGAAATGGCCCCCCTTTCGACGATGGCACCCAGACCTTGCTTACCGTGCCACGCCGTTCCTGCTCAGAGCTTATAATTAAAACAGAAAAATTTGTTCATATCAATCACAGAAAAAAATGTTAACAATGATCATAAAAACAAAAACACTGAAGACCAATTTCATTAAATATGGATACTTTAAGTAGCAACTTTTTTTCAAGACTTGAAAATTGAATTTAGTTTATCATTTTTGGATTTTTATTTAACCTTCATTTAATCTAGTCATTTTTAAGCCTCTTTCATTTAGACCCTCCAAAGCGTAGCTTGAAAACGAGCAAAAAATTTTTTCCATATTATAGATGTTTCAATGACAAAATTAATGATACTAAAATCATAAACGTAACCTATATGTAAAAACAATTTATTCCTTATTTGTGTCGCGAATAAGTTAACTTTTTGGCAGTGACTTGAAAACTATCGACTCCCGTTAACTTTAATTATGTTGTTAAAAAAATGATTCATTTTTAAAACATTACACACTATCAAAGTTACGAATTATCAAACATTTAATGATTTTATTATCTATCACATTAATGAGAAAACATAGGATTTGTGTATATTCTGTTTTGAGAAGTGTAATAATTATCAGTATCTAATAATTATTTATATTGTTAATTTAAAAAGTTGAAGCTGTATTAGTATAATTAGTAATACTAATTATTATTTAGTTTATTTCAAATTTTGCGGTAAAAAACATATTTCTTGTGAATAGTATTTGGTTTATATATAAGGAAAACACAGGAATAATCGGTGTGTACCTGTTCTTCGTACGGAAAAGATGAAATATATGGATCATCCGGATTAATTGTGACTTAACCCTGTCCGGAGAATCAAAATATTCAGATTTTCAAAAAAGAACTTAAAAATGGTCATATGAGTTCATATTAAAAAAAATCTTGTTAAAACATTTAATAATTCACTTAATGGTTAAATAATTGAAGCAGATAAATAAAACCATTAATTAATGTGAACTTATTATGCAATTTAAGGGAAGAATTTACACACGTATTTAATGAACAATATGTAAATACATATGTACTTACATAATACTGTACAGTTTATATATTATCACAATTTAATGCAGTTTAAGTAATCTAAAAAATATTTTCATATGTGAAAGAATTATAATGAAAGAAAATCTAAATAAAACTTGCAAGCTTTGAAGTTGAATAAATTTCATGTGATTACTTTTGCAAGCACAAAATCGAGGCATGAACCAAAAACAAAGACACCTACAGTAGTCGGTGGAGCAAGCAGGAAGCTGTTTTGGGTCTAATATGGAAACCTTTTATCTTACTCATAGCAAAAAACAGACGACAAAATAGAGGTTGAGAAAAATTGATTTAACTATTTGCACCAGTCGGCACTGGAAATGGATTCTCTTATTAATATATCCCTTTAACACCCCCCCCCCCTCCGTGTTTGTGTTCTGTCAAGCCTATATGAGAGGCATCTACCTATGTGGGGGGGGCTAAGGCGGAGCACTTTTTAAGGAAGTCTAACGCATATTTACTTAATATCTGGAGAAAATCGCCCAAAATTCTAGACCACTAGATCGACAGCCACGCAAGGAGAAAGAATTCCGAACCTGCACACTAAGACGATTCCCAGTGCTCACCTTTTTATAAATTCGGCCATTCGTCGGCATGATTGAATAGAAAAGAAAGACTAGAACTACTGTAAATTCACACTTCAATGTATCCACTGCTTTTTCTTTTTAATGCTTTCTACTGGGCTCAAATTTCATCATGCTGTTATTCATTTTAACGAGAACTACACTCTCGTTACAAAAACTGCCCAAAATACAGATGTAGGTTTAAATGACATTAAATTATGTAAAGTATCGGTATCGGCCGATACCATAACTTAAAAGTATCGGAATCGGCGATTTCTGAAAAGGAATTTATAGGTAAAGTATCGGTATCGGTCACCGGCGAAAATGTGGTATCGGTCGATCCCTAGAAACTGAGTGCGTTCAGTTTAAAAACTTGAACGCGGTTTAGGTTGATTGAGTTTCTTGAGAAGATTACTTGCTGCACGTTGTTGTTGTTTACAAATGGCGTCTGTTGTTATGTTGTTGAAAAGTAAGTTGTTATGAAAATTTTACGTTTGCTGAAGCTGCAAATATTATGTTTTCGTGCATGCGCTAGAAACTGCTACGAAGGTACATAATTTTTCAAAGGTATCATTTACTTGTATTTTTAATTTTAGTAAATTCAAAAATGCATGATTTAGTGTTGCGATTGAAGTTGATTTATACCGTTATTCTCGAAATTTGAACTTCTTTTACTAAATACTTTTGAAAAAATGAAATTCAAGTTGAAATTTCTAAATTTTGATCTGTGCACTTCAATTATGGCCACTGTTTCTTTCAAAAATCCTGTTGGTTTTATATTGAGTATGTACTAAAAACTCTCCTCAGCAAAATTAACGCATTCGCGAATTGTAAGCAAACACGTCTCCTAGGCGACAAAACTAAATAAACTGAACTTGTTCGTAAAGACAAAAGAAACTGATAACCACTGACAGCACTAAACACACGCATTCCAGTTTTCTTACGAAAACTCGTGCAACGAGTTTGTCGTTTACGAATGCACCCAATGATTTAAAATGATATAATTATATATCATAATTATTAAACAGATAATATTTTTATATTTTAATATCATTTATGTTGGTAAGATGTTCATTCATAATGTGGCATTGTCTGGAGAAAGTTCAGAGTGGGTTTCTCCGTACCACAGGTTTATGTGGCCTAGGCCAGTGGAAGCCTCTTTTCACTTAAAAAGTTGCGCCCCTTGAGAAGGTGGTGAGGTTGTCATTCCTTCAAGGGCTTATCACTCACATACCACAGGCCACTAAAATTGCAATTTGCTTTTACAAAACATAATCCTGTGCATAAATTTCCTTAGTGATAATGTCATTTTTTCCCAAAAAATCTAAAAAAATACGAAAAATGTTTGCTTTTATACCCTCCGTAACTCTGGAACCGTTCACTTTAGCAAGATTATGTATATTACCATTTTTGTTCGGAATTTAATGTAGATTATTTTTGTAAATATCACTTTTATGCTAAAGCTCATAGTTTTCGAAATATTAAAAAAAACAGATAAAACTACTCATTTACCAACTTTCCCCCCCCCTCCCCCCGAAATCCGACGCTCAAAATGGTGTAACTTTTTACCAAACAATATGTGGACTGTATAGAACAGTTTGGAGTTGGAGGGAAACTATTACTTTGGATATTTAGTATGGGTCTAATTGCACCGTACTAAGTGGGCAAAAATCGAAGTTGAACGACCATGATAAGCTGGTGTTAATGGAAATAGTCGCCTGAAAACGCAAGACTACACTGCTGCAGATAACGGCCGAGATGAATACCCACTTTTAGAACCCCATGAAAAAAAGTATTCAATGGGAGTTGCATGCTGCGAACATTCATGGCAGAATAGCTATTCCAAAGCCGTTAGTATCGGCGCAGAATGCTATGAAGAAACGCCAGTGGTGCCGTAGATCACCTAAACTGGACACAATTGCAATGGGAACACGTCATCTGGTCTGATGAATCATCTTTTACATTATTCCAGACCTCCGGATGTGTTTTCGTCTGGTGAACACCGGCTGAAGTATTTCATATTAGGGAGTTTTTGTGCTGAGTTTCTTCCTCAGCTAACGGTAACGTTAGCCGCTAAACTGTTTTTCGACCATATTGCGCATGCTTACGTTTAGCGGAAGTTATCGTATCGCTATTTCTCAAAGCTCAGCGGGTGCTGATTACGGTAAACGTTGTCGCAAGCAAGATGGCTAACAGGCGAGTGTGATTTTACGTTCCTAATATAATGTGAATAAATATAACTGACAAAGGAACGAAATTTACTATAAAAGTTAACTTATTAGTGCTACAGGAATTCTTAGCCCGAAATCTTGAAGAATCGACAGAAAGTTCTTGCATAGAATCAAATATTCTTTTGGTATCGTCATCTAGTGGTGGGAAAATAAATTGTTTACAAAGGGATTATTTTTTTACCGTATTTGCATAACAGTGCTTTTAGAAGATATCGTGTAAAATTTTAAGCAAAATGAATTTATAGAATAATAAAAACCTAAGAAATAGTTACAAATAAATTGAAGCATAATTTTGAATTTTAAGCAAATTAATAGTTAAAATACAAATTTATTATTATTATTTATTTATTTTTATTTTTACATGTATTTTCTTCTTTCGATTTTGTATGTATTTGCATAGATTTAAGAAAATACGGTTGCATTTTTAACGAAATTAGATTTTAACACATTCATTCCCAGGTTACAGATATTTCAAAATCTCAGAGTCTGGAAGATGCTTCCGAAATTTCATCGCCCCCCTTGAGAAATTTAGGCTTCTTTTAAGGACGATCAATAGCCAAGCTGTTCTCGCCTTTTCCATGTACACGTGCAATGTGAAGAATAGTTCATTGTTAGGACTACTCTCCGGTAATTCAGAAAAGAGCAGAGAGGGAGGGGAATTATCGCTGATTGCTTTTGGTCGTATGAATAGAAGCCACCCTTCCCCCAACCCTGAAAAGATAAACCACTTATCATCTATCAAAAGGGGGGGATGGAATTATTTCTCAGGCGTCTCCGGGCGATACGGGATACACTTTATGCCAGGCACCTAGAGCCATTAGGGGATCTAAAGCGTTAAAATAATTAAAATCCCTGTAAACTAACTATTTTTTTATTTCAAATGCAGTAAGAATCACCAGAAACACATATCCTTGGTTTTTATTTATACGGCAGATAAAAACTTAAAACATTTATAGACGAATTAAAAATCCAGGTTCTTATAATTATTTTATTAGAAATCCAGGTTTGTAAACAAACCTTGACTTTTAATAAAATAACTATAGATGAATTAAAAAATCAGGTTTGTTTACAAGTAGTATCCGCAGTGGGTTTAATTTATTTATAAATATTTCATGAGGCTCTAATTATTTAGTAAATATAATTTCAAGGAATTGATAATTCGGATAAAATACATGATCAAAATTCATCTAACACATACCTCCTAATGCAGCGATTTTAAATAAATCCTCCATGTTAGTAGTTCTTACTGCATTTGAAATAAAAAATAATTAGTTTATGGGGATTTCAATTATTTAAAAAACTACTATCTTTAAAAATTTAACCGTATTTTCCTAAAGCAATCCAAATACATAAATCGCGTGGCTGTCGATCTAACGGTCTGGAGTTTTGGTATGTTTTCTCCAGAGGTAACGAGAATACGCGTTAGAACCTCTAAGAAAGTCCCCCTACCAAGGCACCCCCTTGGCAGATCGCCCTAGTGTAGCGTTGCTATAATCACACATCAAATACATAAAAAAATCAAAAGGAAAAAAATTCATGTATAAATAAAAATAAACAGATAATAATAAATTTGAATTTTAACTATTAATTTGCATAAAATTAAAAAATTATGTTTTAACTTGTTTATAACTATTTTCTGGGGATTTCATTAATTCTATAAATTCACTTTGTTTAATATTTCATACCATGTTTTCTAAAAGCAATGCAATGCAAATACGAGGAAAAAAACTATAAAAATTTATTTTCCTACCACCAGATGGCAATATCCAGAGAAAAGAAGAATATAAATTGACGAACGCGTACGGGAGCAGACGAACTTTATGCAAAAAGTCTCTTTCGGAAGTAGTTCAGATGCCGTAAACTTTATACTGCACAGGCGCTGTACATGTTCAATAGCAACAAAAGTTAGCGTTACCGTGCGCAAAACCCCTGCGCAAAAACTCCCTATTGACTGCTTGAAGTGAACCGTGAAGCATGGAGGGGGTTCTGTGATGGTGTGGGCCGCAATAGCTGTCCGTGGATTGGGGCCTCTCGTTTTCCTGAGGGGAAGATCACAGGCGACCATTATCGAAGCATTCTCACAGATCATCTTCACCCTATGCTTCAGACTCTCTTTCCGGGAGAATGTGCTCTGTTCCAAGATGACAACGCCCCTATTCACAGATATCGCTCTGTGCAAACGTGTTACATGAGCATGATAATGAAGTGAAACATCTAACGTGGTGTACCCAATCATTGGTACACCACGTTACCAATGATTGGGTACACCAATCATTGGTTTGTGGGGATTTTTAGAGAACAAAGTCCGTGCTCGGTTTCCTCCTCCACGCACACTATCTGAACTCGAGACGGCCCTGCACGAGGAATGGGAGCGAATTCCGATGAACTTTGTTCAAGACCTTTATTTGTCGATCCCGTGTCCAATGCAAGCTGTCATTCAAACAAAGAGTGGCCCGACCCCTTACTAATACAAAATGTTCATTTTTGCAAAGATGTTACTATTATTTTGTCCTATACCTGTATATAGAGGAGAGGAGAGTATTGTGGAATAGTCGGTAAATATGGAATAACGAGTTTTCGGCACTGTTAGGAGCTGCTGTCACATTGGGAATACCATGAACTACTCAAGAAGGATTCCCAAGTTACAATGTAAAGAGAATTGGCTACCTGCTGATTGTCGTACCCATCACTACAGAAAAAAAAATGTGTTATCTGATTTTCAAGAATTTTTGCAGATAAGTTTTCAGTCATTTTAATCTATTAATATACACATGACTTGAATATGCATGTTAGGCATAATGTCCACTAAAATAATAGTAGACACTGTTTTACCCGTGAGATGCAGTTTAAATGTTAATTTTCCTAGAAGGCGTGTAGGGTATTATGGAATACTAGGTAGTATCGTGATGGATTTATGCCACCAATTAAGGAACCGGAAAACAAAGCTGAATATATCTTCTGTAACGTAAAATTCTTCGAAGATCAACGAGGAGAATTTTTAATCAGCTGTTCTCTGTAGGCTCACCTTGACTGTACTGGAGCAAAGAAAAGGATTATATCTCAGACTTTTATAAATAGACTCGAAGCAAAAATGACTTGAACATAATCTTGAAAATATGGTTTTGTAGTTAAAAATAACTATGTTTTATAAAGTATAATTGGTTTTCAACAATTTAAACTGCATATTACATATTACCCGACTATTTCATATTAACTTCCACTTGTAACTTAAAAAAAAAAAAAAAATCTGTAACAACGAAATAAAAAGTGTTTTTCTTTACAAGTGACATTTCATTAGAAGTAGCTACAGTATGTACTCATGATGATTTTAGGGATTTTTTTAAAAACCTTTAAAGATATAGTTAGAAATGTAAATGGTATTCCATAATACCCTCCGCTCTTCTACGCTGACACACAGAGAGTGAATTCGGTATAATCTGCCAAACGAAATCGAGTTCCAAGAGCTCAAAAGTAGAGTACAAACGGGACATAAAATACCGGAAAAACCCTGTCCCACCTGGTTTCCTCCGAAACTTAGCCTGTATACGGGTTAGGATCCCTTAGAAAATCCCCCACGGAGGGCACCCCATCCCTCAGCCTAGAGCCCACTTGTAGCTAATTGGCCGAAATCCTACAACCAATAATCAACCGTATCAAAGCATTTGAGCATCGTTTTTAATAAAATTACTACTTATTTTAAAAGACCATTAAAAATCCTAATAAGTGACACTATTTCCATTAGGATATCTGAGCTTAAGGGTGAATTTCAGTTCGCAAATTCAATTTCTAAAATCTGTAACTGGCATTTTCTCAAACTCCCATCTAGGTACAACAGGCCAAACTTACTAAAACCTAATCCATGCCACCAGTTTTCGAATGAGATACAGTAAAATATACTGGCATTCTCGTTCACGAGAAATTTAGCGCCTTTTTGTTTCAATACATCACTGTTCTTTTCATTTTTCTGTCAGATTTTTGAATTGAGGGACAAGGATACGAGACCTATTACTACAGAGCTTTTGTCTGAATTGTTGCAACATACATTTTTATATAATTTTTAAAAATCAATACACATTTAAATAGGTGCAAAGCATAAAAAATTGACAGAGAGCATGTGCTGTTTTCCTCGATGAAGATCAGTGTGTAAAGGAATTAACAAATAATTTTACTAATACTTTTTTTCAGAAATTTTAGCTTTGGATGTATTTCCAGGACGGAATTAAATAGTGAGCTTATGCACAGTCGTGCCTGTTAGATTGGCATAGAATTCTGTGTTTCTAGTTTCGCTTTAGTATGTTACGATTTTTGTTGGATTAAAGTAAAAACAACAAAAGAAAACAAAAGGCTTTAACTTCTGCGCATTTTGAAAAGTCAGATACTAAAATCACAACCATGAAGAAAACGGAACTGGGAAATAGCGAATATTGAATAATCGAAAAAAAGAGACACACTAGAGGAAAATAAGATATCAGAAATCGCAGGCTAAAAGTCGCCCAGCATTTAAAATTGCAAAAATTCGAAAAGCGTTTTACTATTTTTTTTTTAAATTCACTTTATATTGTGAAGTTTCAGGATTTCCCCCTCCACTTTCCTTAAGAAATGTTATTTATGTACTCCTTGTACTGCATCGAAACGGCAAGTGGCCATTGATAACTGACCAACATCTCAAGTGCTTGTAAAAGTAGTTCCAAACTAAGTCTTTTAACAGGTGCTCCCGAGTGTAAATGGAGTTTTCTCAAAGCCGTTTGCGAAGAGCAAATTTTTACCTAGGAGGAAAAAGAAAAAAATAATTTTTGTCCTATAACCCGATACTTTTCGCTTTAGTCATTTCTTCTTAAGGAAGGGAAAGGAAATGACAAGCCAGAATTTAAAAATTTTTACACATTATTTTGATAACTTACATATTTAGAAAATTGAATTACAACCAACTGACAGCATACGGAATAAGGAGGAAAATATTTTTCAAGATACCCTGATTTTTTTAAAGAAAATTTTTCTGTAACTTTTTAATACTTTATTTGTTTATAATATACAGAGTTACGAGTAACTCGACTTATTCCTTGTAAGACATGATAGGGGAGCCTAAATGCTACAGTTTTAACAACCTTATGTATGGACGAACACCAACAGTATTCGAGAAAATTGAATTTTAAACTTATTTCTTGAATAACCCAAAATTTGACATTCAATCAAATTTTTAAAAATGTATTAACTAAATGGGCTTCGTTTTAATTTATTTTTATAGCTGAAACTTTAACTAAGCTAATATAATCATAAAAAGTACAAACTACTTTAAAATTTAAATTCACGAGCCATCACATGCATTTTTAAAATTTTTAATTCACACGTTCCTTTTAAAAGATGTTATTTATTTTTAAAAATACAATGGCAGTAAGCATACAAATTACAAAATTTCTCAGCTATCGAAAAACGTATTAATGTCTGTTTAAAGAATTCTAATTCCTAAAGAACGGTGAGTTTAGTTATGCGCAGGTGAAACGTCAAAGGATGCATCCTGGTTCATTCTTTAGGATCGTTGGTCAACCGTTCAAGTTGTCACCGTTTTTTATATTTTTTTTCATAGCCTACACTAGCTAATGTATTTCACGTTTAACTAACGCACTTTACATTTTCTTTTTTTTTTTTACATTTTCCTTTCAAAAAATGTTTTTATCTCAAAAAATTCTATTGTAGTAAGCGTGCAAATTAGAAATAAAATTTATCCCATTAATCAGCTATCCAAAAACGTATTATTGTCCATCTAAAGATATGTGATTCGTACAGTTAAAGGATACGGCTTTGTTCATCGTTTAGGACTTCCGGTCAACTATTTTAAGTCGATCAATTTATCACTGCTTCTATTGGCTTAAAATCTTACTTGAGCCAAATCAGATTATGAGCTTCAAAGTGGTGTGTGTTGTGTCATCGTGTTACATAGTTTCGAATCTGCGTTATGTAACCTGTTTTGTTGATTAGCCAGATAACAAAGCTTTGCTTACACGACGCAGAGTCGAAACTAACACGACTACACATAACATAGCCATTTGAGATTCAAAACCAGATGTGGCTAAGATTTTAAGCACGTGAAAACAATGATAACTTGAATGGTTGATCAACGATCCTAAACAATGAACGTTCTTTATGAATTCACCATTCTTTATGATTTACATGTCTTTAGATGGATATTAATATGTTTTTAGATAGCTGATTAATGAGACACATTTTATTGTAATTTGAACGCTTACTACAGTAGTTGTTATTTTTTTTTTTTTTTTTGAGATTAAGAATATTTTTTGAAAGGAAAATGAAAAAAAAAAATTAAAACGCTTGAATTAAACGTGAAATACATTAGCTAGTGTAGGTTATGAAAATAAATTTAAACAAGAAAGATAAATCATGCCAAACGTATAGATTATAAAACATTTTCCAACACAGACATTTTTGCGACAAATTTGGCGATGTATTTTCCTTAAAACTGGTGAGATTTCGGAGATAAGATAATGTTGTATAATCACTATAAATGCAATTTTATGAGACCCTGTATAAGATCATTAATTTTTTTCAACGTTTAACTGAAGAATGTAAAAATTTTATACTCATTGTCTTGTGCTAGAAATGCATTAGTGTCTGTCAAATACCACAGACTGTAATGTGTTGGAATTCTTTCGAGTGCTTCTGTAGAAGAACTATTAATAATGTAGAAATTATTCTCAATGGAGAGCATTATTTTGAGAGCCTTAATAATATATATGCCAACTTTGTTTTCTTTCTAAAAACCGTATATCTCTAAAATACGTTTTCAAGAATGACTGTCCATAGAGTGCGATGTACTGGATTTTTTTTTCTCCTGTAAAAGAACTATAAATGCTACTTACACCATTTTTATTAAGGTACATGATGCTGTACATAGAAAAACATAAATTTCGCACAAATCAATGTATATTTACAGCAGTTAGAACACTAGACGGGTGGACAACGGAACAGACAAATAATCGATATCATAAAGACCTCTCAAACTTGCTGGTAAGTTAAAAATATAAATATTCATTTTATACAACATAACGGTATCGGATGAACACGGAGAACGAGAAATCATTCCTTTATATATAAGAGTTAGCAGTCCAAAATTAATTTTTAACTTTCTAAAGAATCAAAGTTTGCAATTTTATTCCATGTAAATCCATTAACCCGTTTTGGGTTGTAACGCATTAACGGATTTTCGTCGGTCGGAGACCTCCACCTACTCCTAGGCAGTTAGCCCTTAGCCATTCCTTAACAAAACACAACACGCTAAATCGGTTAATTACAGCGAGTAACGAATTTTCAAAATGCCCAATGAAATCGTCATAGCTTAATATAATCACATTAGACATTTTTCGAGGTACTTACGTATTATCCCGGCGGTCTGACAAGACTAGCAACTTTTTCGCCAAAATAAATGCCGGACACATGAAATTATTGATGGTTCGGAATACGATTGGCAAAAGTTTGCCAGCAAATTTCACGAAGAAATAATTTGGCGTTAATGACCGGCGAAGTAAAACGTAAGTATCTTTTTCGATTTATCGCCAAATAATGAAAATAGCGCCAAGTTCGGTTTTTCAAAGCATTTTCTTCGCATATTTGGCAATTTATCGCAAAACTCGCCAACATTAGCGAATTTTGGCGCAACTTTTGAGGGAGGCACACGATCGTCGTCGGATTAATAGCTAATCATATTGTAGGATAGTATTAAATTCTATAAATAGATGCCTGTCTCTCAACTGCCATTGACCGTATTGTAATGAAATTATTTTGAGTGCTGCTGTAGAAAAACTTTTAACTATACAGACTTAAAGTTTGCTTCCATTTTTGATGGAAAGCTTCATTTTGTTATCCTTAATAACATATATAATTTTATTTCATTTCAAAAAGCAGAATAGCTCTAAAACTAGAAGTCAAAACCCGTTGTGGAGGCAATTACAACGGACGCTAGAAAAAACATTTGATGAAAGCATGACTACACTCAGTATATTTATTCTTCGTCTGACCAAAATAAATATAACTTCATATTCAATTTTCATTATATACTAGAAGTCAAAGCCCGTTGTGGAGGCAGTTACAAGAGGCATTAGAAAAAATATTTGACGAAAATATGTCTACATTCAATGTATTTAATTTTTTCCACCTAAAATAAATAGTTTTATCCACCTAAAATATAAGTTCATATTCAATTTTTATTATACACCCAAATCGAATTTCATGCTCTTCTGGAAACGCGCGGAAACTTTTCGCAGTCGAAAGATTTCGTTTTGTGTACACAGTTATTCAAATATCCACGCAGACGATTTATTTGTAAAAAAAAATAATAAACTGTGTAATCTGCAAAAACTATTTTAAACAATCCATACAATTGGAAGATTGGAATACCAATTGTATGGCATCATTTTCACTTTAAATAGGTAATTTTGTAAAGCAAATGATTCACCTTTTTGACTCTCGGAAATAAAATGGTGCTGAAAGTAGAGAAAAATCACTTAAAAATGAGGGAATGGGTGGATTTTCAAATTTTTTAAGGTGCCGCAGATTGTTTTTTATATTTTTATACATAATTATGAAAATTTTCAAGCGGATTGTACAAACGGTTCAGAAGTTATTACGCTCTTTGTCCTTGACTTTGTAATCTTTTTGCAGTAATGGCGGAAAAAGTTTTATCTTGAAGTCAGGGATCAGCGCAACTATATTGTAGGATGATATGCTTTAAAGAATGACTTCCCATAGAGCACAATGTATTGGGAATGTTTTGAGTGCTCATGTAGAAAAACTATAAATGCTACATAGATCATTTTCAATAGGGTACATGATACTGTAGATAAGAATATCATACATAAATTTCCTAGAAATATTTACGATGCATATTTCGATGCATATTTACGCGAGTTAGACCACGGGCGGACAGACAGACAAACCGAAATCATAAGCACTTTTCAACCTTCTTGGAAAGTGTTAAAAACGATGGCAACTGGAACGGTTCATGTACGATCCTAAAGAATGGACGGGGGTGCATTTTTTATTGTTCTTATCTGCGCTACTTACCCTTCTTTATGAATTATCAGGTTATAAGGAAAGTTCTCAGGCAAATCTGCTGGATTCAGCTCATGCGGCACCCAACGATTGTACTTGGACGTCAAGTTCATGCGATGCGTAGCCCGACTATGACGAACTAAAATGACTCTTTTCTGAAGATCTGGAATTCATTAATTATTCATAAAGCAAATACAGTGGTTCAGTTATATACAGTGTTTATTTACATAGCCACAGACATCAAAATTTTAACATTTAGAGGGGGCATCTCTCAGCCCAAAATACAAAGGAGTTAGGCATCTTTCAGCCCTAGCACCTACACCATAAATGTGAGTGCGTGATTTTTCCCAGATATCAATGAACTTTCGTTCCACAGATCTGTAATCCGGATAACTAGCACCATATAAACAGCGCGATTAAAAGGAGGTTATGAAACACTCCCCACCGGATAATTTTAGAAAATTAAACTTTTTTCTCTTTTATAAACAATAAGAAAATACTTACCAATTACTTCAATCTATAATTGCACTTGGTTAAGTAATAATGTGAACGTATAAATTTTCTCAAAGTACTACTTAAATTTAAACAGATGATTGCTAAACACAAATTTATAGGTTAATTACAAAGTCAAATTAATATTCTTAAAGTCGAAGAAATTAACTTTTATACTTCATTAAAGATTCATAATTTCAATATTTATGTATCAGTCATTGATTTTCAGTGGATACAAAAGTTAGACTGGACGTCGAAATTCACCATTTTTAGTTTTTACGACGCATGATCACACGAGGCCATATCTAACTTTCACAGTTTGAGTTATTTTACCTAAGTTCCACAAGAGTTTAGACATAGCTGAGCCTTCAAAGCAGGGATCCGTAACTTAAAATAACAAAATTATAACGTTATTCGGCCTTGTAACAAAATAATTCGTTATACAATTTTTATATGTACAAATAACTGCTTGATTTTCGTTATGTATTAGTTACGTTACATTTTGTATTTTGTTATCATACCGTAACAAAATTACAGAACGAAATGAATACGTTATTGCAATAACGTTATTCAATGGTATAGTTATAATAACGTTATTCCGTTTTGTGTTATACTCGGAAACTGAACATAAAGTAACAGAAGGCGTTCGGTTACTCATGCTAACCCTATAGTTTATAACGTTTAACTCACATAACTATTTAATAACGATACAGTATCAATTAGTTATAGAATATAGCATTTCGCTGAATAACATTTTAAACAATGTAAGAACGTTAACGCATACAGCAAACGTTAAAGGATCAGAACCATATTTTCATACCGCTATAGCTCACATAACCAATGCAATAATATTGGAACATTTCGTTACAAATTATAACAAATTGTTGTCAATATATTTAAATACGGTATAAGATCTAACGGTTCAAATAACGTAAAAAATAAATGATCCGAATCAGAAGCTTTTCGGACTGAGAAGAGGGTGAATGAAAACTGTTGTGTATGAGCTACCCGGACTTAAGTTTTGTACGTAGGACACACTTGGGAGCTGTTTAGGAGCATAGGGCTAGGGGGGGATTTGTCTCCCACTAGATTCTTGTATGTTGTTGCTATTCTCGCTTTTATGTTTTTTCCAATATGGTAACTATATGTAGAAATAATCTTTGCCCCCCGCCCCTGGAACATCTTCTGTCGACGCTGATGCCCAGGAGTCTGGAGTCAGACAGTTTGAAAGGGGGTATATTGAATAATATAAGAGTATATAAAGATGTACACAATGTTGAAGAGAAACTTTTTTTTCTAATTAGCTGGCGCATGAGCCAGATTACTTGAACTTCTAATAGCGAGATTCCAAAAAGAGTCAATGAAGTTTTAAATGAGTCTATATTATTCCAGGGCCGTAATGGGGGTCGAAATTAAATTTTCGCACTTTAACGGATTTCTTCTTATAATTCTGTTTAATTTTAAATAAATATGGTAACCCTGTCTGGAGCACAATCAGCTGGGGCATGCCACCTTTTTTACGATAGTTGAAACTATTTTGGCTGAAGTGTTGTCCCAGCGTTTTGGCCTATCGCGCGGCTGTCAATCTGACGGTCTGTAGTTTCGGATATTGAAGAGAAATCGTTTTTCACTAGCTGGATTATTTAAACGTCTAAAGCCGAGACTCAAAAGGTGTCGATGAAAGGTTTAAATAGGTCTACATTATTTCAGGGACGTTTGAGGGGTGAAGATAATTTTTTCTGTTTTAACAGTATTTTGTTTTCTTTTCTTTTTTCACTGAAAAAGTCAATTTGCTGGTCTATTAACAAAATTAAATTAAGTCGAAGTTAGGGGAAGTCGAAGTTAGGGGCGTATTGAGGGATATGCATCCCCCTTATCACCGAAATTTTTTGATCAGTTATCATATGCTTTTAGATTTTTATGTCTTGCAGAAATTCCCTTTCTTTATTCCGGACACTAATAAATATCTTTATCCCGAAGAAATTACTGTCTCCATTTCTGGTCAAAATAGAGAAAAGTTTATGAATCTGATCTAGAGCATTCTCGACAACAGTAATTCATTTGAAGAGATAGCTGGTTTATGTGTTTAATACCAAAAGTGATATCAATCTTTATGAATTTCCATCATGTGCCAATCATTCTCATTATCTATCCCATTTTTTACGGTGGGGGGATGGGGGAAAGCCTCCGGGTACTTCAAAGGTAATATGAAGTACCCGGGGAAGTTTGTTCATGATGAATATGGTTCACTCAAGTATGAGTGTCTCATGCATGCGTAATCATGTGTACTATGATTCACATTAGCCACAAAGAGGATTTGCAAGTGACAATTCTGGAACAATGAATAAAATTTCCATGAACAAATGTGAGAGTCTTAAGTTAAGTTTATTAAAATCAAGCAGATTTTTTAACGTCAACATAAACTGTCTACACAATTTATCAAGGCAACGCACTTTTCAAATGTGTTTACCAGATAACGCGAACGGGGGGGGGGGAATAAAATGTTGAAAGTCGCACATTTTCGATAATTGATTGCCAAGTTTCGAGCCAAAAATAAGCCTTAAAAACAGAACAAGCTTTGCGATCCCTCCCAAATTTGTCTAAAAAATTCCAAACGCAACAGTTTATTACGAAGTATAGGTAAAATATTCCTGGAGAAGATTGCAAAATTGTTTCAGTAGGCGATTTTAATATAGATTTCAATTCCAAAGAAGTATTTTATAGAACAGGCAAGACAAATGCGGTACACACATATATTATGATACACTTTCCAAATGGTATTTATAAAGGTGAAGTATAGTTAGAATGTGCCTGACGAAGATTGTTAAACAGTTTTGGAGATAATATTTTATATACAGTGTGCCCACTAAAATCCCTTGTCACTCTCTTAATTCCGGAACGGCTTCTGCTATTTTTTACAAACCTGGTGTATAGGTTTAATAAATTGGATATGCGCTACTGAATGAGACCACTCACAGTGCCACCAGGTGGAAAACTGGGGAGTTAGCTTTCGTATATCGAAAACGGTACGAGATAGGGGAAAAACTGAATTGCAAAATTGTAGAGCACATATGGGAAACCGCCGGCCCACGGACCGGATGTGGCCCGCGAGGGCTTTGGATCCGGCCCGCGGAACATATCAAAACCCTGAATAAAACGCATATAAACCATTCAAAATCCCATATGAATCCCAATAATACGACCCGCGTCTCCGCTAATATCCTGAAGTTTGGCCCGCGACTACACTAACATCCTAAAGTTTGGCCAGCAACTTCTCAAAGGTTGCCCATACCTGTTGTAGAGCGTTATCGATTTTGTACGAAAAGAATCCTTATTGACATGGATGTGAAAAACAGAACGGCTAAAATGTGCATTTGTATTTTCGTGATTTCCTGTACTGCGACGTCACGAAATGTGAACAGACTACACTTTCGGGCTAAACACCATTCCGCAATGTAGTACCGTGGTATTTCTTGCGATTCCTAGTCCAAAGGACTCTGGTTCAAGCCCCTGGGCGTCCTTGTACTGATCTCAACATCAACTCAACGCAACTTGCACTTAATGTTCGAAATTTTTGCAGTGTGCAAATGCATATGGAACGTCACACCTGTTCACTTGAGACCACTAGTATAAAAAAGACATCTTGGGTTTCTACATGTTGAAGGTCATGGCCATGATGCGATTTTCCAAAGCTGAATATCGGGAGATGATTTTACTGTACGGTGAATGTGAACGCAAGGCTCGATCAGCAGCAAGGTTGTACCAGGAACGTTTCCATGCAAGCCCTCATGCTTCTTATCAAACCATCCTATTTGTTGTAAAACGTTTAAGGAAGACAGGCTGCATAACTAGTCGAGGTCGATCTGGCAGACCAGCTAAGGTAGGACGACAAGTTCAACCAGATGAGGTACTAGCATACGCCCTCGCATGCCCGAAATGCAGTATAAGACAGATCAGTGAATATTGTGGCCTCTCAAAAAGTCAGGTTTGGAAAATCCTACAAGAATCAGGAGCTTATCCATACCGACCAACAATTCAGTAGGCTTTACTGGACGCAGAGAGCTCATAATAATAGAAGGTGCCTGCCCTGCCACGAATAGAAATTTATTTCAATTGTATCTTGCAATATTTGGAAGTTCTTCCTTATTGCATCCTACCATATTTGGAAGTAGAAATGCCATTTGCACAGTATTATGCACATTTTGGACTGAGTTTGATTTTTTACTTAGTTACAATATCTCGTATGTAGGGTATTCACCCTGGAATTTAGTTAGACGAGGTTCTCCAACAGTCGGACCATCCTGCCCGACTACTATTGTTTGGAAATTTATTTTTGTTTTACTGCAAAATTAAAAAATCTGATGTGGACAAAACATGACTTCCTTGGACGTCTATTAAATCAAAAATATATTCGACGCACTTCACCTAAACTTATTTTGTTTGAAAGAGATAAAATATAAGTAATAGTGAAGTTTAGCGATTTCTAGCCAAATATTTCGATATCGCCAAACAGAGTTCAGTTTTATTTATTTATTTATTTGCTAGGAGAGGACAGCTCGCGTCACTGAATGTGTCGCTTAGAGCTACACATACGTCATTCCCGGAATTTCCCGCCACAATTTGGAACCTCATCAGAAGGTGGCGGACTTCTGAATATTGGCACTGCAGAAACTGCTAGCGACAGCCGAGAGGACTTTCGGAACCACGGATTTAACGTGCACGTACACAGAGTTCAGTTTGAAAGACTTCCTTCTGACAGTTTTATTTGGCGATATTTCACCAAAAGCCAACAACTTCAGATAGTTTGCGAGATTTTGGGGACAGCCAAAGTAGTCATTGACCACAGACTATCGATGAATTGAATGCAACCATACATCTTAATGTATTTAAAGTCATTTGGCTGACCCTGTAAATAAATTCTCAGTCGATTGCAGTCAAAAATGATATTGAAAACAGTTAGATATTACAATAGTTCTAAATACAAAAGTTCAAAATTCTACGGATTAAAGTTTTAGAGTTATACAAAATACGAAATAATTTTTGGCGCCAAATTTGGCGATATTTCGGCGAAACTCACCAAGGTCGACGACATATGGCGAGATTCTAAGCATGGACCAAACAATGACTGACTATCGCCAAATTTTGCGATATTTCGCTAAAACTAGCCAAGGACTATGAATAATGGCGATTTTTGGACATCGATCCAATGACTGACTATCGCTAAATTTGGCGATATTTTGGTAAAACTTGCCAAGGTCGACGACAAATGGCGAGATTTGGGGCATGGACAGAACATTGACAGATTATCGCGAAATTTGGCGATATTTCGCCAAAACTCGCCAAGAACGATCACAAATGGCGATATTTTGGGCATGGACCAAATGACTGACTATCGCCAAATTTCGCGATATTTCGGCAAAATTCGCCAAGGTTGACGACAGACTGCGAGATTTTGGGCATGGACCAAAAAACGACTGTCTACAGTTGTATTAATTGAAGAGGTCCATAGACGTTAAAGTATTGAAGTTATTTTGGGTGGTCCTGTAAATAAACTCTCCAGTATATTGGAACCAAAAATCAAGATGCACAACTAGATGTTATAGCAATCTTATATATGAAATTTCAACATTCTACGACTAATTGTCTTTTGAGAGTTAAATACATACACACGTACACCAAAAGTCGCCAAGCTTGGCGACTTTTGGCGTAATTGTTGAGGGAGGTACGTGACCGTGGTCGGACCATTCGATAACTTATATCGTAAGACGCTATTGTGTTCGAAATGGATGAATGCCCCTATAATTGCTATTGACCGTAATGTATTGGAAATCTTTTGAGTGTTCCTGTAGGAGAACTATAAATGATAAAGACACTTTTTTTATGGAGAAATTCATTTTGTAACTCTTAACAGCATATATCACTTCTAAGTCGTTTGAAATAGCCCAATACCTCTAAAATACGCTTTAATGAATTTCGTCCCATAGAGCGTAATGTATTTAGAATAACTTGGGCGGCCCTGTCGATAAACTATCAAGTCAAATGGAACCGGAAGGGAAGGTACACAACCAGATGTTACCACAATCCTAAATATAAAGTTTCGACATTTTACGCCAAATAGTTTTTGAGATAAGCGAGTTTAATGAATTTCAACCCATAGAGCGTAATGTATTTCGAATCTTTTGGGCTGTCCTGTGTCTTTTGGGCTGTGCCTGTTCGAATCTTTTGGGCGTTTTGGGCCTTCGTTACACTATCCCGTCGAATGGGACCAAAAGTGGAGGTGCACAACTAGATGTTACAACAATCCTAAATATAAAGTTTCAACATTCTACGACCAATAGTTTTTGAGATATGCGAGTTACATACATACATACATGCATACGTACACACGTACGTACGTACACACGTACGTACGTACAGACGGTATGGAAAAACTGGCCAAAATAGACTCGCCGCAAATTTGCATCAAACTTGCAGCAAGCTTGATTTATAAGGTCAATAAACTTGAATTAAGCTTCAAATTTTCAAGCGTGTAAGCTTAATGCAAGCTTGAATCAAGTGATCATGTTTACACTTGCCGAACTTCATTAAGCTTGACATAGCAAGCTTAATTCAAACTTAAAAAATTTTCCTAAAAAATAAATTTCCTTAATACATGGGACGCCGAACTCGCACCATATGTTTTTTTTTTTCCACGCATTTTCCCCTCTACTCTGAAACCTCAAGTTATTTTAATCTGCTTCCGTCTCGCGTCCGCGACTGGGATCGATCTCGGGACCTAAGGCCTGGGAAGCCAGCGTTCTAACCACCATACCAACCTAACTCGAGGTGATACGACTAAAGTTTGAAGTGAGTCTTATGGTTGTCACGCCGTTTTTTGGCGAGATTGATCAGTATAGCCCGATGCCGCTCAATCTTTTATTTTTCCATGGGATGAATCAACATTAAAATAATGTTATGTGTGATTTATAGGGAGTAATTCAGTTACCGGGTGTCGCCTATTTTTGGCGACTTTTTTTTCTCGCCAACACCTGCTACTTGGCGCTTTTTCTTGTCGCCAAATTTTTCACGTGTGAAACACCATTTTAGAATACGATAAAATAATACAACATGTTGAGCACTGTCAGGAAATACAAATTACTTTAACACATTAAAATTCCACAGATATTCCACTTAAAAAAAACAATAAAACAAAATACACCATCCATACTTAACACTAAAAATTGTCAGCAAATTCAGTAACAGGCAATTAAAAATGAGCAAACAGTAAACCACTTTTAACTAAAAAAATTTCAGAATATTAAGCAATCTAGTTCTACAGCTATGTAAACTATGCAACCAGTGGACCGTTTTTAACTAAAAAACCTCAGTGGATTCAGCAACCTAGTTGTACAGCTATGTAAACTATGCAACCAGTGGACCGTTTTTAACTAAAAAAACCTCAGTGGATTCAGCAACATAGTTGTACAGCTATGTAAACTCGGCAACCAGTGGTCCGTTTTTAACTAAAAAAACCTCAGTGGATTCACCAACCTAGTTGTACAGCTATGTAAACTAGGCAACCAGTAAACCGTTTTTAACTAAAAGAACAACAGTGAATTAAGCAACCTACTCATACAGCTAATGTAAACTGGGCAAACACAGGCCCGTTTTCAACTCAAAACAACATCGGTGGATTAAATAACGTACTTATACACATTTACAAATCACATTGAAAACCTTAAGCAATTGCAAAAATTCTTTATAAAAAACACTTACCTTTATCTAAAGAAACTCCTGAAAAATATCCAAAACGCACAACACCTAATAACATAACACCAAAAGGCTTTCTTATACTAACTAACCACAAAACCAACATATACTAAACACACCAAACATCAATAACACAAAATAAGAACTGACTCACCGATTTGAAATTTCCTCGTTTTATAACCTCGTTTTACCGATTACAGTTAAATTGCCTTAACCAATCACAAAATCCCTTTACCAAACATCCTGGTATCGTTTAATGAACCCACCGAGCGTTTTTTCATTAAACTACAGCATCATCCAACACCTCAACTCAATCCACACAGGTTACAACGGACATCGGACTCTAAAGCTAAAGTAAACAAACTTTCGACCAACCTCCAATCTTGGCGACTCATCGGCGCTTGGCGAGGACACCCGGTAACCGAATTATCCCCGATTTATAGACGCTACTAATATTGAAATAAGCATAATATAAACTTAAAAGCAGCAAACGTTTTAAAACTTTCAGTATCGCAACACTCATGTTGGGCAATATTGGCCAAAATCGAGACAAACGACTGATTTTGAAATTAATTTTGTAGTACATTTGTATTTTATTTTGAAGAATTTCAATATTTGGAAATATAGACTCGTTTCTTTTAATTCTATGGTCAAGTACATTTATGACTGATGATAAATTATTTGTTATGTGGATGTGGCTTTCCAAATCAAGCAGTAATCAAGTTTTATTCAAGCTTGACAGTTCAAATGACTTAAATTCGGCCTGAAAATATTTGCCTACTCATTTTTTTTTTGTAATCTCCGAGCTTGCTGCAAGCTTAAAATGAATTGAACTGTCCAGCTAGTATTAATACGTCGAATTCAAAGAGATGTTAAGCTTGATTTAAGCTTATGGGCTGTCTGGGAAATGAGTTGCAGACGCATTTATATGATCGCGCATGCTAGTTTACAATGAGATGCATCGAAAAAATTCTTAAAAGTAAATCAAGAGGTAGTCAAAATCTGTTTTTTCGTCGAAATTTGGCCCCCGAAATTTTTCGGGATCACATTACTTCCTTATAGTCCGTACAAGGAAGTATGTGTTTTTTACAAATTTTTTTATTTATTTTATAGCCAGAGGTTATTTCTGGGCAGGATGTGAAAGTCAACCTTGCAAAAATAAACTTAATTTCTGCTTGACGAAAAAATATTAAAACTCATGCTAAAATACTCGGGGAATGATATATCCCGATACATTCAACCTTTTCTTCTACCATGTTTTCTGGCATCGTGGATCTTCTCTCAAATGAATTTATACTAAGCTTTCCCCGTGCTCATGACCTTGAAACACATGCAATTTCATCGAACGAAAGAGAATCAAACAGTAGAAACTGAAGTTAGTCCCTATAAAAAACTAGGCGCAGCCTTTGAAAATGGCAGCTTTACAATTTCACGATTTCAGATTAGTTTTATCTCGGTATATCGGGACATTCAATAATTACGAACAACAGGAATGGAGATTACAGTGCTTAAATATTTTGTGTACTGATATATTTTTATCCATTACTTTCGTCTGTTCTCTATTACATACGATAGTACGCTAACTCACTATCTTTATAAACCTCTTATAACTCATTAACGAAAAGAAGAAAAAAAAACTGACCATGGTCTCTTTATGATTTTGTGATTAACTCTAATTCAGTTATGTTTCAGTGAGTATGAACGAACCCCAAAACCTGCACTACTTCCAGCATTCACCTACCTGTCATAGAAAAGAAAGAAGAAAGAAAGAAAAGTAAAAACAAATTAACGTATTAAAAAGAATGCCGTGGATCTGATGAACAGAATGGGAATTCATAAAACAAAAACTTGAAATTCCCCTTCTTCACATATCCAACACATTTCACCCTCTTGTTTTCATTGAGAATTTATCTCATCACTAAGAAATGTTGCTTACAAAATGCTATTCCACCCATCATACAGTTGAACAGACTGGACTAATTCTGCCTACACCCCCCCCCCTCAAAATAAATACTCGCGAATTAAAATGGGGTGGAAAGACTCTAGTCTACTTTTTGAACGCTTAATCTTTACCAAGCGTTCTCATAAATTAAATTCAACTCAATCGAATACAATAATCAGATTCTCGTTCACTTTAAACAGTTTCAGTGCACACGCCGTAATGTATAAGAATACTTTTTTGTAGACATGAAAAAACCGTAAAACCTACACTCACTAGAATCTATACAGGTTAATTAACGGTGACCTACGATATACATACTCAACTTGAATTTATTCGAATGTCCCATTTAGGCACTAGTACGATTTAAATTACTTATGTCTATAGACCATAATGTATAAGAATCCCGCTTTGCAACCCTCTGAACAAACTACATGCAATACACACAAGAAAATATATGCAGGTCCGCGCAATCAAATACACCGTTTACACGATAGCGTTAAGACAGTGAGTCAGGGCCGTAACCAGAGCGGTGGCGATGGAGGCTGAGACCTATCGTAGAAAATCTTAAAGGGGGTGGGGGACTGCTTAAAATTTTCAAAAGATTTTTCTAAATTTACTATAAATACGAAAGTTTACCAACGAAACATTTTTTAACAATCGTAAAATTTTAAATCTTTAAAAACACCATTTATTTTGGGCGAATTTCTCATCAGAATCACCAGACTGCATAAGTGCTGGATCTTGGATTTTTTCGAATAGTCCGAATAGTGAGACAAAAACACAAAACGCCTGCTTTTCTTTAACCCTTTACAGGCCAGTATTTCCAATTGGGAGCATCAAATTAAAAATTTATTCGAAAATATAATTTTATCAATATTGACTTGAAAAAATTTGCAGATATAGTTGAAAGATGACTTGATTTTATGAAAAAGAAGTTGCATTTCTATCATTAGTGGGGAACTGGACAAAAAATCATGAAAATAGCCATTTTCATAATTTTTTAAGGAGCTCTTTTGATACATATCTTTCATACTTAATTCATATCTTTACTTAAATTGAAAAATAAAACTTTCATTTTTTTCATAATATTTCACTTATTATTTAAACTACCATCAATATATTCCGTTTTTGAAACCAATGTAAAAGTAAAGTCAGAAATAAACCCATGCTCCCAATTGGAAACATAGTGAAAATTGTATGCAATATTTCTTTTCTCTTTTTAAATGACTAATAACCTTTAACTAACGTATTAGAAGATAAAACATGCAGAAAACAAATTTAAAATAAGCCTGGATCTCACTTCGGTCTGTAAAAAGTTAAGTTCCTTGCACTTTAATTTCCTTCCACAATCGGATCCCGAGGGTGGGGAGGAGGGTTGCTTAACACTGAAAAATTGCCACTTGCTTGTCCCCGTCTCTAACACTTGATTTTGACAGTGAGTCTCAATGAAAATCTTACAAGTGGAATGATTGATGAAAATTTTAAAAATATGACATTTTATGGAGCAAATACTCTAGGAAAAGATGTACAAACTGAAAAACACTCTCCCCACCCAACTACTAATATCCATATTTAGTCAGCCAACCGAACTAGATTCAATGCCCTACCTAGCACTTCATCTTGCCTACAGCCCTGAAATGAGTATTGTAGATAACCGAAGTGTGAAGGTCCCGCGTTCGGGCATACCGCGTGGATGTCGATCTAACGGTCTAGAGTTTCTGGCGGTTTTATGTGCACGAAGATGCAGCTTAAATGCGCATTATAACCCATTAAAAAGCACAAGGCATTTCACCCGTAGGTAGATACTCTTCGTGTAGGCTTGCCATAACACAAAATGCTCAAATACTCAATAGACGATAGCGCACTTTCAAGAAATCCCGTCCATAGGCCGTAATATATTAGAAATCTTTTTTGCAGCCTTGTAAAAAACTATACATCCTGTTCATACGAAAATCAATATGGGTCGTGCTAGTGGGTGGTCTATAATATTCATACAAAATTTTAGCTCAATCGAATGCATTGTTTAGGAGCTATCGTGTTCATTTATGTACAAAAATGCATAAATGAATTCAGAAAATCCCCAAACGTGGAAATACATGAAAATCATAAAGTAGAATTTTTTTTCTTGATTACAATACTTTCCATACATATTACATACTCGAAAGTAAAAGCCATAGATTTGGAGATGGGGATTATTGACACTTGAGAGAAATAACAAAATATTCCGGAAATCAGTCATCACATATGCATTATAATAATATATATATATCGTAATCAGTTTTATGTTTTCCCATCGTCATTTTAATGATTATGGGACCTGTGAGTGTCCCTCTCTTGAACAATATGTCTAACGTAGACTTAACAGGGGGGGGGGAGGAGGAGACATAATCTGCATTCACATAAAGTACTATTTGAACTCAACATATCACTCCCTTAGCCCTTCTTCATGAAAGCCATTGCTTACAAAAAGTAAGATAAAACATAAAATTGATGTATGATTGACACATAAACGAAATTACAAAGATGAATGATGTTACATATGATATTAAACCCGCAAAGAAGTATGCCTTTTCAATTATATTTGCATTGCTGACAGCACTAGATCAGTGATTCCCAATTTCTTTCCACTATCTTGACCAGGAATGCAGACAGTAGTTTCTTAGGAAGGATATAAGCATTAGAGTTGGGTATAAATAAACGGAATTTTCGCAAGACCTGAAAATCTGAATTCTTATGGGCCAGACCATGGCCGAATGAATAAAACATTGAACATGGTTGATTGTCAAAGTATTAAATTCCAGGCTTCCAACCAACTGCTTGACTGCCTATCTAACGGTCTGAAGTTTTGGTCGGTTTTTACCAGATGCTAAGTGAATTTGCGTTGAATTTTTTATAAAGACCTCCGCCCAAAGCAGCCACCCCCACTAAGCAGATACCCCTCATGCAGGTTTATCTCAGCAAAATACATACATACACATTAATGCTAATACTAACTGATCTAAAAATTTCGGTGTTAGGAGGATATAACCTCTAGTTAAGCCCTTAACTTCCGCAAAGAAAATATGTATATTTTTTAATAGACCCAAAATTTAATCTTTACAGGGGCGGTGTCACTTTTTCACACTTATTTCTAAAGTGAAAAAAGAACAAGTACAAATGATTTTAATATTTAAAACTACTAATTAAAAATGTCACTGTTTATCACATTTCCTATTGCTGACATATGACACGACTAGAGTTTAAAAGCGTTCGAGCTTAAAGGTTCGACTTTTTAGGGGTTCTAACTTGTATTCACATTGCAACCGGAGAAAAATGACCACATCTCGACTCCGTTAGATTGGCAGCCACATAATAGCGAAAAATGCTGGACCTACACAGCTCCCCCCCAATATATATATATATATATATTTAATATAAAAAAAGTGACCTGCTGAAGCTGACTGTGCTCCACAAAGGGTTAGCATTTTATTTAAAAAATAAAAATAAAAAGGAGAAAAAACCGTTAAATACGAAAAAATATGTTTGACCCCAATACATCAATAGAATTTTAAAGACCCATTTAAGACTTTCTTTGACCCCATTCAGAATCCATGCTTTAGATGTTCAAAATATTTAGCTAATGCAGTAGCTAATAAAAAAATATTTTATCTTCAATATTTATTGTCAGATCCAGAGAGGGGGGGGGGATAGGGGCACGTGCTATCCCAAAACAGCAGTATAGAATATTGACTTAGTTTGTAAATTCAAATGAATGTACCAGAAAAATGAGCCAAATGTTTTGTGCCACCTCCAGAATTTTTCTGGATCCGCCATTGGCAGTATATACCCCTTTCATATCATCCGACTTGACCTGGACACATGTGGGTAGCCCTTACATATGTCCAGGGACCGATTTGTACAGATGGGTGCAGAGGGAAAAGTTTCATTAGGGGCTCCTTTTTACGAAAACTTTCTTATACCCAACAAAGCAACTTACATATCACACCATACAAAGATGAATGTTACACCAGCATAAAAATGAATATTGAATCAAGAAGCAAAATGAAATTCAAATAGTTCGATAGTAATACTATCGTGTAGGATAATATTATTTCAATTATGCCATTTTATTTTCAATCGTAAATTTCATTCAACATTTTTCAGTAACATGCTATACAATATTTTTGTATTTATTTTCCTATGTTTATATCAGCGCATTTATTTATAATGGGAAAGCTCTTCACTTTGCTCCACTGTGGAAGCTATTTAATTTTATCTGTTCCGATTGAAAATCAGCTCTATGGCTTTCTCGTGATGAGCATACATCACACTGCGTAGACCACGCCTAAAAGAGTAATTGCCTGAAACTGTTACTGTTTAGCTAAAAAAAGGTGTGGATATAATGATAGCGCTATGAAACAGTAACAGAGTAATTATTATTACTGTTATTTTTCATAAAATTAACTTAGCTGTCTTTCATTTTAAATTAAATTCAAAATATGCAAATTTTTAAAATTAAAGGGTTATTTGGGAGCCCCCCCCCTTATTGATGGGGCCCGGGCACTTGCCCCGAATGCCCTGCCGGAAATGAGTCCCTGCATGTGTCCTGTGTTTTAAGCACGGAGCACAATTCCGGGTGGTCAAACCACTCAATACTTTAACTTTTCATTCTCACTCCTCTCAGTCCGAAAAGCCGCTGATTCGGATAAAAAATGTTTAGGTTACTCGAACGGTTAGATCTTGTACCGTATTTAAATATATTGGAACAATTTGTTATATTTTGTAACGGATTGTTTCAATATGAATGGCATTTCGTTATTGCGTTATAACGGTATGAAGATGTCGTTCTGTTCCTTTAACGTTATGGTCTCATACCGTATTTAAATTGTTATTCAACGAAAGGTTATATTCTAATTGATACTGTATCGTTATCAAATAGTTATGTGAGTTTAATGTTATAAACTAAACGGTTAACATGATTAACCGAATTCATTCTGTTACTGTTATTACAGTTATTATGCATGGCACAGAAAAGAATAACGTTATAATAAGTGTACGTTGAATATCGTTATTAAATATAACTGTATTCTCCGAGCAGTTTTGGGTCAAGTAACCGAATACTGATTTCTCAAATCATTAACGTTATTGATTATAACGTTATTTCGTGAAGAGCGATTTGAAAGTTACGGTATGAATAACGTTATTCGACTTGTGAATAACGTTACGATTTGTAACGAATAGCGAATTGGTTATAACGCGCATTACGTTAAGTTACGGATCCCTGCTTCAAAGAGAATAATGTCCCCAACTTGCAAGTCCCTCTTCTTCTGAGGAGTCGTAATTTTATTGAAACTTCTGTTATTCCAAAGGTACTCACCTTTCCATTTTCTCCATAATTGAGACAAAATCTTAGATTGGTATAGCTTATGTTTTTTCAATCCTTCTTTGGTAGAAGATCTGTTTGTTATTTCTACAACATTATATGGATATTCTATTTCTCTTCCAACCAAAAAGAAATGAAAAAGGGTTAAGGGTTCTGGCTCTGAGCAATCATTGAATATGTAAGTAATCGGTATTTGGTTAAGGATATTTTCTATCTCTGCGAGAAGAGTCACGATCTCTTCAAACGTTAGCTGAGCTCTTCCTAAAACCTTTCTCAGCGGTTCTTTAATTGATCTCATCAGTCTTTCATAGAACCCTCCCCACCATGGGGCAAGCTCAACTATAAACTTCATGTTATCCCTTCAGACGCTGCAAAATGCTTAATTTCTTTACCTTCGATCAGGTCTACAAAATATTGTAAGTCCTTGCTAGCACTTTTAAAAGTTTTAGCATTATCTGAGTAAAATATCTTAGTGTTCCCTCGTCGAGACAAAAATCGTCTAAGTGCTAAAATAAAGCTTTTAGATGACAAACCCAAAATCAGCTCGAGGTGAACTGCTCGAGTGACTGCGCATGTAAATAATGCGACATAAGATTTTTGGGTTTATTTTTCCAACTTTACATGTATGGTCCGGTGAAGTCTACACCTGTCACACTAAAAGGAGGAGATTCAAGTATTCGGTCCTTAGGCAACTGTCCCGTCATTTGACTTGCTGGTTTCGCTTAATACCTTCTGCAGATGAGACACCTGTCTTTAACTTTTCTTACGACTTGTCTTCCTTTAGGTATCCAGTACCTTTGACTAATCTTTGTCAAAGTATCACTTACACCAGAATACATAGCCTTATTGTGGTCTCGTAATATTATGAATTCTGTAAACCGTGAATTTGTTGGAAGTAGAATTGGGTGTCTCTTGTAAATTCGCCTTCTTCCAATCTTCCTCTTACTCTAAGAATTTGGTTTTCATCCAAAAATGGGCATAAACAATATATACTGGAATCTGGTAAAATGGGCTTTTGAGAATTCAGAGAGGCTATTTCCGGAGCAAAATATTCCATTTGGACTTTACGGATGCACACGTCTTCAACTATTTGAATTTCTCCTGTGGAAAGAGGCCCCTTATTTACGTTCGTTTTCTTCGATGCGTTAATGAATGGTTTGACCCATGCTATTATTCTTATAAACTTTGTGACTGAACGAAATTTATTTATGTCAAACAGCTCTTCCTTTATCTGAACGATACAGTCATTGACTGAAATGTTATTACGAGCTTCAGGGAAGTTTACATCTTTTATTTGACTTATTTGTTGTTCTGGTCATTCTGTAGTAGGGCAATGTAGCCAAAATGACCCTAGTCACCAAAGAGAGCTTTTCTTCAGTGATTCGCCACTCAAATCCCTGGTTAAAAGATCAGCTGGAATTTGTTTACCGTGCCAGAATCAACATTGCCTAGGGTTGGAATTTTCCTGAATTTCGGTGATCCTGTTACAAACAAAGAGTTTCCAGTTCTTGGGGGATCCTTTGATCCAGCATAATGCTATATTAGAATCAGTCCATAAAAAAATGTTTTTATAATATCACCGAATGGTTTATGAAGATATTTCGACACTCTGAAAGCAATTACAGATCCCATAAGTTCTGTCTGTGGTAACGTTAAAGCTTTAAGGAGAGCAACCCTACTCATTGAACAAACGAAGGAAGTTTTAATTTCACCTAATTTGTTGGTGTACTGAAAGTAAGCTGCACACCCAAAAGCCCTTTGGCTTGAATCACTAAAAATATGTAATTCACAGTTTTCATCTCGTCGCAGTCAGGGAAATATTCACGAGGAATAGAAATAGTTTTAATTGTTCCTATATCCGAGAACCAGTTTTCAAAATCAGTTTTTAAGTCCTGTGGAAGTTCATCGTCCCAATCAATTCCTAACAGCCATATTTGTTGTAGCAAAACTTCAATTCTAACAATCAGTGCCGTAGCATAATCTGCTGGATCATACAGTTTTGAGGCAGTTTTATGTGCGACTGTCTCAGTGATTTTATCGTTTATATTTTCAAAACAATCGGGAAAATTTGTGTAAATCAAGTCTTATAGTATCTTCATCAGTGTTCCAAATTAGACCTAACACTTTTGACAGTACAAGCGACTCATTTACTTCAAATTTGCTTTTTACCCAAACATTATTTAATTCAGCAGAATTGGAATTTAATTTACGTAAGTTCATTCCTGCATTTTTCAGAATAAATGCAACACTAGACGACAGCTAATATGCATCCTCGATACAATTTGCTCCGTAAAATAAGTTGTCTACATAAAGTGAGGAATTTAGTATGTCAAAAGTTTCGGGGTAATCATTTTTATATTGCTCATATTCATATCTCGAATTGAATCCGTCTCAAAATCATCAAACTGTAGAAATTTTAAATATTTTCGACTTATTTCGGCAATACTAATCATTAAAAAAGCTTTTTCTATGTCTTCTGAAAATGCTACCTGGTATTTAAGGAATTTCAATATTATATCCAAATTGTTAGGATTAAGGTCAGACACTAATAATAGGTCATTTAATGATTTACGATTTTTCCTCTTTGACGAAGTGTCAAAAAAAAAATTCCTAACACGAGATGTCTCTTTATCAGGCCTAATGACTGCTGTATGAGGCATAAAATAACCATCATTCCAATTATTATTCTTACATTTTACTACAATACCATCTGATATTTGTTCATTAATTATATTTTTATACTCTGCGCAAATTTCCCTATCAGCATTCAATTTAGTCTTCAAATTCCCAAAACGCCTTTTTGCAACAGAAAAATTACTATCCAGATCGCTAGGTTCACAATCCCAAAGTAAATTTGTTTCGTATCTGCCATTTTTAAACACTAATTCCCTTTCAAAATGATCCACTATTTCTTTATCTTTACAGAACATCTGTGATTCAACTATTCCTAAAATATCAAGCCTCCGAAGATATGCTAAGTCATTCATTAATACACTGACCAATAAGTATTTGGACACCTATGCAAATGACGATATCTGCGGTCCTGAGGTACGTCACGGCCTCCGCCGGTATATATCGTGTAGGAAACAGGCATCTTACATGCGGCATTAGTCGCATGTAAGATGCCGCGCAGTTCGGAGCTCTCTGATTTCGAGAAAGGTATAATTATCGGGTATCACAAATGTGGCCGATCCTTAAGGGACATATCTAGCGATCTGAAGTAATCAAAATCGACAGTGGCCTATGTGATTAAGAAGTGGAAGTTGAGCGGTGATTGTCGGAATGTGCCCCAAGTTGGCAGACCAACGAAACTGGGAGATAGAGACCGAAGAGTGCTGTCCAGAGAAATTCGGAAGAACCGCACCCAACCGATGGCCCTCATCCGCGAGGAGTTTCAACAGGCATCCGGGATTATTGTTTCAATGAATACCATCCGTAAGGAAGCACATCTGCTTGGTTTTCATGGTCGTGCTGCTGCCCATAAGCCTTTGATCGCAAAATCCAACCGCGCTGCTCGGTTAATGTGGTGCAAAGCACATCGAAATTGGACCGTAGATCAGTGGAAACGGGCTCTTTGGATCGAAGAATCAAGGTTCACCCTTTACCGTTCGGTTGGCAGGGTCTGGGTCTGTCGTTTGCCTGGAGAACGTCTCCTGCCAGAATGCATTGTGCTAACAGTCAAGTTCGGCGGAGGTGGAATTATAGTCTGGGGGTGTTTCTCCTGGTATGAACTGTGACCCTTGGTCCCAATTCATCCCAGCAAGCGCAAACACGTATAAATTACGTATTCCCGATGTCGAAAATAGGTCGAGGAAAAATTACAGCAAAAAATAGCGTTTAAAAGAGATCAAACATACATTGTGTTGTCGACGTTATAAAGAGCCGTTGTATGCTGGTCAGGGAGGTGGCTGACTTTCGACTGTTAGGTTGGTCATCCTCACGAGGTCTATGTTACGTCAATAGATCGCCGATTTTCCGCTCATAGGTTCGGCGATCTGAGAGACCCTCCAGCCAACCAAGAAGAAACAGATGGAGCACCGAGAATTTTTTTCAGCTTAGTTAATAGTCAGTTTAACGTCGAATAAACAGTGCAGGGGAGACAAACGTTACCGTGTCCTTTCACACGACCTTTGACCTGTCCACCCCACCCGATTTTTCAGAATTTTGGAGAACGCTGAAGTCACGTCACAGATGCCTTTTTTTTCTCTTCTTTTTGTGTGTGTATTCGGTCGTGGTTCGCTTCGCAGTTTTTTATGCAAGGACAGATCTACCCCATTTTCATCGCGTGGTCACTGGCTGAGCTCAGCTGCGCTGCACAGAAGAGTACATTTTCGATAGTTTTAACTATAAAAGTGGATATTTTTCAAGAATCTCTTGGAATATTTTCAAGTTTAATGCTAACAGAATTTATCGTTAGCTTGACATGTATTAATAAGTTTGTCTGGCTCTCTTTAAATTGTGCTGGCCGGTGTTGTTAAAGTTCGTCGGGGTAACTACTAATTTTAATTCCGGCTGTCAAAATTTTAGAGGTGAGTTAAATAATTACTTAACTAATGTGCTTTGTTTCTTTTAATCATTTTCTTTTTAATCGCTAATTATAAGTCTTGTTATTTTTTATTATAGAGTGAAATATACAGGTACAATTACCATAAAATCAACTGCTTACCTTAAACATATAAAATATTTTTTTTCTCATAATAAGCACGATTTCACTTAATGTGAGCTTACTATAACAAAAGTCAACCATTATTGCATTATGGCTTAACTTAGAATGAAATAGGTTAAGCTTTTTATGCAAAGGTAACTTTTTTTTTTTTTAAATTGTATACTAATATGTATGCATCTAGTATGAAATATAAACTTGTTTGGAGTAGTGTAATGAAGTAGACAAGATTTTTCTCGTGGGACGGGGGGGGGGATGGAGATCACATATCTAATTTAATAATCATTTACTTTGGCTTTCTTTAATGTAATCTATCCAAAATCAAAAATTCTAATTCACTTCTGTTTTCATTTTTCTGTCATTTCGGCTTTTAATTCCATATTTGCTTTTCCCCGTATGCACTATTCTTTTTGTTTATTCGTCTCTTCGGACCGGTGTGCTAAAAATAGGTTATATTTGCGTGCGTTTGCAAAATCAACGTTCTTTTGGATTCCCCTACTTTGGCTTGGTGTTGGCGTTTTTATTGCTCGTTGCTCTGCCTCATCTTTAAAATTATTTGCACGCGATTAAGTCATTGTAATTTGATTGGATTAACTGTTAGGGTTGCTCTGGAATTGGCGTTATTGATTTCAGCCAAGTGTTTGTTCTCGCCAATGTGTAATTCTGTGCTGGCGTAATTTTTAAGTCATTCCATCTTAATTGCACTGTCCATATAGGACGTAATTTTATTTTCGCTGAGCCACCCCCGCCCGTTATAATAATGTTTCAATAGTATATGTTTAATAAAATAGTTTCAAGTATTTAACGTCTCTTTTTTATATTGCAACTAAGTGTATATCGTACCTGGATTATCATGTATCACAACGCAACTTAATAATTTAAAACAGCCCAACTAAATAACTTCTTTACAGGGGGGACTAAAATTTATAGATAGAAAACTTGTTCTAATTTTATTACAGGGAAAAAGTAATAAAAAAAAGCAGGCTTATTCGTCCAATAGGTCGTTCCTTGACGATTACGTCGAATCCTGACAATTTATAAACGTACTAATTATACCTCAATTCTAGATAATTAGAGAATGTGTGAGTCACATACTATTTACATACATCGTGAAAGCATGAAAAATCCAAGCAGTTCTTATCTTGCGCACATGCCGTTTTAAAAAAAAGGAAACACTTTTTATTTTTAAATATAAAACATTTTACTACTGGTTTTAGCTAATGAAAAGCAATTTTGAATTAAATGTTCAGTAATAAAAAGTTTTAAATTAATTTCTAATCGTTTAGATAAAGTTATAAAATATATATTGATAAAAGTTTGAACATATACAAAAAATATATTAAAGTTAAAAATATAATCTTGATTTTGAATTGAACTCATAAGTAACTCGCATAAACAGCATATGTCGCTATTTTACATATTAAAGGGTTTCCATTTTTCCCTGGTACATTTTATTAATCATTTTGACTGTATTGGGTATTTTTAATAAAAAATTATTTAATCTACTGTTATAAAGAATCTAAATATTTTCATATACTGGTGAAAAAGTAACTTTTTTATATAAAATAAGTAAATTATATTTACTGTTAGTAAAATTGCATTTTAAACTGTATTAGTTAACTAAATTTACTAATATTTATTTAATTTTTTAAGTTACTTTTTCACCATTTTTCACCAATATATGAAAATATTTAGATTGTTCATAACTTTGAATTAAACAGCGTCCCCCCCCTTTTTTTATTGAATATACCTAATACAGTTACAACAATTCATAAAATGTACCGGGTGAAAAAAGTAAATCCTTTAAAATGTAAATTAGAGACATAAGCTATTAATGCGAGTTACTGATCAGTTAAATTAAAAAAAATCAAGATTATATTTTTTCTTTAATATATTTTCTCTGTGTTCAAATTTTTATGAATGTATATTTTGTAACTTTATCTAAACAATCAGAAGTTAATTTAAAACTTGTTATTTCTGCATATTGGATTAAAAATTATTTTTCATTAGTTAACTAACAGTAAAATGTATTTTATAGAAAAATAAAGTGTTTCCTTTTAAACGGCAAAAGTGCACAAGATCAGAGCAGATTGAATTTCCATTCCTTCACGACGTATGTAAATGGTATGTGTCCATTCTCTAAATGTCTGGAATTGCGGCATAATTACTACGTTTATAAATGGTCAGAATTCGACAAATTCTGCGAAGACTTTAAGGAACGACTTCTTTTAGACGAATATAAGCCGATTTTCTCTGTCCTGTTGAAGCAATTTGACAATGTATAACGTAAAATCAACCACTATGAGCTGAGTTTTATAAACGGATTCTGAGAATCTGTCTCCCTTTGCCGTTATAGCGACGAGTGCTCGACCAATATCGGGGATTTTCTCTTCCTGGCGGTCACCCTTTTTCATTCTTGCGCCGTAGTTAAGCGAGATTGTTATCTCTCACGGTCACCCCTCGCGGGTGATACGCCGTCTAGAAGTTCAGCGCTCGACGGGCAAACAGGTGGACATATCCAAGGATTTTTATCGTCGATGATTATGTCGAAACTACGTCGACGGCGACGTTAATTCGATGTATCGTGGCTGGCTGGGATGGTAAGCTCAACGCCGATGCCTACTGCACTATTTTGCATGACAATGTGTTTCCTACGTCATGGCAGTTTTACGGTTTGGACCCCTGTTAATTTCAGGGTGACAATGCCAGTTGTCATGTTTGGAGGTTAAACAAGGCTTGGTATGGTGCCAATGGAGTTCATCGAATATACTGGCCTGCCCAGAGCCCAGACCTGAACCCTATCGAGAACCTCCGGGACGAGTTCGATCGCCGAATTAAGGGGTGCACTACCCGTCCAAAATCGGTGGAGGAACTTCTATGTCTACTCCAAGCCGAGTGGAAGACAATACCACTAGCTGTAATACAAAAACTTGTGGAAAGTATGCCCCAGAGGGTTCACGCTGTAATTGCCTCTCGTGGAGGCTCTACCAACTATTGATTTTGAATAAAGTTAGTTTTTCTTTTCTATCACAGGTGTCCAAATACTTATTGGTAGACAGTATACTACATTATTCATAATCGCAACAATTTGCGCGCAGTTTTCCTGTCCAATGAAATTAGAACCGTAAATTTATCCAACCAAAAACAGAATTAATTGCCCCTACAGTTTTATTTATAGTAATCCTCTCATTTAAAACAAAATCCCAAAATAAATCATTCCCAATTAGAATTTCAATATCCAACTCATCAAAATTCGAAAACGAATCTGCGAGATCTAAACTATGTGTTTTCGTGAAATTCCTTATAAAAACATCTGACGTTGTAATTTCTGAGCCCGTTATACTTTCTACAGCTAAATTTTGTATTTTTCTTTTATCTCTAGTCATCAACTGAAATTCCACAACAGGATATAGCTTTTCAGTTGTCTGTTTCATGCCAAAAGAAAATATAGACAAATTCTCATAACGTACAGTCTTTAAATTTAACTGCTCGACAATTTTGTTTGAGCAAAAGCTCCGACAGATCCCATTATCTAGCAAAACGCGTATTAAATTACCACCGCTTTCAGAATTAACGACCGCAGCTGAAGTTTGCAAGTATACACTTCTAGCACACTCCTTGCTTGCATCGAAAGAAACGAAATTGATAATCTCACCTTTCGGCGCAGGAGAACAGAATAATATTCCGAACGAAATACCCAGAATTTTCTAGATTTCAGAACTAGAAAAATGTATTCTGGATTAGAATTTCTAGATTTTGAAAATAATTCAAGATCGCATAACTAGATATTCTGGTTTTAAGAACTAGAATTTCCAGTTCCCTTCCACTGAGAGACAGATCTGAGGATTGCAATTTATAAGTACCTTGACTGGAATATTTAGTTTCCTAAAACAGAGCGCTGGGTAATTTATGGACACCTCTTTTAAAATTTCTGGTTAGATAACCTAGAATTTCCATTTCCCATCCACTGGGAGGCAAATCTGAGAATTATAAAACTAAATATTTTTGTGAAATAAATTATAACTAACAATTGCCAGTTCTCTGCCACTGAAAGAAAGATCTAAAAACTAGGGCCTGAAGACAATTTTTGATTTACCTCAAATTATATTACAAAATACTGAAATCGAAAATGTGAAATTTGCATATTTCTGGTTATTAGACTCCACATAATCTAAAAAGGGATTTATATATAGATAACATATATATATATATATATATATATATATATAAACACCACAGTTTACTAAGCTTTGTAGGTCGTATCCTTTCTGATAGCGTTTTACTTTCCTTACACTTGAACTTTATACCCATTTTTATTATTTCTGTGAGTGGGTTGATTGGTTTTGGACAGGTCAGATGCATTCAAGACCTGCAACATATATTAACGCTGTCCAATAGCAGAGACACATAGTTCCAATTGCAAAAATGCTTTAAATTGTATAATCTATTATATCAGAAACAATTGAAGTCAATAAAAAAATTCCTATAAAATTTACGAAATTTAAATTTTTATACGGTCCCCCTGTCCTATCAGTTATACTTAGAAAAATTTTCTTTATACAATTTCATGCACAATAAAAAAAATCGTCCTTATACGGCCAAAATTTACCGAGTTATGAAGCGACAAACATTTTGACTTAAGTCACTTTTCCACGTTCAAAAATGTCCCGTTACGGTGAGCTGTTAGGAGACTGTATAAATATTGAAATTTTGAATTATAGGTTTTAATTTCATTTTCTGGCATAATGCGGTGAAAGAAGAAAAACTAATTGTAGAATACTAATCTATAAGCAGAAGGTTATAGCGAGGCTCTACAAAAAATTATCCGGGGTTTGTCGAAAATCTTTTCTCTAAATGAAGTAATAGAATTTTAATAAGTTGTATAAATAAAAAAAAATGTTTTTTCGAAACAATGAGAAATTTATTAAAAATGTAGAACATCTAAACTTTTAACAAATTTTTGAGTGTGTTTGAATAAATTGCAATGAAATATCGTTTTACCAGTAAAATAGTTGGCAGACGATAATTGCTTGAGATTCAGTTTTCCTGCTGATATGGGAACAGACAATAAAAATTAAATTTTAATATTTTACAGGAGTTGAAAAACTGTTGTTTAAATTACTTTGTTAGTGTTTGTCTAGAGTTCATGATATTTGGATTCGTAGCTTATTGATTATAAAAAACGAAAGTTGATGTTGAATACTAATGAATACACTGAAATTGTGTTACTTTACGGAGAATTTCATCGGGATAAGCGAGAGGCTGCGAAGCAGTATGCTATAAAGTTTCCGAATGACAGTCACCCGTCTGCTAGTACAATATCAAACGTAGTGACGGGTTTAAGACAAACCGGTCGCGTTCTAAATCGTAAAGATTAAGAAGCATCATGGATGTAACAAAGCACGTGCATGTGAAAGATGTCCTAGGATATGCTCTAGCTCAGCCACAGTCTATTGTAAGGAGCATTAGCGAAGTATGTGGTTATTCTAAATCGCAAGTATGGAATGTTTTAAGTACATATGGTGCATATCCATAGCGCCCCATTTTGGTACAAGATATTTATTGCCTGGAGACGAAGAATGCAGATTTGATTTCTGCAATTTCATTTTGAGTAAGCAAAAGGATAATATGTCGTTCGTTAGTGACATTATGTTTACGATGAATGTGAGTTTACAAGACAGGGTGTTATAAATACACAAAATAGTCACTATTGGTCTCTGCAAAACCCGCATATCATTCGCCCAAACAGACATCAAGTGCGTTGGTCGCTAAATGTTTGGTGCGGCATATGGAAAGAGACCTTAATTGGGCCATTTTTTTCGATGGCGCTTTAACATCCGAAAGATATGCACAGATTTTAGAGGGCTCAGTGACTGACTTCTTAGACGAGTGTGCTTCACTACGAGATTTGTCATAAATGTGGCTTCATCATGATGGTGCTCCAGCACATAAATCACTAAAGCCTCGTACTGTTCTCACAGAAACATTTGGAAATAATATAATACGGCGGTACTGTTGAGTGGCTAAAGTATATGAAAAAGAATCAAGACGTCCATCAGACTTACTAAATCCATATACATAACCATATACATAAATCGTATATGTGTAGCATGACAATGTGTAACACCAAGTATGCTACCCTAAGTACAGGAAGAGCTTTCGAAACGGGTGCATGTTTGCATTCAGTCAAAGGAAGCTACATTGAGCAAATGTTACGCTAATAGAATTTGTAATATTATTAAGTTTCTAAAATTGCATATATTCGTAATGTAAAATTAATTTCGAAAGGGCATATTCTGATTTAATTTTGATTGAAAAGTTTAATTCCCATGGTTTTTTATTTTATGTTATTTAACACAAGTTCATTTAAAAAACTCTTTAAAAAGTTCTGTTTTCACTATAGGCTATATTTTTAAGTTCATTTATTGGATACACATAGTTAAACGTTAATCTCCTTTATTGCAATCTACTATCATAAAATAGTTGATGAAATTGCTAATAAATATTACAAGGTTCAAAACCATGTACAGCTGCGGAAAAAAAATGTCCCACTTGCTCTTTATTTCGCCGTCGTTCGTCATACAGGAAAGTTATATATACCATTCGTTTGCAAATAACGCATACTTTAATTTGCTATTAATTTAATTTGCATAAGGGGCCGTCTTCATATTTAATTCTGCATCAACTTTGTTTTTCTCAATGGCAACACTGTATTTTGACTTTATTAAACGAAAGACAACCTTCAAATTACCTTAAATATAAATTTTCACCAATTTTCTACGATGATTTCCGAATATATTTTCCGAATTATTATTTGCGCGTTTTTAAGGGACTTTCTGCAAATTGAAAAACGCTATTTGTAGGTTCCGAACTTTTCGCCTTCCATTCTTTTCGCTCAAGAGAGTTAAAAGAAATAAACATTATTTTCAAGGAAAATATTTTTTCCATCTCTCTTAAAATTTTTTGTAGTAAGAATATCAAGGGTAGAAATTAAAATATTTAGGCAGTGGTCCAAATGACCCTTGAGTTCATAAGTTCCTTGGTTCGTACACATGATTTAAAGGAAAAATGCAAAACGACTGCTCACGATTTTAAAAATCTTTCTAATTTTGAAATTGTTATTGAGTATTTCCCTTGATGGCTCTCTTAGACAGGTGAAATGTTAGCAGGAGTGAGAGGCGCTCTCTGCTCTGCTGATCACAAGCATGAATGTTACTTAGCTACGGTCAAACTTGAAGAATTGTTTCATGATTGAAAATTTATTTGTTCGAATTCCATGTAAAAAACGCAATTACTTTTTTTGCCGACCCAATATTATCACTGTGTTTGTTACTTCACTTTCTTCATTTAATATTATCGTCTGCAAAGTGCAATATTCTTATGAAGACTTTTGGCGGAATTTTAATTTATATTCAGATTAAAATTTAGACAGAAAAACGTGATTTTGAATATTTTTTGGAATGTTTGATTAAGTATGGGGACGTGAAACGACCCAATGTTTCCAATATTAAAAAAGGTCAAATTCATGCCTCGAATATTGAGGATGTTAGTTTTTCAGAAATAGGACGTCGTATTAGAAGACATACATCTACTGCATCTAATTCTATACCTGGAAAATATTTTATTTGGGGGAATATAGTAGCGTACGCAACAATAGACGCTTTATAGAATCACCATCAAACTGTAAAAAACTTTAATTTATTTGCTTCAAAATTTGATTTTTTTTAATACCGCTATCTTTTGCTGTGTTTTTGCACAAAAGAAATCTAATTTACTTTTATTTTAAGCAATTTTCAAAAAATTGTCACTTAATAAATTTATATATGGTCCCTTAACTCACGAAAATAACATATTTTATTTAATATAAATTAAACTGCTGAACGTAAAAATTTGAAATTTTGCACAGCCATGCATCTATTTCCATCGAAATTTGGCTATGTTTCTATTCATAATTTTTTTGAATATTAATTTAATAATTCATAATTCAAATTAATATTTTATTTAAAATTATAATAACATTAAATTATGTTTGGGTCGTTTAGTTCTAATAGTACAAATAAAAATCAGCTTCTTATTATCAATATTATATGAGATATCTTTTAAAGTATGAAAAAATATTTTAACATATGGGGAGGGGGATTTTTGGTGCTCATAACTCACCCATTTTCAGTTCAAATTTATTGAAAATGAGTATCCGGGGTTAAAATGAGCTAAATTTTTGAAATATGAAATGAAATCTAGGGGTTGCTATTGGGATAAAAAAAGTTGGTGTGAATTTTAATATGTAGATGGCCCCTTATGCAATTTTTATGCATAGCAAATTAAAGTGTACGTCAATCGAAAACGATTGGTATCTGTAACTTTGCTGTACGACGATCGGCGGCCGAAAAAAGTACAAGTTGGACTTTTTTTTCCGCAGCTGTACATACTTATTCACCTCCTCAAAAAATTTTTGAGTGTAAGGCAAATTTCATTATGAATTGTTTTTTTTATAAAAACTGCATATTGCTATCTATAATAATAACTACTCATATTAGAGTTATGTTATTTAGAAAACTTATTAGTTATTCATGTATGAAAGAAAAATTTGGCTTACACTCAAATACTTTTTTGAGAGGGTATATATACAACGCATATAACATACAGTTTAATTCAAAGGTATTGCAATTTAACTCCCCTATACCCTTTAGCATATGTGCACACACACATGCATTAGTCTACCATATATATATATATATTTATTTAATTTTAAAAGTCACAAGTTGTAATTAGTCTCAGAGTAAAGAGTGCATTATGAAAGAGCTTTAACGGGGTGACTAATAGGTCAATGGGTTGAGGTTAACTATTCCTGAACACTCCTTAGAAACCTCTTAGCTCCCTCTAGAAAAAATAGATTTTCTTTTGCAAGAATGCAAAATGGGGAATAAGGGAAGAGAAGCTTAACTTTCCTAAAAATCTCCACAAAAATCACCATTTAGTTATATTGATTATTGAGTCAACATATGTCAGCAGTAAAATTAATAAAAACTGTATAAAAAATAAACACAAAATGATTCACTTTTCAATAAGATGACTATTTTGGGTGGTACAGAAAGTCTTCCAATTGCTAAATAGTTCAAGCATCCTCAAGAGTAGATAGCCTCGAACTGCAGTCTTAGTTAAATTCCAGGCTTTCTACTCTTGTAGATGATTTAACTTAATTTGCAGCTATGGAATGTAAAGCCTGAGATTTAAAAAAAGCATATTTTAGGTTATGTATATATGAGTTTAAAAGAAATTAAAAATTGTACATACCTTTTTCACAAAATGAAATTTTCAGAATTTTTCTTCACATAAATATATATATATATATATATATATATATATATATTTAAGAGCTCGAAATAAGATTTTGACGTTGGCAGCAAAATATTAAATTTCTCTCAGCTTTTAAAAACTGCCAACAAAAGCTATTCAGCTCATACCAAATAACCAAATGTTAAAATTACATGTTATCGGTAAATTCCAATTGCACTTTTTTCACTTACCTCAAAAACTTTGAATAAATAATGCAATGACAAGTTCATTTTATTTTTTTAACCTTCACTTTTCTTGTAAACATTCAGCAATTTCATGTGTAATCTTTAAATGCATCCGAGATAGAAAGAAACACTCAAGTAATAAAGTTTCAAATAATGCCAGCTGAACTTGCGATGAGAACTATAGATCATCATGAGTGATTAAGCAACAGAATTTTGCCATGGTACACGCGACTTATTTCAAGCTTTAATATATACACAAATATAAATTTAAACAGTATCAGACGCAAGTAAAACAAATTTAAGACTATGCTTTTAAATTTAGTTTTATTTCATTCCATATTGAATTTTCAATCATACAAAATAGATCTTCTTTCCCATATACTATTTTCCCACCAAAGTTTTATTGATTTTTCACGATTGAAGCTAATCTATACCTGATGCTTTCATTCTAAAATAACTTTCTTGGGTGTCTTTTCATTAATAAATTCCTATTACGGTGTCTTTCATCGCAGACCACAATCTCTCGAAGTGCTAGATTTAGTTCAGCCTTGGAAGAAAAAGTGATGTAGAAAGCTATCGCAGGTTCCACCATCAGTTATGACTCCCCATTTTTTGCATCTTAACGTGCCCAAAGCACAACAAGGCTCCATGGTTGCAGGAAATGCCGATTCATATCAAAAAGCACTGAAATATATACAAGGAATAATCATAACAAATTCTTACAACATTCACACTCTAGATATTTTTTTATTAATGAATACAAAAGATACCAACAAAAAAAAATTTATTACCTCCCTAATTTGGTTAAATTTGTACTTCAGCATACCCTGAATTAACAGAGATTCAATTAGCCGGAAATTAAAGTCAGCACAGTTTATAACTAACTGCTAATTTTCTACTAGTGCAAATCGAACTTTCGATTAATATGGTATTCCAGCTTTTCTAACATACTTAATGTTTGCTGATGTTTTTGTACTGCCATCTACATTAAAGAATATGCTTACAGCGTCGTTTATTTCCCCAGATTGATTTTATCTGCACTTCTCTTTTCACAATATATCAATATCCTGCTGAAGTCTACCGATTAACAGATTAACAATGACTTGGGGATTTACGTGACGTTTAAAAGGGGTCTAGACCCCCTCCAAAATTTCAATTTTTAACAAAATGATAATGATGAAGGTTTTTTGTGAAAAATGCTGGCTTTTCTACAGTTTGGACTATACCTCAAATTTAGCGGTCGACAGTTGACAAATGCGACCATTTAAAACTTTATGGCGATCGCCATTGGGACTACCAAAAATTTTCAGTGTATTCTCAAGTATTAAACATTGTGGGGCTATTTTCTCATAATCCCGATCAATTGGGCAATAAATCTTCGTAACCTTATGAACATACTGTCTTTTACCACGTACATGGGACACAATCACAGGCAGCCTTTTTCCAGTGGACCGAGATCCGTTCGGGCTGAAACACTCTAATCCAACCACATTGGTAAGTGTTCTCAATCCATCCGCATAAAGTTTTGATAGGTCAAACTGTTTTTTGTATGAAATGGCCAGGAATTTTGGAGCTGGACACGACTCGGCCGTGGGTCTGATCTAGGACTCCGTGGTTTTAGAGAATAATGAGAATAGGGACATTTTCCTGGTAAGTGTTGCCCAAAGTATCCTTGACTCAACTTGCTTCGATTATTTGGAGTTTTATAGGATTATCATACTAGCTTAAACTCCTAGCAACTTTCTGGCCGAACAACTTTTAGACCGATTTTCTCTATCGAATCTCTCTAAAGGAGATGACATTTGTCATCAAAATTTTAAGGATGAAATTAATTTGAGGTGGTAGAGCTCAACAGACTCAAAATGATAATGATGCGAAATGAGACGTTTTGGACGTTCCAGGCGGCAAGATTGTGGACTGTAATGTTTCCATTTTGTTCAAATATTAAAGATTTTTTGATATTTCTAAATGTTTACTCATTTCTCTTAAGTTTTTCAAATCACATATATTGGTTGCTGAAAGTAAGGATATGTATGTAAATGTAAGTATTGAGCATGATTTTATCATTTTTGGTACAGTAATTATGTAATTTTAAAATGTTAGTAAATGGCTGCCATTTTTTGAAATATGGCTACCATTTGTCAATGATCATTTGCTAACATTTGAAAATTTTAATTTTGACGTATAGTTCTGACCTCCTCCAAAATTTTTTTTGGCTACGTCCCTGCTGATTTAGCATTTTTATTGCTAGGGATGCGCGAGACGAGACACACTAGAGACGCGCGAGACGAGAAACAGGGCTGTCTCGTCTCGTCTCGCAGTGGTAAACCTCTGTCTCGTCTCGCCTCGGAAACACTTTGTCTGGTCTCGCGTCTCGCTGAGAAATTGCCTGTCTCGTCTCGCGAGTCTTGCAAAATTAAGGACTGCAATTTTATTACCGTATTTTTAGTAATATCAATACTATTTTTTATTGAACATTAATATTAATAATAACAATTAGTTACGTATTACTATATTAGTATGTATATTAGTAACCATATTAACTCATATGTGCATTTGAAGTGATAAAAATTGAGATTGTATAATGTGACATGCCACCGACAAAATATTTGTTTTTATTTATTTATTTCCGGAACTGCGTAAATGTAATGTGTATAGTCGATGGGGGGGGTTTCATTTGCTTTTGAAATTATATAAAGCTCTGAATTTTGTTAGAAATGATACAGAACTCAGGACATGTTGCGCAAATAAGTTTAATCTAATTAAGCGGCCCCAATGTGCGGATTAGTGAATTCATTAAAGTTTCAATTGGGGACGAGATAATTATACTGAAGCCTACTTATCCTCCCCCCCTCATTTTAGTGTATCAGATATGGGTTCCATATTTAATCGAGAACCCGTGTTTAAGCTGTTCATTCACACCATCAAAAAGATGAGACAACAGAGAAGACGTGTGACCAGGGTTGTTTCTCAACATGGATCTTTGAATGCTCCGCTGAAACCCAGAGATGTATTAGCGAAATCGCTGTAGTAGATCATTCATTTAAGTTCGCATAGCTTGGCTTATTGTGAAAAAGCAGTTTTAATAACTGATTGTATTTAAAAATATTAATTTATTTCAGAAAAATAGGAAATATCCATAATATTTAATTACATACGTATTCATCCGTTTTGATGAAATGTAGTCAATAGTATAAGTAAACAAAAGATCAAAATTATTAAGTACACAATTAGAGCATAAAATATCAAAGTAAGAATACTTGCATCAACTATTTTAAAAAATGTAATAACTGGAGCCAGACATTCTAAATAAGTTTGAAATTTTTTCCATGAAAAAATAATGATAGCATACTTGAATAATTTATTCATAATTCTGGATTATACGTAAATGTGAATTAGACATTAAAACTCACTTGCAATTCAAACCTCATTTTTAAGCTATCCTAATATTTACAAAAAAAAAAAACCACTTATCAGAACTATGAAATCGAATATCCGTGTTGACATCAGTGATTAGCTGGGGGGGGGGGGGGAGGCCAGTCAAAAGAATAATCTAAAAAAAAAAGTTTTCAACCAAGATGATTGAATTCCATTCGTTTTTATTTACAAGCAACGATTACTCTGCGCAAATTAATAACGGAATGGTTTCTTTAAAAAAAATCATTTTATAACTATTGTACATAAATTTATACATGGAGGGTTTTTTGAAGTGAAAATTTCTTTAGGCGCGTTGGGCACTTTTGGGTTGAATAAAAAGTATTGTACTGGCGTGACCGTCATGCTGATCATGCACTGTCCGAATTGTGAAGTCATTGAATTTTAGTGCTGCCATCATACTTTAGAAATTTAACTTACTTTAAAACTGCGTCCTTTTTGCTTACCGCGCTTTGTATTCGGCGAAGATGTCCACGGATTCGGAAATTTCCGGGGAAGCCGATAAGCTAACTTAAATTTCGAAATTAAAATTATTTTAGAAGATATTAATGAAAAACTGATAAAATAAACATAATGGTTGCCAGGTTCGGTAATTTTCGCCAGCATAAAACCATTCATGCCTTTACAACAAAGCAATTCCAAGTATGTAGAATCGCGTGAAATTGACAAACATGAAATAGAATTACACCAATTTTACAGCAAATTAAAAAGTACATGAAATAAATAACTCAAAGTGCGTTACACAAAGTTGGCAGTTTACAAATTGTAAGTTTTCTTAGACAACAGGAGTTTAGAGTTAGCGATTATTCATTTTTCCAAAACAGAATAGCTAATTGTAACTGGTTTAAACAGCGCCAACTTTCCATTAGGCATAATCGGGCAAAATGGTATCTCTCTAAGCAGGGTGAATGTAAACCGCAAGTTCTAAATGTTAGAACCCAGTATCTTGAAAATGAGAAATAACTAAAATGCAGATTATTTTAAAGCCGGTTAGGTTCAGCTCTGGGATTTGCTGCCAGTAGAAATATTTGGGGATGGATGCGAGACGACCTTTTGCGAGACGAGACAGGGATTTACAGCTTTTTTGCGAGACGAGACAAAGCTTTTCGGCTGTTTTTCGAGACGCCAGACGCCTGTTTTTCGACTCGCGTCCATCCCTAGAAATATTTGGCATCGTTAAGTATGCCATTACAGCAGTTATAGTACAGATTGGGTATCTGCCAGAGCGACGAAGTGATATATTTCGTGGTATATGATAAGGATTATGTGTACATATACGTAAGTCTCCAAATTGTGAAATACACAAGGTGTCCAATAGGTTTTGCATAATTGAAAATATAGTTGAAACAGATGTTCTGATTTTATTACGCTTTAGCTCCTAATTAATAAAAATTTTGAATGGCAACATTAAATTTCATTGTGTTTTTGAGGAGTGCAAATAACTTTTCCAGCGATTATACGCGGATTCCGCCCTCCAGGTGGAGTATAGCTCAGGACTCACACAACACGGATTCCTGTGACAAAATGTCTACCGTGTTATGGGGAGGGTCTAATGTAGTGTGAAGTTTAAATTTTTTATGTACGAATGAACATGCAAGAACCAAGCAGTGTGTGGCTGTGTAACATTCTGTCTGATCCAATCTTTGGGTTTTGTCTGTTGAAATTATGCCTTTTTTTACGAATAAGCCTTATTAGAATGCCTCTTATGAAAAGCGAGCGTAGCGAATCTAGGGGACTCTGCCCTTAGTACTTTCAAAATATTTAAAAATATCTACATTTTATGCACAAATTGTGTACAGTCTATATGGTTTTGCAAAAAATGTGCAGACTTTTTCTAACTGGGTAGGTGCTTCAATTTTCGATTATTTATTTAAAAAGCTGTACCGAGTTTGGATAGCTATATAGTTATTGTGCAATAAAGCTAATTTGATAATGTGGAGAGTGTAAATAATTATGTACTCGAATTATAAGTGTTATGCTACAGAGCATTTGAATAAGAATTATAAATCCATCATTCATTACAAATAAACAGGATAACTGTTCATTAGAACGTAAGTACATAATTATTGATAAATTAATAAATTCACGTACATAATTATTGATTAAATCGAACAAAATCCAACACATGGAGAAAAATGTGTATCGCTGATGTATACCGTATGCATATACCAGCTGTGTCACGTTGCGGCCTGTGCGCGCACTCCCTCTCTCTTTTTAAATTTTAACTGTGCACACAAATTGAGCACGAAATTTGAAATGTAATCAAATTAAGAAATCAAAAATTTACAATGCTAACCCAGTGAAGATTGCGTTAAAATGTGTACAAATGTACAAAAATATGTGAAATTGTGAGAATTTCATAAATAAATGTGCCCTTACAGTCTTACACCCTTACAGCCTTGAAAAAATCATTTACAAATTTTTTACAAATAATTTTAAATGTATAAAAATGTGAATGAACGTTCATAAATATTTATTGCTTGTTAATATAAATACAATAATGTATGAAAACCTGTTTAACCCCAGCAAACACAACCCTATCGGATAAGATTTGGGCCGACACTGGCATGCCGACGCAGCATGTGCCGGGGCAACATCGCTCACGCGGTGCCAAAAACGTCAAAATTGCGTCCGCATGGGCGTGTGTCGGGCCGAAAGGATGGGATGGTTTTGGTTCGGTGTCGGCAAAAACGGTAACGGCGTCGGGCCAGCCCTGTGCTACTTTTGAACCAAAACCATTGCGTTTTTGGTGTGGTATCGGCAACGACAAAATATCGAAAACCGGCCAGCACCTTATAGATTTCCAAAATACCCTAATTAGCTCCGTAATTAGTTCTTTATGGTATTAATCAACAAATTAAAGTAATAATAATTATTATTATATAAATGACTTTACACCACTAGGACTAAATTTATTAAAAATACCTAATTAAATTAGCAAAATATTTTCTTTTTAAGAAAATGTTTGATGAATTTAAGAAGGAAAGTCCTTTTTAAAATTATTTTTTTATGCATCAACCAATGTTTTACTTTTTTTAGAGTGTTATTATATGTTTATCAGACCATAAACATTTTTTAAAGCAAAATATTAGGCTCAACTAGACAATGTTTAGTACTTAGTTGTCTTTCTTTTCCAAAAATTTTTTAGAAGCCAAGAAAATTTATAATTTTCCAGAACCAAAGATTATAAATAAACATTCATGCATGCTAAAAAAAGAGAGAGAGAAAAAACTTTAAATTTATACAACAAGCTTTTTTAAAAATGTTTTATTCTTTTTTTTTTTTTTTGTTATGTCATAATGCAAAATAAAGTTGACTTTTGATTTTATTTATTCTTTTAAAGAAGAATGTAAACAACATACGTTAAAATAAATTAAAATATTGGCTGATTCGACAAATAAACAGCTAATTTCATAAAAACCTTTTCTCTTCAAAATAATCAAACATTTTCCTATAAAAACAAGTTATTTTGTTGATTTACTAGGGGCCAAGGCCCCCAGACTCGCTACGCTCGCTTTTCATATGAGGTATTCGGCCCCTAATCGGGCTTATTCGCCAAAACGACATAATTTCAACAGTGAAAACCCGAAGATTGGATCGATAGAATGTTACTGAGCTAAGCTACACATTGCTTAGTTCTTGCATCTTCATTGGTACATAAAAATTTAAACTTCACACTACAGTAGACCCCCTACCTCTCATAACACGGAAGATATTTTGTTATTGGAATCCGTGTTGTACGGGTCCTGAGCTATACTCCACCTGGAGTGCGGACTCCGCTTATAATCGCTGGAAAAATTATTTGTACTCCTCAGAAACACAATGATATTTAATGTTGCCATTCAAAGGTTATACTAATTAGGAGCTAAAGCGTAATAAAATAAGAACATATGTTTCAGCTGTATTTTTAATAATGTAAAACCTATTGGACACCTTGCGAATTTGCCACCCATGGCGATTTTTCATTATTTGGCGACTTGCGTACATGTAAAGTTAATAAAAGCTACGGAACAGATAGAATAGCCTGCCACCAATGGCGACTTTTCATTATTTGGCGATTTACACATACTCACAACCTATATTTACTGTTCATTTAAGGTTACCGGAAAACCGTTATCCATACTTTCATTTACATAATCGTTTGCAGATTGGCGTACTTAACACCACGAATTATACCATCTCGTCGCGCTAGCAAATATCCAAAGTGTACTATAACTGCTATAATGGCATAGTTAACGCCAAATATTTCTACTGGTAGCAAATAATCCAGCTGGACGAGAACCGGCTTTAAAATAATCTGCATTTTAATTATTTTTCATTTTCAAGATATTAGTTATCCTGTTTTGGAAAAACGAATAATCGCTAATTCTAAACTCCTGTTGTCTAAGCGAACTTACTATTTGAAAATTGTCAACTTTGTGTAACACATTTTGAGTTACTTATTTCATATAGTTTTTATTTTGGCGTAAAATGGGCGTAATTCTAACTCATGTTTGTAAATTTCACGCGATTCTAGATACTTGGAAACGCTTTGTTGCAAAGGAATGAATGATTTTATGCCAAATCTGGCAACCATTCTGTTTATTTTTTCAGTTTTTTATTAATATCTTCTAAAATAATTCGATTTTCGAAATTTAACTTAGCTCATCAGGTTCCTCGGAATTTTTCGAATCTGTGGGCACCTTAGTTGAAACTTAAATCCCCACGGTTTAGGAGGAAATAGGCCAACAAGCTTTGACAGCGCCAGCGGCCTTTACTTTTTTTTAGAATAGAGAGATACCCAAATTAAATTTCATGCTGTTCTGGAAACTCGCGGAATCTTTTCGCAATCGAAAGATTTCGTTTTGTGTACACAGCTATTCTCATGTCCATGCAAACGATTTATTTGTGAAAAAAAAAATGATAATAAACTGTGTAATCTGGAAAATCTCTTTTAAACGAATTTGAATCCCAATTGTATGACGTCATATTCACTTGAAAAGGGTAATTTTGTCACGCAAATGATTTACTTTTTTGACTCTCGGAAATAAAATGGTGCTGAAAATAGCAAAAAATCGCTTAAAAAGGAGGGAACGGGTAGATTTTCAGATTTTTAAAGAAGCGCAGATTGTTTTCTATATTTTTATACATGATCATGAAAATTTTCAAGCGGATCGTGCAAACGGTGAAGAAGTTATTAGGCTTTTTGTGTTAACTTTGTAAATTTCACGCGATTCTAGATACTTGGAAACGCTTTGTTGCAAAGGAATGAACGATTTTATGCCAAATCTGGCAACCATTCGGTTGATTTTTTCAGTTTTTTATTAATATCTTCTAAAATATTTCGATTTTCGAAATTTAAATCAGCTTAGCAGGTTCCTTGGAATTTTTCGAATCTGTGGATACATTAGTCGAAACTCAAATCCCTACGGTTTAGGAGGAGATAGGTCCAGAAGCTTTGACAGCGCCAGCGGCCTTTACTTTTTTTTAGAATAGAGAGAAACTAAGTATTTATGACAAAATTAGCCCCAGTGATGTAAAGTAATTTATATAATAATTATTATTATTTTTAATAGGTTGATTAGTGCTAAACTTTATATGAAACTAATAAGTATTAATAAAACCATGTTTATTATTAGAAGATACTTACTTTAAGTGAATATTTTATATTACTGAACTTTCACAGTTTATGATTATCCTTTAGTAGAAGAAAGGAACTTTCTATAACAGTCTTATTTTTTTCTGTTGTTTTGAGTAATATGAAATTACGTACTTAAGTAAATAGACAGATTTTTCAATGCAGTAAGTAAATTATTTATTAAAAATACCGTTCTGCTTGTAGATTAGTAGTTTAGAAGTTTGCTTACTTGAATTATAAATTTCATTTTCGCATTATTTAGAAATAATTAGTAGTTTTGAACTACATCTTATTTTAATAGTCCCTGAGATAAGAAAATATCGCTAAGAAAAAAATACAAATTCTTAATATATATATTTAAAAATCAACTTACCCCTTTTTAACTGTCGTGAGAACTTAGCAAAATGAAAAACAAAAAGCACTAACCACATTTAGACAACTTTAAAATTTTTGTCTAGTTGGGGTTAATACCAGTTAGTCTTTTACTTTAGAAAAAAATCACAGTTTATCCAGAAAAAACTACAGAAAAGTCCGATCTAATTGACGTAAGAACTTAGCCTATTTAAAACTAAAAAGCACTAACCACATTCAGACAAATTTAAAATTTTTGTCTAGCTGAAATTAGTGCCATTTAGTCTAATCTTTAGGAAAAAAAATCTCAATTTATCTAGAGAAAAATGCTCCTCCCATTTTCATTGCTCTGAAAAAACTCCACAATAAAAAAATCCACATTATGCCGGTATCTCACTAAAGGGAAAATCCGAGCAACTCCGAGCTGGACCAACCTTCCCGACGGACTTGAAGGCGTGGTTATCTTTAAGGGTTGCAAAAGTAAACAAACTGTCTCAGACGCCAAATAGTCATCGCATCGCTGATTTGGCATGAAGGTTATTATTTTACTAACCGTGACTCAGCATTTCGCGTCTACTTTTTAATTTACCAGTAACTGCTTTTAATAGGCGTAATTTAATTATGTCCTTCCCAAATGACATAATTGGGATGGATCTGCACTTACGTGTGTGTGTTTATACAGGGTGTCCAGCCTTAATGTGACCCAATAGCTAATTCCCGAACCGTTCGGTTTAGATATGCACTTCCAATTTGAAAAATGTTTTAAAAAAGGTAAAGAATGTCCCCCCTCTCTGCACAACTGCCCAGGTGGGTTTTTGTTGGCGGACACACCCAGAAAAACTCGGTAGGGTTTTACTGGGCTGGGTCCACTTTGTTAACCCCAATTAGTTTACGCTATGTTAATTCTTTAGAAACAAAGTGTGTTTCAGTTTTGAGAGTTGGGATATATATATTATTAATGGAGATCTATTTCATTTAATCTGATATACTTTATTTTAAAAGCCGATATCGCTAAAATTAAACATTAACTATCAAAATAATAGGTGAAAAAATTTGGATATGCAAAGGCTCACTAGCTTCAACTATATAACTGTTCAATATAAAGACAAAGCATTTGAACAATTTTGTTTTTTGTACACAGCCCCTTTTATATCAATGCTTCAAGCAAGTGATCATTTTAAAAATTATATGTTTTGCAAGAGTTACAATTCACATTATCACCAAAACAACAAACAAAGCCTAATAATATTATTAACTTTACAAATAAATATTATTTAAAACACACATTAATAAATAGTGCAGAATGGGCATTTTGAGTGATTGTGATTGTGTGTGATTAAGGCAAACCTGTGCGAGGGGTATCTGCCTAAGATGGGGGATGCCTTGGTAAGAGGACTTTCTAAGGGGTTCTAACGCGTATTCACGTTACAACTGGAGAAAACCTACCAAAACTTCAGACCGTTAGATCGACGACCGCGCGATGGGACCCGAAGCCGGGTCCTTCACACTTTGGCCGTCTACCATTTTGAGTGGTACAAAGCATCCAGTCTTCAGCTGCAATGATTCTAAACGAATACTGAAGGTAAAGTGAAATTTTCCTGCAAATCAGTTGGAATCATTGCAGCTCAAGAAGAATACAGTCATTCTACCAAATATTCAATATCTGTTCTTCGCAGGGAAGTTAATTAGGTTAATTTGTGAGAACGTGAGAATTTATCTGCAAAATTAAATAGATCTTTAACTTTGCATATCCTCCATTCTTGATTTTAAAAAGCGCAAATTGTTTATTCAGTTATGTTGTTTTTTTCAGTTAAAAATAAAGGACTATTTAATAATATATATATATAAATTATGTGTTAGATTTAAATCAGCATGTTATATAAAAACAAAACATAACAATCTGTATCCTCCATTATAATATAAATGTCATATAGAACACAACTTCTAAAAAAATAAATTATGAGACTAGTATATAATTTTTAATTATTCTATGACTTTCCATTAAAAAATTAGTTTTAAAACAAAAGTTAATTTTACATTCTGTATGGAAAGCAGTAATAAGATATCATGATTTCATTACTTCTTTCATAAAAGTATATTTAATATTTGTTACAGGTAATCTTTGTAACAAGTATCATCTGTTTCTGTCCAAAATTTCCATTTAAAAAAAGGGGGGGAGGTGGTTTAACTTTGAAAATCTGTGTTTTTTATAGAATGACCCAGATCAGTTGCAACACAAATGGGCACATTTCAGCATGATAATATAAAATAATTGGATATAATTTTGTAATATAACCAACTGTTTTCAAACAAAGCCAATTCATATTTGAGTGAGAACACAAGAAAACCTTAAGTTTTTTAATCTTAACATAAGGTTTTCTTGTGTTCTCACTCAATTATTATTGAAATTGCTTGTAGAGGATTCCATATGCAAGGGAACTTTTTAATTTCTTCGATGAAATCCATTTCTAAATCCAAACTCTACTTGAATGCCGCCATAATTTTATTTGCATGTGCGTGATTGCGATTCTATTCTGATATCGAGCCAAGCTGCCAAGCTTCGAACACAAAAGTGGTTGCCATTACTCGCCATTGCTTATGACGTAGCAGAAAGAAGTACTCTGATTGGCCGCAATTTCGGCCAACTCGGATTTTTTCGTTCCGAAAGGTAAAAGTTGGAGATCGTAGTCGTCAAGGCAACGACGGGAGAAAATCCGCTGAAAAGTTGATCTGCCGGAAAGTTGGTCGGACGGATCTTAGTGTGATACCCCTATTAGTTGGACAGTGATATCTGTGCAGCGACAGGACAGATACAATTGAAAAGAAAAAAAAGACTTCCGCCCTTCCATTGACCGTGAAAATCCACCCAAGTAAGGGATATTCTTTGGTAAGGGTAAGGTCCATTTCTTGCTCCTGCGTTCTACTGTTGTTTTCTATGAGGGGTGGAAAGACCCTAAGAATGCACTCGCCCCCCCTCTGTGCCTGTACATGTCATGTACGTGGACACAGAGGTTGCTTGGAAGAAATGGAGAAAGTCCGAGCAAGTTTACCTTTTAATTATTCACTTTAAATTAGATCGCGTGGAAAAAATAAACCAAACTAAGTGTTATTCTACTGTAAAATAGTTTATACTTCAATATCTGCAATGAATTAATCAATTAATTTTTAGAAAGATAAAGTACTATAATCAGCAAAAAATGGTTACTTTTATTCATTTTTAAGGAGATAAGAGCATTAAATTTTATTTAATTTGTAACAGCATTTTACAATGTTGTAGCAAAACATGATTTCGACGTAATTTTTGCTATTATTTTATTTAAACAGAAACATGACAAACAAGTTGTTCAAATAAATGCTATTAAATTAATTATTCATAGCTATAATTTTAAAATGAAACTTATTATTTTTTTAATTTACAATTATTCAGTATAGTGAATTAAAACTTTTATTTATTTGTTTTATTTTATTATTATTATTATTATTTTTTTTTTCAACAGCAGCTATATATATTACAACAAAAAAAAATCCTTAACTGTAAATTGTGCTGATATTTTTTATTTTTATGGAAATACTAATGAAAAGGTATTTTTTCTACTATTTTAATTCAATTTAATTTCAGAAAGTTTTGTTGTTTTGTGTTTTGTATGGGAAAAACACAGGCGTTAATCCATAGGACGTTGGTGTCCTGAGCGGAAGAAGGCTTCAAACGTTTGTTCCAATATATAAAACATTTAATAAGCAATAAAATTGGGGTTGAAAACTAATTATAATAATTATTTATTCCCTAATTTTATAAAAATAAATACTATTTCCTTCATTTTATAAATATTAAATAATGTTTTGAATCTATACAAAATTTATAAAATATCCCCATTTTTTGTTCCAGAAATGGGGATACAACGGTTATTTGTCCTCATTTCTATGTTCAAAAATCTGGTTAACTAATATAACCCATATTCACATTACATCTGAAGAAAATCACCCAACATCCAAACTGTAGATTGACAGATACGCGGTAGACCAGAACCCTGGACCTTCACACTTCAACCAGCGGCGGATCCAGAAAAAAAATTCTAGAGGGGGCACAAGACAATTTTGTCACATATCCTTATAGAATGACTTAAATTTACAAAATAAGTCAATCTTCTATAGTGTAAACTTCATTCGCCTGGGGGGGGCACATGCCCCTGTGCCCCCCTCTGGATCCGCCAATGACTTCAACCATTTTCGGTGTCTTATCCACTCGGCCATGGTGGGCCCCTTTTGTGAACTTTTAAAATGCAGCGTTTAATGTTGTGCATTGCAGGTGTTTTATTTTTAATTAATTAATTATTTTTTTTAATTGGAAGTACTTAAGAACAACTATCACTTTTTATAAAATGAAATTTATAGTGATATAAATATTTCAGAGTTGTGAATAACTAGACAGAAACTGCCCCATTTGACGTGTTGGGGTGGGGGCTTAGAAACCCCTTCAGTACTAAGTCATAAAAAATTGCTTAACTTATCTAACGCATATTCACAATACATCTGGAGAAAATCACCTAACATCTAAACTGTAGATTGACAGATGCGCGGTAGACCAGAACCCTGGACAGGACCTCAGGTAAATTAACCAGAAAGAAGGATCCCCCCCCCTTTTTTTCACCTGTGAAGGAGGCACTTGAATCCTACGGGCTCAAAACATTCTAAATAGTAAGTATTGAAATCATAAATTAAAAAGAATAACAATATATATATTGCTGCTTGTGTTGGCTTTATACTGTTCAGTTTAGAAATTACACTTCTGGGCTGATATCGGCTTTGACGTTTGGTGCAGTACATCGCCAAAATCACATGTTAACCCTAAAAGGCTAGCCGCTATCGGACCGTTGCATGCCCAAAATCAACTTTTATTTGCCTACGCCAAATCGTTTTGCCAGCACAGAACCGACACCGTTCCAATTACCATCATGTCAATGCCGACATCGAAACGGTACTGCCGACGTCAGCCCATCCCTTACCAGATACGGCTGTGCTTGCTGGGACTGCATTAATTTTAGAAAGCTTGACAAGAAATTTTCACTTTTGACGTGTAGTCTTACGACTGATTGATTTTTTTTCTATAAAATTATTATCTAGATAGACATATAACAATATATATATACTGAAGCCCATTTATACTATCGGCGATACACACACACATCTGTGAGTGTGTGTGTTATAAGAACGTTTCCCAGATTTTATCAAAAATTTTACGTGGAAAAACTTCTTAAACGGAAAACTGTTAACTATAAACGATAAAAAATATAAACATATTTATTTTAATAAAGGATAATTGAAGAATTATGTTATAGTTTTATCGTTTCTTAAAATGAAATTTCAAAAGTATGAACAGGAGTGTCATATATTAACCATCCCTGGACACGCGTTTCATATAATAGCAACAATCGCACCTTTTTCAATCCTTGACTTGGGTCCATATGAGCTAATGGTACAAAAATGGGTTACAAATATTAAAATAAAAATAATTTCTAAATGTAACTTGCTCAAATATATGTAAGTAATTTTAAAATTCAATTTCGGAAATCTTAAAAAAAGCTTTGAATTGCGAAATTCATTAGCGGTCAAAAATGGGTTAAAATGCCTGTGATAGTAAAAAAGACCCCAAAGTTAGTGCCCCTGGGCCCCATCTAAACATGGTCAGGCTTTGGACTTACCGTACCGTCTTTCCTCTGTATACTTATTATTTTTCTGTCTTCTACTTTTATCTGTTTTCTTTCTTTTTTCCAGTTTCTCTCTTTATTCTGTCCTTTGTGTGTTTTGTATATCCCTCGTGCTGTCTTAATTTTAATTGCTACCTGTTTGTCTGTATTGTAGCGGGCTGATAGTATACCAGGAACGATAACAAAGGAGACACAAGTTAACCTTCCAACTGACCAGTAATTCAATGTTTTAGGCAAGAACTGTACTTCGTGTTAAATAAGAAGTCTCTTTACACGGAGACAAGATGAAGATGATTTTTGTTCAGCAAAAAATCTTGATTTTTGCTCCCAAGGCGCCCCACTGTGCATAGGGTACACGGCTGCTAGCCCCTCCCGCAGAGCCGCTTCAGCTTATTGCTGGTCTTTTTTGCATCAGTGGAGACAGGTTTAAATGTTTTTCTTAGAAAGGACAAATTAACCCCTCTTGCCCTTTTACAGAATTTCGGGCACATGGAAATACCAATCCCCCCCCCCATGTATAAAAACGGGAACTGTACTCTTTGCGTGAAGTTAGGAAGACTATTTTTTCAGTACATGTATGGATTTAACAATTACATGCACATATACAGGGCTACACTAATCTTTGTGTACATGAAATTGTAAAATAGAGTTAGATCCTAACGGTGCAGTATTTTACTTCTTGATCTGTCTATAGACCATTGTAGAATCGCCAATGGACAAATCACTAAACATCTGATTCAGGAAATTCTTGACTATAGGCACAACTCGGGATGGGGGCCCCCACATACACTGATGTAGGCAGCGTGGAATTTCCAAAAGTAAATTAAGTCTAACTGTGAACTTCTGTCAAGTCTGCACTTCCCCATCCCCAGCACCCCCAATGGCAGTCGTCTATTATTTTTCATGATGAATTTAACAAATTCAAGCTGTACATAAAATACCATGAAGAATTTACAACTTTTTTCAATCCTTGGTTATAAACGGCATACAGTCATCAAGCATATTGACAACTTGTTTAAAATAAGGTTTGAAAAAATGGAAAATACATATAAAAATCTACTATTAAAAAAAGACAAAATTAAGAAAAATTGAATAGGGATTTTATTTGGGGGGGCCCATATTCACAGGCAATAGGCCCAGGCCTAGAGGGCCTAGTGAAAAATCGGGGCCTCTTAAACATTGGTAGATGATAGAAGTGTTAAAGCCTGAAGTTCTGGCATACCGCGCGTTTATGTTCAAACAAGCTAGAGTTTTGTGCTGCTTTCTTCGGAAGTAACGTGAATATGCATTAGAAACCCCTTAAAAAGTTTTACCCCAAGCACCCTCTCCTTAAAGCCTGCAGTCCTCATGTAGTTTAGCTGTAATAGAAAAACACAGACATCGATAAACCAGCCAGGTTTAGAAATTTCTGAATTAAATGCTTAAAAATTTTTTTGATCATGTTAGTTTGAATTTAAAACTGTTCGCATTAGTTATAATTAGTTGCCTAAACACAGTTGAAGATGGTATGTTGTAAGCAGAAGCGTAGCAATTCAATGTTAGGATGACGGAGGAGGGGGGGGGGGGAGCTCTCAGTATGTTTCGATCGATTTTAATCAAAAAAGACACCATGATTGAGCTGATTTGTGTGGTTACTTTCGCCCTTCAACCAAGGGGATGGGATAGAAAGATTCGAACCCTCTGAGAAATTCTCCTTTCCTACGCCACTGGTTGTAAGCTTTAAACACTACTAACAGTCGTATTCACGAAACGGATAGTAACCGCCTGGTCATGAAACTAACGTTTGACCGTTACTTGCTGGTAACACACCGGTAACCTCAGAACGGTATTCACCAACTATTTAAAACCATTGGTTTCCTGACCAACGTTTGACCACCGATTAACTTGTACTTGTGCATTCTGCTTTGTAAGCTCGTCTGTGATTGGCTTAGGGCACTGGCTATCCAACCAGCTGATTGCCGACCCTTGACCCCCCCCCCTCTTCGCGAGCGCTCCAAAATAGTTGAAAATGAGCAGGAATGTAATGTGTTTTCATGTATTTTTATAATCACAAATGCTTCAATTATTTATTTCAGGGATTTCTGCTGACTTTTTTGCAATTAATAACTGATATTTTATTTATATACACCTATGAATTTAAAAGATATATTGATTTTAAAAGATAATAGTTTTTAAAGGTATTCGAAGGTTTTCTATTTCTATTTTTTAATGTATGTCAAAAACAATACGATTGTATAAAAATTTTTTTAATACATACTTAAGAGCTTACTCTGGGGATATTTTATTTGTTTTACTGTAGGAGATGGTATGCTGTGTTTTTTTTTTTTTTTTTTTTTTTTTGAGTATCAATAATTAAAATTGCAAATGCATAAGAAATCAAATATTTTTACAATGTTTTAATACAATTGTAAAGATTCTAATGTTGAAACCCACTGGTGACCATACTTTAATCACAAAAATATGGATCATAGAGCAGCTCTGCCAATACTTTGTAATTTTATACAATAAAGAGTAAATATATACGTGAATATTAAAATGTGATTGTGTTGAAATGGTTCTTGCTGGGGCTTAAATAATGATTTATGAGGTAGCCATTACTCAATTTTTAACTGAAGTTGTGAACTAGGCTTCCTCTTGATTTTTCATATCAAGGAGTAGAAATTTTTGGACACCCCCTCCCCCCCCCCAAAAAAAAAAAAGGAATTGCAGATATCTACTCGAAATTGCAAGTTCTTTCCCACAATAAAGACACACTTTAATCACTCTGTAGTCAGACATTTAAATAACACTTTTTTTTTTTTTTTTTTTTCATGTGATTAATTTATGAGTAATAACTTAGCACGAAGTGTACAACTTATTTAAATAAAGCCGGAACGGGGAAAAAGAGTATTCAATTTAAATATTAATAGTGAATAATGCCTCTGATGTATTTTTATTAATGGGATAATGCAAAAATCAAGAATTATGTTAGTTATTTTATCGGATGTATGTAAATAAATATTTAATACTATAAGTTTAAAACAGACTCTGTTAAAATTCACATTTTCTTCCCTCTTGAAACAGATACAACAAATGTCAATGAATTTTTGTCTCAAAGCTACATTGTTCTTGCTTTTGTAAAGTCGTAGACAAATAAAAATTGGGACGAGGTGGGTAAGGGGGGGGATATGTAGCGCTGAATTTTTTTTTACCTATAGTTTAACTGCAGAATCAATGCAAATAAAAAAAACTTCTAATTTCATTGACTAAAATTTCGGGGGGAGGGTGGGAAATCCTACCCTCATGATCTCCCTTCCGCGGGGGTTACGGCCTTGTGTTTTTGGTAATACTTAATACAGCTAATATGATACGACTAATACTAATTAAAGAAACCTGTTCCAGCCCAGCTAACCCCTGCTAATTCACATGGCTTTCTATTAAATTTTGCAATGCTCTTGCTGGGAAAAAAAATAAAAAAATTAATTAATTAATAGAATTAAAATTAGTCCTTTTTTTCTGACAGGATTGGGATCATTATTGATTTTGATGGTATTGTAGTATAATGTCGAATTTATACACCTAATTAAAATGGTTAAGTACTTCATCCCAGAGGGCCTTACTTTCTTCTAAAAAGTAAGGAAAGTAATCTTTTTATTTCTAAATAAAAAGATCATATTTTTGGAAATTTAGTATTAATTTTAAATATAATATTTTCACCGTTTCAAAGTTTAAAAAAAAAAAAAAAAAAAAAAAAAAAATGCTGCTTATGCATTCTTGATTTTTATAAGTCAAATAACAGATGTAAATAGATTTTGAGTGAAATAAAAGTAAACAAATTTGTTAAACCGCACAATAAGATTTTGAGTGTTTATTATTTCTTTAGTATTTAATGGAACTTTAGAACGGATGTCGTTGAAATTACTTAACCAAAAACTAGTTGTTTTTTCGTCGGTAAAAACATATTGTATTAAATTTCATAAATTACATTTACATAATAAATGATATCATTTTCATGGTAAAATATATATATAAAATAGAACAGACCAAAACAATTTAGATATTTTTAGATGTTCTAAGAGATGTAAAAAAAAAAAAAAAAAAAGAAGAGAGAGAGAGAAGAAACTTTGGCCGCAGCGAGGCCAGAACCCTGGAACTACTGCTTGTCAATCGCTCGCTTTACCGCAGCGCCATAATTTCATTGGCACGTTTGCTGTAAATTTAAAACATTTCCTTTCTCTCCTGTTTGCCGTTTACTTACTTTGATGGCAATGTATTGGAAAATCCTTGACACACAAGTTTTCTAAACCGTTTACTTTCTCCACACACATAAATTTTACAAATCTATCAACAAATTCTAAAATTTCCATATCTTCTGTCTTCAACAGCGCTGTAGTCCGCCATGTTTGTTAACAGACTAGAGCCTCACAGCGCATGCGTCGAATGTAACAGGCCGGTAACCACCCGAATTCGGCTGGTTACATTCGTCTGTTAAAAACGAGATGTAACCAGCCGATTTGGCCTTGTGAATACCATTTTTTTTTTAACCATCCGATTCTATGGTAATCCGGCTGTTACCAGCTGGTAGAAAGTTTCGTGAATACGGGTGTAAAGGCCGTAGAATTAGTACAAGGAACATTCCTAATTTAGATAGTAAGACATGTTTTTCTAAATGCAGTCTTTTCCAATTTCTTCTAGGAGTACAAATACTGAAAAAATAAAAAAAAGGCCTTATAAAATTACTATTAGATTCCGTTAATTACTGATTTGAAACCCCCCCTTGCACGCTGAAAGTTATTTGTATTATGTTCCCATGAGGGCGATCAGAAAATGTTGACCTCCCAGTATCACTAATAAGTAACTTTTGAAATTTTAGGATGAAATTATTAGAGGCATTATGAGCCCTTGAAAAATCCTGCAGAGGCTAAAGACTTCTCAAACCCTATGGAGGGAGAGTTTATGTCTCGAGTAGTTGCTGAATATCAGATATCTGAGCCAGAAGAACGGAGTACAGGTCACAAGGTTGTTCAATCTAGATGCTCTTTTATATTAGGTTGTAACGAAAGTTTTCCGCCACTGCAAGTATTGCCTGCACAAGCAGTTCGCGTTGGTGTCTTTGCCACAATTTTCCCAAACGATTTTTGTTATTTGAAAGAAAAGACTTGTTTTAGAGCACTGTGTTGTGAAATCTGTAAAACAATATCGTTATGATTAAGTATAAGGTGTCTGAAATGGAACTATCACGCTACCAGATTGAACCATCATTTACTCTCAGTTCTGTTGCAAAAGGTCAGCTACAGAATGATACCGAATAATGTGTACAGCTTAAGGTACTACTGTTGTATCATATGAAGCTGTGAAGATTTGGTACCGAAAGTTAAAAAACGTGGACTAGAACATTAAAGAAGCAGAGCGCTCTAGCCGGCCTAATGATGCTGATGAGGCCCACCTACGACAATCTGTGGAATAAGATAAAATATTCATCCACTCGAGAGCTAGCTAAAAGAGTTAGACTTTAGTGCCATGTCCATTAGTCGCGCTAAGCATCGCATAAACATAACATATAAGGTCAATAGCTGGGTACCGCGTGAGCTGACTCAAGCAAATCTGGCGGAAAACTTTCGTTACAACCTGATATATTCAAAAGAGTATTTTTCGTAAAACCTGCCACACTGCATTGTTGCAGTATCAAATTTGGAGTGCAATAAAGATTTTAAGATGTCGAGATTGTATGGTGGGTAAAGCACCGTACTACGGTTTCGGTTTCAACTACCGGCGGTTGCGGTTCGATCGCCGACTGGGCGTGGTTGGCTGTCCGTGCCTTCATAGGGGCAACGTTGGTCCGCCTAATAGGATCCCCCATATTAAAGAGACCAACAATTCCGGCCTTAGTAGTGGCCAAAGTCGTCAAGGCAGAGGCCTGCCATTAGGGGAAAAAAAGATTTTTAAAGCTATTTTCGCGACCAATTTCAGGTATTTTAATCAGGTCTCATATAAATGTTTTTCTTCTGTTGAGAATATTTATTCATTTTCTATTGTTTGAAAGATATTAATTAACACACCGAAAATTAAATATTTACTGCCCGTAGACCATAATAGATTGAAATTCTTTTGTACGTTCCTGTGTGTAAAAGCTATAAATGCAATATATCTCAATTTCAATGGGGTGTATGACAAGTGTATATTTAACATCGATAAAAATTTCGTGTAAACCTCTAACTGCATATTCATAGCAGTTAGTGCACAAACAGGCAAATAAACTCAAATCATACACAATATAACGTCAACCTTGTAAGAACAGGTAAAATGATTAACAAAGCAATTTTATGTTTTAATACTTCAGTCTACGTAATTTTTGTAAAAATATTCGAATGTAACTCCTCAATAATATTTTCTGCCTGAGTTTCTCGCAACCTTTAAAACTTCGGAAAAGCGAAAAACAAATTATTGCATTTTTCAAAAATTTGAATTTTTCTAAATCATATGCTTAAAACCACAAGAAAATATTCCTTTTAGAACGCGAGTACTTGCAAAAAGAAACGTGGATGCAATGGAATTTAAAAGGGGGATTTAAAACTTCAAGCGCGTGTTTTCCTCAAAACTGCACTTTTGCAACTTGCGCGCATGATTGCAGAAAAAACTTATGCAGGTATTATCTTGAAACTTGCTGTGTAAGTACGTGGTATTAATGTCTATAACCTACAAATGTTTTTGTACTTATTAATTATTTTGAAAAAACATGATATATTATGAAAACAAGAGATTTTTATTTTCTTTTTTAATGAACCCTAAAAAGGAAAATAAAATTCACTTCTTGTAAATCAAAAAAGGATATTTAGGTATTGTGCTTATTAAATGTGAATATTTTAACTGTACATTAATATTTCGTACTATAAGTTTACGCGCAATAGCTAAGTATCAAATTTTGAAATAGAAAAAAAAATCTATAAATATCTATGTCATAAATAAATTTCCGATTTTCTGATAAATACGGTACTGCATATATCCATTTACGAACACTAAGAATCACAGATAAAATTTTTAGGCAAATTCATCAATAAATAAAGATGTAGCAAAGCTATGAAGATATGTCAAAATACAGCTCTTTTCAGTTACTGAAAGGTTGCAACTCCCCTCTTAAATGTGTCTTAAATGGAGCTATGAATTTTCGTGAAACCTGCCACACTGCATTGCTGCAGTATCAAATTTGGAGTGCAATAAAGATCTTAAGACCTCGGCCGGATTGTATGGTGGGTAAGATTTGGGGGCCCTGACTTTTCGGGGGCCCCCTTGCGTCGCGGGGTTTCTGGGATCCTCCGCTGCGTCACTAGGGATGGACGCGAGACGAAAAATTGGTGTCTCGCGTCTCGCAAAACAGCCGAAAAGCTTGTCTCGTCTCGCAAAAATCCCTATACCATAATGTTAAAAATGTTTGTCTCGTCTCGCAAAAAAGCTGTAAATCTCTGTCTCGTCTCGCAAAAAGTCGTCTCGCGTCCATCCCTATGCGTCACTGCGTAAGATTGCTGGAAAATAAATAATCAAATTACTCTTATTATAAAGTTGTATAGGCACTTTTGAATACCTCATCGGAGCCCCCTTGGGCCGAGGGCCCTCGGCGATCGTCACAGAGGGTTACAATTGTCACAGGACTATCACATACTAGTCACATTGTAACTTGTGAGTGATGTGACTCCACTGTGTGGTCACTGTAAAGTTTATTTATGACCAGTCACCAGGTGACGTCGCCGGATGAATACTTAAATAAAACAGCACATTATCTCCTGAAAATAATTTATGTGGAAAAAAAAGATTTAAGATTTTTATTTATATTTATTAATTATGGTATTTTCCCTCAATTTATAAAATACTCCCAAAAAAAAAAAAATTAGGTTTCCAAAACAAGCCATGCCAGAACTAATTTTTGCAGCAGTTAGTTTACTTTTAAAGCAAATCAGAGCAAGAAGATCACAGAGCTGAGGTAACGTGCTGACCTACGAACGCCTGCGTCGAGGATTTGGTACTGAGCGCTCCTTCCGAGTTTGGTGCTGCCATCCAGTGCATGTTACTCAAAACGCTACATCTAGCGCATGTTACTCGTTCTGAAAAAATACAGAAAGGTTATTCGTTAATTCGGGAACCTTTGTGAAATACACCGAAAGGTTACTCAATATTTTACCAAAATATACAGAAACGTTACACAACTTATCCAGAAACCTTACTTAAAAAGCAGGAAAATATGTAAATATTTTTCCGAAATATGCAGAAACGTTTCTAAATACTTTACCCGCATGGTTCGGAAACGTTTCTGCAATTTGAAACTACAAGAGCTGCTCCATATTTTGGGGTTACGTTTTCGAATTTTTTTTTTTTTTTTTTTAACCGTGTACCTGAAAACGGAGGATTTCGGTTGACTTTTGCTCAGGATAGGAAATAACCTTATAATTACATAACTATGAGAATTTCCAGAATGTTTCTTCTAAAATTAGAATACGAACTGACATTGAGATAAAATTTGAAAAGTTATTTAATTAAAAAATATATATAATTAAGCTTGATGCTTTTTCAGGGATAACGCTATTTTCTTGACTTTCGCTCACGATCAGAAATTAACTTAATTCCATAATTATGAGAATTTTCAGAATGAATAATTAGAAGCTATATTGAAAACTGACATTGAGATAACATTTGAAGAGATATTTAACTTTTTACTTCTTTTAAAAAATTTAAACTTGACACTTTTTCAGACTAAGACGCTTTTTGGTGGACTTTCACTGAAGATCAGAAACAAACTATGATGACAGAACTATGAAAATTCTTAAACTGTTTCCTCAGAAACCGACAGTGAGCTGTCACAAATTTCCAATTTAAAAGTTATTTAACTTCTTTGAAAAAATTATTAAACTTGGCGCTTTTTGAGAGAAGCCCACTATTTGGACTAACTTTCACTCCACATAAGAAATAAATTTAGAGTGATTGAACTATGAAAATTTTCAGAATAATTCCTCGGAAACCTACTACAAATTTCAAAAAACTACTCCATTTTCATAAAAAGAAAAATGAAAAAACATTGTATTTTAGATTCAAATTCAAAAATTGGTAGGCTAAAATATTTTCTATCAAACGTAAATTTCAAAAATAAATTTGGGTTACTTCAAAATGCATATAAGAATGTTATGGGGCTAAAAATATAATACATTTTGCTTTTATAAATTTTATAGTTTCAAAACTCGGCTTGTGAAGCTAATGCACATGGTTTCTGATCAAGATTTAAAATAAAATTACAGTAGACGAGCTATTGAAAAATTTATAATGTTTCTTTTAAAACTACTTTAAGAGGTTTTATGAACATTAAGTTATGAGTAATTTAATTTTAAAAAATATGCTATTTTAGACTGAAATTGAATGAATTTCAGGAGCTTAAACACGTTTCAAGTGAAATCCGTTTTAAAAAACCCATTTGCGCTGGTCTTTACTACATATGACAATATTTTACACCAAGAAAAGTTTATTTTATCATTTTTATTTTAGGGTATCCTTAAAATGTATCCTTAAATTCCGAAGTTACCCGTTTTTCAAGCTTTTGCCCAGTCCTCGTTTCAACTTTTTCCTCTTCCGGTTAAACAGCCTTAAGTTCAGAAAAGAAAATTTAAGCTATAAGGGATTTTCCACCTTCTGTATAATCTAATAATGACCAACTAAAAAATTCGCTGGCATAGTCCTATTATCCAATTTTCACACCTCAGGACTAGAAATTTTAATCTGACTCAATGTAAGAGAGATTAAATTTTTAAAATTCAAAAATTTCTCTTCTTCTTGAGTACAAAATAATTTAAAAGCCATTATACAGTAATGAGTTTAAAAATTGGAATCAATTACAGTTTTGATAGTATGAAGTATAGTCTAAAGAGTGCCTATTTCCATGTTTTTGCGATTAATTTGCGCGGATAAATGTGCTTTATCTTTTCTGTTAAAAGTGGGGTGCCTCACCATGGCACAGTGGTTATGTCACTGAAAATGGTAGACGGCCGATGTGTGAAGGTCTCGGGTTCGGGCCCCATCGCGCGGCTGTCGATCGAACGGTCTAAAGTTTTGGTAGGTTTTCTACATGTAATGTGAACATGGCATTAAAACCCCTTAGAAAGTCCTGCCAAGGCACCCCCATCGTTGGCAGATCGCCCTAGCATAGCGTTGTCATAATCACGCAAACAAACAAACAAAAGCGGGATATGTGATAAATAGCCAATTGTAGTTTACAAAACACGCAGGCATTTGGTTTCACTTTCAAGCGAATCACTCAAACTGTTTTTTATCAAATATTTAATATCATCCAATATATATATATACATACTGTAATGCCGAATAATTGATTTAAATAGTAAAAATACTTTATCGCTTAGGAAAAGTTTTTGTTTCCATTTGTGTCCACAAAAAGTAGAGCTACCAGAATAAATATACTCAGTGATTTTGTTTAAAAAAAGATGTTTAATCGTATTCTCCTATCAGTAAAAGATGTTCTTTCTAGAACTAAAGCACCCACAAAAATTTTATAAAGTCGGCGGCTCTCAAAATCAGAACTTCATGTTTGATTTACAAACCAGCTTAATAGAGAGGGTATTTCTTTTCCAGCCGTAGTATACAATAATGCACCCTATTGTTTTCTTAGAGATTAAATTAAACATAAGGGAAACAAAGTAATAATGTAAGTAAAATTTACTTATTGCTGCAGAATCAAATCAGAGCAAGCGCTAGAATGATCTATTAGGGTTAACTATATGCTTGTAACATTAACACAAGAGAAACAAACTTTGTTAAAAACAATAATGTGTTATTACGCAATTTTTTAAAAATACACAGCCCAAATTAATATAAAAACTATCATTAGTGTGAGAAATAGTAAAGAATGAAATATTTACTTACCTTTTTTGAACTGACGTTCTCTGGGATTTCATCATGGAGTAGATCGTAGCGATTGTGGATAGCCAGCCATTATGCACACACCGCTGCCGCAGTTGTTTCAACAAATAACCACTAGAGAGCGTGAGGGTTCTAGTAAACCCTTCTATAAAATTTTTGGATTTCTGATCTGTAAAATAGTCCTTGAATGCGGGTGAGAATATAGATGTAAATCGATGAGTAAGCCAGAGGCTAGACAAACAATCCAGAATTCTAGGTCATGAATCTATTCCAGAAATCGAACAATAAATTTTCGTTAAACAAACTGGACACTCTGATGTGATTAGCTACTATATTACGGACTAGAAATTCTTAACGATTTCGTCTATACCAGTTGCGTGTACCACCTACACGCATACTTCTATGATCTGTTTTCTAGTTTTGGGTCACAGAAAACAGCCATCGTTCTAGATGAGAGGGGTATTTTTTTTTCTCCCTGAAGCTGATTTTGCTGCTAAGATAAGGCTACCTGAGCAACTATTTTGAATAAAAATCGTCATTTTCATACTAGTTTCAAGTTTTTGGCTAGCTTAGTCCAGGTGACTATTTCGAAAATCAGCTTTCGGTTTTTGTCAACTTCCTTTTATTTTCAAAGTTGTGATGAATCGTTCATCAAGCAGCCTAATCTGGTTTTTTAATCGTACTATAAAAATTAATACTACTATATGCTCTGTTATATAACACATGAAATTTTTTGATTACTCATTTTATTCATTCCTTTTAAATGAAGTGACGTATGCTTATTTTTAATTACAAATTCATGTAAAAGTAATACTTTTTTGGCAACTAAAATTAAGAAATTGGCTATTGAACTGGCGCTTCTTTTATATCAGTCAGACTACTAATGATACTGTTTTTGCCTCCTGACATTGGTGGGTACTTTGCATATAAGTAAGACACCAGTCACAGATTGACATTAACTAGATGTTCAGCATAAAAGATCGATAAAAAGCAGGGTGCAAATGGTTTTTCAGTCCGGAGTTTGCACATGCTGATGCAATCACTGGCAGCAAAAGTTTTGTTGTTTTTGTGTGTGCATAATGCCTTAGTTTTTTGATACATCTACCATTGCAGCGCTCTTTTAAGTTTAGCCCCGTGCTGATAGTATTTTGAGACAGAAAGAAAAGTAGACATCACTATTTGAAATTATCAAGTTTCAAACCGTGAGCACCACTTCGTTGCTCTTCATAAAATTCTGAGTTTATACCTTTGAATAAGTATATTCAAAATCTTCTCTCAATTGGTTAAAGTGAATGACCCTTAAGAGTATATGCAGGGTGTCCCAAAAAGGTGAAAACTAGTGATGCAACGGATATCAATTTGGCCGGATACAAATTCGGAATATCCTGCCAAACTTTCAACCGGTTATTCTGCAGAAGTATCTTTTTTATTTTTTTTTCTGTTTTATTTTTTCTGCTTTTCTCAGATCATCCTGTTTTTACTTAAAAAAAATATTCTCATTAGTTTCAAATCATTTAATTCAAAAATAAGAAATATTTTTGGAATCGTAATTGCACTGCAAAACATTTCAGTCCCAAATAACGGTACATGTACCGGCAGCGGTGGGACCAGTACATATACCGTAAATTTCATAAACGCCACATGTACTGTAAAATATTTTACAGTATATATACCGTAAAAAATACATATACCATAAATTTCTTATATGGTATATGTGTCGTAAAATATTAAGCATACCTGTACATGTACTGCGAATGAAATTTATGGTAAATGTGCCAAGATTAATTTTTAAAACCGTATATATGCTGCAAACGAAATCTATAGTACATATACCGTAAATAAATTCTAATCATAATTTCCATGAAATGAGTACCAGTTTTACTACAATTAAGCTAATAGAAATAACGGCATTGATAGTCTCCTTCAAGAGTTAGATAAATATCTTACAAAATAAGTTCTTGAAAAAAAAATCTTCCTTCTACTGTTAGAAAATCAATCTAACAAATGCCAGAAGTACTGCCAGATATTTGTAATATCCAGCTACCGCTCATTTCCCAGCATATGGGTCAGAATGTTTGCTGGAAATTGGATTACGTTAAGAAAACTTCACAGTTTGTAAAATGTGACTTATACCAGGGGTCTGTTTAGGAGAGATTTTGGTCTGTTAAGGGACTCTTCTCAAAATATTTTGTATTCCAAATAAACCTTTCACAGTATTTTTCATTTGAAACACGAGCCTTTAAAAAAGTTCTTCCCCTGGTAAATGACCACTCTTTCACAAATTTGTGTATATATCTACAATTAAATATTTGCAAAACTAATGAATCTTCCCAACATAAACTGATGCAAAAGCAAGACTTCGCCGGTTTACATGTATGATTTTTTTTTCAATAGGACTTTCTATAAAATGTCTTTAAATAGAACTTTAATTTAATCTTAAATTTATATGAATGTGTATATTTCATAATAATTCACCAAAACAATACCCTATTTACTCATACACAGTACACAGGCTAGAGAAACTTGATTGAATGCCAATTTCAGATTAACGAAATTATGGGCAAAGTTTCAAAATTTCATTAAAACAGGCCGTTGTTGGGAAAATGTGAAGAGATCTTTGCATACACTAATGAGATAATCTGAAAAATTTGAGAATATATCTTAAAAAGTGGCAGAGATATGAAGATAAACATAGGCTGACTTAAATCACTTTTTAGTGGCTCTTAAAAGAAAAAAATCATGTTAGATAATTGTGTTTCAGCGGTCATGCAGAAACGACAAAAGAAAGTATTTTTGCACGCTCGCATTAAATGTTCATATTGAAATTCATGTACAGCCCCAGATCATCTTTGTTTAAAGACATCTCGGAGATGTTTTATGTTGAAACTCTGAAATTATGTGCATCTACTCGTGTATGGGGTATATTTTACTAATTGGGAATTTTTTATACTGAGGTTGTATGCAAATTTAGAAAGCATGACTTTTAAAATATTAACAATAGCATCTTTTTCTAAACATGGTATATTTTTAAACCTTATTTTGAACATTTTTTAAAATTATATTGTCAGTTTATTTCTAAAAGATAAAGAATTAAAAAGTTTTACTAGCTTTTTGTTCCTCTGCAAGCCTGTTGTACTTCATTCGGTTGTTGTGTATTTATGGTACAGATGTCAGCATTGGGCAATGGCTGTTGGAGTAGCGCTGTATTTTTTTATATGAAGTGAATTCAGGTGCTGCGGACTGAAGTGATTTAAACTGGAGGTGTAGTTTTCGAAAGGAGTTCGTGTGTTCGGATCGCCCGGTGATGTTGGCGGCAATTTGCATGATTATTTCTTACTTTTATGGAAATGTTTTAAATGAATGAACTTTTATTGCCTGTATGAAATGTATTTTAGTTAAAGCTGATGTTAAGAAGTTAGTTTTCGCCCTGAGTTGGCGATAGTATTTTTAATGTTTCGTTCTACATGTTATGTTTGTGTCGTCCAATAAATAAGTTTAAGAAAGTTGTGACGTGTCTTCTTGTGTTCAAGCAGCATAAGAAAGTGGAGGCGCCGGCGAGATTTGGATTTGTGAAAGATAAGTGCTTAAGAATTTATATTGGGACTATTATTTGTAAAAGTTATTTTATTTTATTTGTTCTGCAATGGCAGAAGAATTTGGAAAAATAAAAACTAAAAGGTGTCGTCTTAAAGCCTCTCTTACAAGACTGGAAAATAATTTCGATAGGATAAATGGTAAAAATGAAATTAATACTCGGTTGCACAGATTGGATGAAGTGTTTAAAGAATTTGAACGGCTGGATAATTTAGTTAGTGAAAAGGATTCTGAAATTGCGGAAGTTGAAGAGAGATATTTTTTATTGAAATCTAAATTTCAAAATAAGTTAGATACGTTGATTACCACAGAGCAATTTGTGACAAATGAAACACAGACTGTTGTTCAATCTGTTCATACTAAAAGTCAGAACCAAAATGTTAGGCTTCCAAAATTGAACATACTAATTTTTTCCGGTAAATATATGGACTGGAATAACTTTAAGGATATGTTTGTAGCAACTGTTCATGCTCAAACATCGTTATCTAAGATTCAAAAATTTCAGTATCTTAAAGGGTTATTGTCCGATGAACCTGCCTTATTAATTAAGCATATTCCACTATCTAATGATTCATATGAAGAGGCATGGGGGAAATTATTGGATCGGTATGATAAGAAGAAGCAAATTGTACAGTCGTTAATTAAAGTATTTATAGATCAAAAGTCAATTAATCACCCGAATAGTGTAAACTTAAGAAATTTGTTGAATACAAGTGATGAAGTCATTAGAGGATTGAAAGCTACTTGTGAGGAAGCTATTGGTATAGATCCATGGTTAATTCATATATTGTTGCAAAAGCTTGATGTTGAGACAAGATAACAATGGTCTATAAAATTTCGTCAGTAAATTAAAAAGTGCAGAGATTGATTTCCCTAGTCTAAAGCAATTTTTGAATCTTTAAATGTGAGATGCTTTTCCTTGGAATTAATTGCTAATAATGACGATCCCAGGCCTAAAAATGTCAATTATATTGAATCGGGAAGCAATACTGAAAAATCCATTCGAAGGTGTATGATATTCCAGGGAACGCATCCATTATATAAATGTGGAAAATTTAAGGGTATGGATGCCTATGCTCGAAGGAATTTTGTTAAACAGAATAAGTTGTGTTTCTTGGGTTAAAATTCTCACAAGTTGAAGGAATGTCCATATACTCATTTGAAGTGTTTAAAATGCCAAGGGAATCATAATACACTTATACATGAAGGAAATAAAGGCACTTCGTGTACTACGAAAATTCAGGGGAGGGGACCCCAGTTTTGAACAAAAGGAGTTGCATTGACTGAGATAGTGGCTCTAAATCAATATCTAATGAAACAAAAGTTATTGCGAGTGCATCTTGTGACAATTCTAAGTATATTTCTTTTTTACCTACAGCTGCAATTTTTATTTGTAATTCTGTGGGTGACGCATTTTCCTTTAGAGCACTCCTGGATTCGGGATCAGAATGTTCCTTCATAAGTGAAAATGCTATGACTATTTTGAATTTAAAAAGAAAAAACGATCGCATTGTTCTCAAAGGTATTGGAGGAGTGGAAGCTGGGCAGACACGAGGTTCAGAGACTTTGAAAGTTAGTTCAAGGTTTTCGTATGAGTTTTTAAGTGTTCATGCCTTCATACTAATCAAAGTTACATCTTATCTTCCTACTGAGTCCTTGGATGCAAGGAATCTTGATCATCTTAAATGTATCAATTTAGCCGATAAAAACTTTATGCAGTCAAGGGAATGTGATCTCATTTTGGGGTCCCATACTTTCTTTCATATCATGCGACATGGAAAAATTGTGGGAGAGGAAAATCAACCGATTTCTCAGAATACAATGTTTGGTTGGGTGGTAGCTGGAAGAATTCAGACCGATTTCAATTCATCGCGTTCTGCACACTCTCATTTTATAAGTAATTAGGAAAACGAAAGTAACGTTGATGTAATTCTTAAAAAAATTTGGCTGACCGAGGAAATAAATGTTAAAAAACAGCATTTATCTGAAGAGGAAGAATTTTGTGAACAACATTTCCAGTCAACATTTAAAGTAAATGAAGACGGTAGATTTGTAGTGAAGTTACCAATTTATAGAGACGTAAATCTGTTGGGGAATACTAAAGGAATGGCAATTGCGAGATTATATGCAATGGAAAGAAAATTTCTGTATAACAAGGAATTTGAGAGGGATTATAAACAATTCATGAATCAATATGAGGAACTTGGACATATGACACCTCTTGGCAAAAATTTAGAATCTGCCAAGAATAAAATTTACTATCTGCCGCATCATTCAGTTATCAAGAGTGATTCTATTTCTACGAAATTCCGAGTTGTATTTGATGGTTCTTGCAAGCCTCCGGATGGGAACTCCTTGAATTCTATTTTAGCCGTAGGTCAGATTTTGCAACCAGATTTGTTTTTCACCCTCACTCGAATTAGACTACATCCAATTGCTTTTTCTGCGGATATCCAACAGATGTATAGGCAAATATTAATTGATTCAGGAGGTCAAGGGACTCGGATATTAAAGAATATAAATTGAAAAACGTTACATATGGTACATCTGCTGCTCTATATTTAGCAACACGTTGTTTATTTTAAGTTGGGAAGGACTTGGAGGAAGGGGATCCTGCAGTTTCTTCTATAATAAACGAGTGCTTTTATATTGACGATTTGGTGGCTGGAGCGGATTCTAGTGAAGAGGCAATTGGATTAATAAAAAGGCTTTTTGATAGATTAGAATTGCGAGGTTTTCATTTAAGGAAATGGCGATCCAATTCCTCTGAGGTACTGGAACATTTGTCTCTCGGTCCTTTTGATTCATCAGCTTTGGAAATTCATCCTGACGAGTGCTCTAAGGCTCTGGGATTAAACTGGGATTCTACAACTGATTGTTTTATACTTAATGTTAAGTTGAAATTTAGCGAGGAGATCACTAAAAGAACATTTTTGTCCCAATCAGCAAAATTATTTGATCCATTGGGTTTCCTATCACCTTGTACAGTATGTAATAGGTTGTAACGAAAGTTTCCCGCCACCGCAAACTTCGTCAGCACACAGTTCTCGTTGGCGTATTTGCTCATATTTTGTCAAACGATTTTTGGCATTTGAATGAAAGAGGTGTACTTTATAACACTGTGTTGTGAAATCTGTAAAAAATATATTTATCATTAAGTATAAGGTGTCTCAAATAGAACTATCACTCTAGAGGATTAGAACCATCATTTACTTCCAGTTGTGTTGCAAAATGTCAGCTACATAATATCAACGAATTATGAGTACAGCTTTAAGTACTATTGTTGTATCATGTGACACTGTGCAGGTTTGGTACCGAAAGTTCAAAAACAGTTATCTAAGGAGTTAGAAGTTAGTGTTTCAGGCAGATATGGCGGAAAACTTTCGTTACAACCTGATATTAAGATTTTTTACCAACAAGTGTGGTTATTGAAATTAGATTGGGATACCCCTCTTCCTGAAAGTTTAAAGGTAAAATGGCGAACATTTCAGAAGGATTTTGAACAAATAAGTCTGATTCGTATTCCTCGATGGATCCAGAACATGGGCAAACAACTTGCGTTGCTTGCTTTTTGCGATACTTTGGAATTAGCATTTGCAGCAGTTATTTATGCGGTACAACAAGACGGTAATAAAGTTAATATCCTGATGTCTAAAACTAAAGTGTGCCCGTTGAAACCAGTGTCCATTCCAAGATTGGAGCTCAACGCTGCGTTGTTACTCTCAAGAATGTATTCCAGTGTGGTAGATATATTTCATGAATATGTCATCGAGTTCCAGGCATGGACAGATTCTCAAGTGATGCTTGCGCGGTTGTCATCTCATCCTCGGTGCTATAAACCTTAGATTGCTAACAGAACTTCCGGTGTCCAGTGTCAAATGGACTTGGTTCCATTTGACTGTTGGAGATATATGCCCACAAGGGAAAATCCAGCTGACGTCGCTTCAAGAGGTTTGACTCCTAAACAACTTCCCGAGTGTTCCTCATGGTGGGAGGGACCAGCTTGGCTTTCTTTAAGTGCAGAGAATTGGGCTAAACAACCAGAAATTAAACTTAACGTTGATGCTGTGGTGAAAGAACAGAAAAATCTCAATTTTGTTTTTCTGTAATCGTAAAGAACTGCATTATTGATTCACTATTTGAAAATTATTCATCTTTTTCTAAAATTTTAGATATTTTTGCTTTCTGTATTAGGTTTATATTGAATTGCAGAGAAAAATGTAACAAGGTTAACGTAGTTTCTAAAGGTAAGATTTCTCCTTTGTGTACCAAGGAAAGAAAACATGCAGGTAATTTCTTGGTTTCTTATGTACAGAATTTATATTTTTCAGATGAAATAAGTTGTGTGAAATCTTGTAAAGCAGTTTGAAGGAAAAGTCCTTTATTAGGTCTTTGTTCATTTATTGATAAGGACGGCTTACTGAGAGTGGGAGGTGGACTGTGCAACTCACCTCTCTCATATAATGCTAAACATCCATTGATTTTGCCAGCTCAGCATAAAATAAGTGTTTTAATTGTAAATTATTTTCATTTTGTGTATTTACATGCTGGTTTGAATTTATTGTTAGGCATTATTCGTCAGAGTTATTGGATAATTGGTCTTAAAAAAGTTATTAAGAGTTGTGTACATGTATAATATGTTGTAGATATAGAGCAACCACTGCACAGCAGCTGATGGGAGAGCTTCCTGTTGATAGAGTTACTCCTAATAGGCCTTTTTCTATATGTGGCATTGATTATGCAGGGCCAGTTGGCATTTTAAGACATCGTGGCCGAGGAGCTAAAACTACTACAGGTTATATCGCTTTTTTTGTTTGCTTTGCGACAAAAGCGCTTCATCTAGAGCTAGTGAATGACCTTTCTTCTGAGGCATTCATAGCTGCACTTAAGCGATTTTGCTCACGTAGAGGAGCTCCAAGTTCAATTTATTCGGATAATGGGACAACATTTGTAGGTGCCAAAAGGAAACTATCAGATCTATTTAAATTTGTTTCTACAATCAGTGAAAACGATAAAATTAGTTATTTATCGCAAGTAAATATTGAATGGCACATGATTCCCCAGTGAGTCCTCACTTTGGTGGGTTCTGGGAGACAGCAGTGCGCTCAGCAAAGTTTCATCTTAAGCGCGTAATTGGAAATACCCACTTAACATTTGAGGAGATGTGTACTCTTTTGACTCAGATAGGGGCATTATTGAACTTGAGAGCACTTACTATGGTTGGTAGCGAAAATTATCCCAGTGATTTAAATGTATTAACTCCATCACACTTTTTGATAGGTGATGTTATTACTTCTCCAGCTGAACCTATTGAAGATAACCTGTCTGTTAGATCGCGTTGGGATATTATACAAAATTAAAATTAAATTTTTGGAAGAGATGGAGGATAGACTATTTAAGTTCACTCCAAAATAGGAAAAAAATGGAAGGTTTCTGGGGAAAATATTAAGTTAAATGATTAACGGAGGAGTTATATATTAAAGGAGGCAAATGTACCTCCTTCTGTTTGGCCGCTGGGTAGAGTTGTAGCTACGCATCCTGGTAAGGATGGTATGGTACGGGAGGTAACAAAAACTGCTAAGGGTTTATTTAAAAGGCCGATTGTTAAACTTTGTTTAATACCTTCTCATCAAGAATGAATTCTTGATGGGTGGGAGTATGTTCCTGTGCAAGCCTGTTGTACTGCATTCCGTTGTTGTGTATTTATGGTACAGATGTCAGCACTGGGCAATGGCTGTTTGGGTAGCGCTGTATTTTTTGATATGAAGTGAATTCAGGTGTTGCGGACTGAAGTGATTTAAACTGGAGGTGTAGTTTTCGAAGGGAGTTAGTGTGTTCAGTTCGCCCGTTGATGTTGGCGGCAATTTGCATGTGAAGAGGGTCCCAACATGGGGACATCAAAGAATTATTGTCCTCTTGCGACTCGAATTTCACATGTGTGTGGCCAAAAGATATGTCCTTTTTTAAACGAAGAAAGTTTATTTAGCTTAATTAAAACTGAAGAACATAACTCTTGGAACGAGATAACTAAAACATAACAAGGTTAACTGTTTAAATTACTTAAGCAGCGCTGGGGTTGCTACGCTCAGATGCCGGCGTCAGCGCAGCTTCGAATCTCCATGGGCTGGAACTGCTTGCTGATACTCTGCGGCAGATGACAGCGACGAGGCAGCAGGAACGACGCCACTATCCCAAGAACAAGCACGGCTGGCGGGCGGGCGGGCGGGCGGAAGGCTGCTTCACAGACGCACACAACTCCCACGCTGCTAAGACTGCCCGGCTTCAGTCGAGAGCCCAGTTTTTATAGGATGACTGCATGCAGTGCCTGGTGTTTGGATACAGCCGAATTTGCATAAGCGTGAGCGCCGGGACCACATTGAACTTTTTTCCGTCCTATGAGATACCTCGTATCCGCCGGTCGTCTATCGACTCGGAAAAGGTAGCATGATCGCCACAGGCTCCCCCCGGAGTTTGAATAGCGTCAGCACTGAAAACGCACCACAGGTTTGCTGATGCGGCCAGATCGTGTACGAATCGTCACGTCACTTGACACCTTGGATTGCGATGCTTCCCCGTCGTGCGGCAAGAAAGCCGGTTTTAAACGGTCGATACTGATGTCCTTAGAGACACCATTGATTGAGACAGTGTAGAATTTCTGCTGTCTGGCAATAACTTCATGAGGGCCAGAGTACGGTGCTTGAAGTGGCCCTTTGACACTATCTACACGCACAAAAACGTGGCTTGTGGTTTCCAGTTCTGGATGCACAAGGTTTTGTCAGCTATATGTCGACTAGCAGGCACTGCTCTCAATTGCTACATAAACTCCCGGAGCTTCTGCAAAAACTCGTGTTGTGGTTGCTGAACCGTTGAAAAATCACGAAAAAATTCACCTGGCAGGCGATGAGATGTCCCGTATACCAACTCAGAGGAGGAAGCCCCCAAATCTCTCTTGAGACTGGTCCTGATGCCCAAGAGAACCAAAGCTAAAATTCCTACCCAATCTAGCGTACGATAGGATATAAGGGCTGCTTTGAGCTGGCGATGCGGGCGCTCGATCATTCCGTTACACTGCGGATGATACGCGGTTGTTCGGTTTTTAAAAGCTTCCAATAGTTTCGAAAACTCATGGAACAGGTGACTATCGAAGTTCGTACCTCTATCTGTGGTTATAACTTCGGGAACACCAAACCGCGAAATCCAGGCTCGTAAAAACGCGCCTGCCACAGTATCAGCCGATTGGTTCTTTATGGGCACGGCTTCCACCCAGCGAGTATAGCGATCAATGCACGTTAGAACGTATCGATATTCCCTACAAGGAGGTAAGGGACCTACTATGTCTAAATGAACACGGGCAAATCTGCTATCGGGCAATGAAAAGGTGCCCAACGGCGATTTAGTATGTCGTTGAATTTTTGATTGCTGGCATGCCACGCATGTCCTGCACCACTTTCCAAAATCTTTTGACATAGAGTTCCAGATGAATGTGTCCTTGATTAATTTCAGTGTAGCGCGATGACCTGGGTGAGAAAGTGAGTGAATCACATCAAAAATTAGTTTTCTAAATGTTTTGGGAACATACGGCCGGATTTTATCGTGCGAAACATCACAGTAAAGTTCACAGCCTTCACTAAAAGGAAACAATTTTAATTTTAACCCAGATTCTCACTGCAATACTGATTGGGCTTCATCCTCCTCCGCCTGAGCTGAAGCCAGGGCTTGGAAATCGTTTCTGGTAGCATTAACTACCTCAATTCGCGATAAGGCATCCGCGACCCAGGGGCGTAGCCAGAAATTTTTCATGGGGGGGGGGGGTTACGACTACTACAACTCATATATGTGTGCGTGATAATGTAGTGAAGAATATGCATTTTGTATGGCAAAAAATTTCTCATGGGGGGGGGGGGTATGACCCCCTAACGCCCCCCGTGGCTACGGCCCTGCCGCGACCACATTGCTGTTTCCCTCCACGTGTCGTATGGAAGTACTAAATTGGCTAATGTATTCCAACTGTCTTTGTTGCCTAGACGAGTTTTTCTCGCCGGAATTTGAAAAAGCGTAGGTAAGGGGCTTATGGTCTGTATAAATTATAAATTCCCTGCCCTCAAGCATATATCGAAAATGGCGGATAGCAGAGTATACTGCTAACAACTCCCTATCGAAAGTGCTATACTGTTTTTCAGCGTCCGTTAACTTACGGGGAAAAAATGCCAACGGCCGAGTTTTTTCACCAGTTTTTTGCTGTAACACTGCGCCAAGTGCCATGTCCGATGCATCAGAACACAGTGAAAGTTCCGCGTCTGGATCATAAAATGACAGCAGTGCTGCTTCTGCGAGAGACCGTTTGCAATCGTGAAACGCGCGAGATGCAATCTCATCCCAAATAATAATAGACTTATCCTTGGGTCGTTTGTTACGCGTTAACTGGAACAAAGGTGCCTGAATGGCGGATGCATGAGCTATGAATTTATGATAAAAATTTAGCATAGCTAAAAAACGACGCAATTGCGCCACTGTTTCGGGTTTCGGAAACTTGCTAATCGCTTCCACCTTTTGTGGTAAAGGTCGCAATCCTATCGAAGATACACTGCTGGCCATCGTAAATGCAACACCCTGAAGGAAGCATGCAAATAATATGAAATTTACAACATGCATTAGCTGAGGTGAGATATGCAAATGATTAGAATTTCAGCGCAGACGCACATCAAGCGCGCCTGTGGCGCCACCTCAAAGCGCTATTTAAGGCTTGGAGATTTCGACGGTTTCAAGTACAGCAATTGTGTTTTTCTTGCTTTTTTTTCAAAAAAACGATAAATTATGCCTCGTAGGAAACAACGATCATCTTTTGATCAAGTATCCGAGTTTGACAGAGGAAGGATAGTGGCATACCGAGATTGTGGGTTATCTTTCAGGGAAATCGGTCGTCGTATTGGACGAAACCAAACAACTGTGATGCGGATATGTGATCGTTGGGTGCAGGAGGGTACGACGGACAGACGTGATCGACCGCATCGACCTCAGTGCACCACGTCACGTGATGACAGGCAGATTGTACGCATGGCAGTGACGGACCGCTCAGTCACATCACGAACCATATCACAGCAGATTCAGTCTGTAACGCATCATCCAGTGTCTGCGCGTACCATTCGACGTCGTTTACAGCAGAATGGTCTGTCCGCAAGACGTCCGTTGCTTTGTCTACCTCTGACGCGGAACCACAGACGTCTCCGCCGCCAATGGTGCGATGAAAGAAGGATGTGGACGACAGAATGGAATGAAATTCTCTTTACTGACGAGTCACGCTTCTGTATGCAACACCACGACGGTCGGATTCGAATCTGGAGACACCGTGGAGAGAGGATGCTGAACAGCTGCATTATGCACCGTCACACTGGTCCTGCACCGGGTATTATGGTATGGGGCGGTATCGGATATCTCTCTCGCACTCCTCTAGTACGCATTGCCGGTACTTGAACCAGCCAGCGCTACATCTCCGAGGTGTTGGAGCCAGTTGTCCTTTCTTACCTTCAGGGCTTGCCAACAGCCATATTTCAGCAGGATAATGCACGGCCACACGTGGCACGCATTGTCCAAGGGTTCTTCGTCAATCACCAGATTGAATTGCTTCCCTGGCCGGCGCGCTCTCCGGATCTTTCGCCGATAGAAAACATGTGGTCCATGGTTGCTCAACGACTGACCCAGAGTTCATCCCCAGCTGTCACACCAGATCAACTTTGGCAACGTGTGGAAGCTGCTTGGTCTGCTGTACCCCAAGAACACATTCAAAGTCTCTTTGAATCAATGCCGAGGCGTGTGGCAGCTGTGATCTCCAACAACGGCGGCTACTCTGGGTACTGATTTTGGCAGGAACCACGCTTCATAGAATGCTGTAAATTTAATCATTTGTTACTTGGTCAACATGTCATCTACACAATAAATTTTGTTGTGATATCTCTTGTTTTTCTTGGTGTTGCAATTTGGGTGGCCAGCAGTGTATTTGGAATCCCAAATAATCTAACTGGCTTTGGCCAAAAATACATTTGTCAGGATTAATGACAACCCTATGTTCGCTCAGTCGTTTGAACAAACGCGATAAATCTTCGGAATGCGCTTCACTACTGGAGGAGGCGACTAAGATATCATCTAAATATGCATAGCATCCGTCCAAGTCTCTGATCACACTGTCAATAAACCTCTGAAAGGTTTGAGCGGCATTGCGGAGGCCGAAGCACATAAACTTGTACTCGAACATTCCTAGTGGCGTAATAACTGCGGTTTTAGGAACATCAGGTGGATTTATTGGAATTTGATGGTACGCTTTTACCAGGTCAATTTTGGAAAAGATAACTTTACCATGCAATAAATGAGAAAAATCCTGGATGTGTGGGATGGGATACCGATCGGGAATGGTTACGACATTCAATCGACGGTAATCACCGCAAATGCGCCACTGGCCATTTTTCTTGGGTACAAAATGCACTGGACTACTCCACTGACTCTTTGAAGGAACTATTACCCCAGCTTTGAACAAGGAGTCAAACTCCTTTTTGAGGGCACTTAACTTCTCTGGAGACAAACGCCTAGCCTTAGAGTGAACTGGTGGTCCATGCGTTTCAATATAATGAAAGACACTGTCCCTCTGGATTTGTGGCGAAAATTCCGACTTAAACAATTTAGGGAACTTCAACAAAAGTACGTAATAAGGAGAGTTCACCGTTACGGGAGTTGCAAATGCTTTTTTACAACTGAGTACTATGCCCCGGATTTGTAATGTCGTGGCACTATCTTTTAGAACTCTGTGTTTAAGATCAACGACTAATCCAAACTTGCCGAGAAAATCTACTCCCAGAATTGCATGAGAAACGTCGGCAATTATAAATGCAAAGGAAAATACACGACGCAGTCCTAAATCTACGTCTAATTGAATGACGATATAAGTTTTAATAATGCTACCATTGGCAGCGGTCAATGTAAAACAGCTTTTCTTAACAGGTTTCTAAATTTTTACAGGAAGGCAACTGATTGATGCACCTGTGTCAATAAAAACGGATGCCATTTTTCCTATCCGTAACAAAAAGGCGGTCAACGTGCGTTTTGTCACTTGTTGCCGCCATTACGACGGACCTAGCGAGTTTTCCGAATATTTGCAAGGGTCGACACATTTGGTGGCCTTGTCGCCGAAGCGCCAATGATACCAACACCACATTTGGATTTCCTGTTAAAAGAGCGTTCGTTAGACTTTGACCGACTACGGTGCCGCTTAGACTGTCGTGTATCGTTGTCCCCTGCGAGCTGGCGGATTTCTCTACGGAGATCTTGTATTTCTATACGCAAATCTGCGATTGCGTGAGTGTCCGCATGGCTTACTGTTGCGACTTCTGGTACTGCAACCTCATGTATTTTATCAGCAATGTGCGCGAGATTCTCTAAAGAATCTTTACACGAAGAAAGTATTTGTTGAGTGTGTAGCGGTAGCCTCTGTAGCCACAACGGCTTAAGAAGCTTATCATCTACTCCCTCTGTAGCCAGGTTTCGCATTTGCGTAAGGAGTTGCGAGGGTCGGAAATCTCCCAACTGTAGATCCTGTAGCAGCGGTTTTAACCCATTTATGCCTAGTGTCCTTTTTGGGACGACATTTTTACTATTAGTCGAAAACGTTATTTATTTTTCCTAGCCTTTATTCATGAGTATTGAGCCTAAAATCTACAAAATATTTTAACATGACCAAGTAGGATGTTGATATTTCGATTTTTATGCATAATGATTTTAAAAGAAATCATCCCTTGTTCAAGAAATTGACATCAGAATATATCTATTATTTCTGTTATCAGTAAAAATCGAAGAAAGTCGTAAAAATATCCAGGCACAAATGGGTTAACTTCGCGCCTTCAGATACAGAATACTGGGCAAGAATCCGATTTTTGAGACTTTGGTATGCCTCTTTCTCAGGGGGTGTTATGACAATATCCTTCACGTATGCCAAAACTGTAGCATCTAATGCTGAGACTACGGCATGGAATTTTGTCAGGTCTGCCGATATACCCGAGACAATGAATTGGGATTCAATCTGAATAAACCATAATTCAGGGTCTTTATGGCAAAATTGCGGGGCTCTGAATGCCACTTTCGCAACCTCAGCCGTGTTGTCTTCACTTGTCATTTTAACTACGCAAAGGTAAAAATTTTTTGGAAAAGGAAATGCCTCACCCTCCCAAGAGTTTGTACCGAGGACATCAAAGAGTGCAAAAATTGTATTTTTAACTGCACTAAGCTCAAAAAATTAATTTTCATCTCAGTTCTTTATTAGGAATAATTTCAGCATTTCTGCCCACAAGTCGTTCGCATTATCCCTTGGCCACAAGAAGGACTTGGTAAATTCCGGGTCACCAATGAAGAGGGTCCCAACATGGGGACATCTTTCGGGGGGGAGAATTATTGTCCTCTTGCGACTCGAATTTCACATGTGTGTGGCCAAAAGATATAAGTCCTTTTTTAAACGAAGAAAGTTTATTTAGCTTAATTAAAACTGAAGAACATGAAGAACATAACTCTTGGAACGAGATAACTAAAACATAACAAGGTTAACTGTTTAAATTACTTAAGCAGCGCTGGGGTTGCTACGCTCAGATGCCGGCGTCAGCGCAGCTTCGAATCTCCATGGGCTGGAACTGCTTGCTGATACTCTGCGGCAGATGACAACGACGAGGCAGCAGGAACGACGCCACTATCCCAAGAACAAGCACGGCTGGCGGGCGGAAGGCTGCTTCACAGACGCACACAACTCCCACGCTGCTAGCTGCTAGGACTGCCCGGCTTCAGTCGAGAGCCCAGTTTTTATAGGATGACTGCATGCAGTGCGCATGCCTGGTGTTTGGATACACCCGAATTTGCATAAGCGTGAGCGCCGCGACCACATTGAACTTTTTTCCGTCCGGTGAGATACCTCGTATCCGCCGGTCGTCTATCGACTCGGAAAAGGTAGCATGGTCGCCACACATGGTTATTTGTTACTTTTATGGAAATGTTTTAAATGAATGAACTTTTATTGCCTTTATGAAATGTATTTTAGTTAAAGCTGATGTTAAGAAGTTAGTTTTCGCCCTGAGTTGGCGATAGTATTTTTAATGTTTCGTTCTACATGTTATGTTTGTGTCGTCCAATAAATAAGTTCAAGAAAGTTGTGACGTGTCTTCTTGTGTTCAAGCAACACTTTTTGAGTTACCCTGTACATCCGAATAATTTTATGGCCAACCCATATTTCGGCCTTTAAATATTTTATGACTGACTGATGTAACTGGGTAGGTGCTGTAGTGGGCCACAAGCCCCCTCTCAAATTAGATTTTCTATTCCAGGAATAGGAGACAGCTCTCTAAAGAAGGGAATGGTAAGGTTCACCATAAAAATATCCCAACAGCTTACACTGTTACTCCAATGATTTTTATCCTTTAAATCTTCTCCTATTATTGTTTTGAAAATTAGGGTCTTTCTCATGCTTTTTTTAAAGTTGTATATTCCCAACATCATATTTATTTTCTTTTTTTTTCATGTACTTGTGGAGTTGTACCTGAGAATGTTCTCTGTGGATTACATGGAAGGAGTATTGAAGTTTATTGGAAGTAGTTGAAACAAGAAAATGAATAGAAAGTATTTACTGAAATTTATGTATTTAGATATTTTCATAACTGTTTTAAATAGTTTCATAAATTATTACAGTTTTTACAAGGTGAAAAAATGTTTTAAAATAGTTCACACAAAATTTCTGAACAATTAAAAGGAAACTTACCATATAATAGCTGCCATATCTCCTAAATTTCTTCTCCTGAGCTGATCTTCCCAAACTCCTGAAACGTTTGTGAAATTCATAAATTTTTCCGAAATTTTTCTGGAAAGAAAATCGGGAACATAAAACACTCATTTTTAAGCATCCCTATTTTAGTCCTCCTCCCCCCCCCCCTTGACTTTCCTCTCCTTTAATCTCCAATATCTTAAGGGTAAAATTTTATCCTTATTTTAAACTCAGTAATTTTATTATTTTTATTTGTAAGTAAATATTTCTTATTAGAAATCAAAACCCGTTGTTGAGGGAATTGCAACGGGCGCTTGAAAAACATTTTACGACTATGTGTACACTCAGTATATTTAATCTTCGTCCACCTAAAATAAATAACTCCATATTCAATTTTTATTATATAGCGAAATCGAATTTCATGCTTTTCTAGAATCTCGGGGAAACTTTTCGCATTCGAACGTTTTCGTTTTTTGTATACAACCCCTCTTATATTAATGCTTCAAGCAGACGATCATATACATGACAAAAAAATTATGTTACTTAGAAAACTATTTTAAATGAATTGGAATCCCAATTGTATGACGTCATTTTTACTTAAAACAGCAAATTTTGTCACGCAAATGATTCACATTTTTTACACTCATGGAAATAAAATGGAGCTGAAAAGAGTGAAAAATTGTTTTAAAACGGGTGGATTTTCAGATTTTTATAGTAGCGAAGTTTTTTTCTATACTTTTATACATGAGTAGCAGCGTAGCCCGGTGTTGCCCGTGCAATGGGCCCGTGAAGTTGATTGCTGCAGTGCTATCTAGTTGCGAGTAAATTAATAATGTGCTGCAGTGCCATCTAATGGTGAGTTACAGCCAAATGAATACTAAAAAAATAAATATTCTCTCTACTCAAATGTGTAAGCATACAAATTCTCAAAGTTAATCAGTCGAACGGTTTTGAAATTGGTGCGCTGCATCGGCATCTAGCGGCTATTCATAGCAAAATGGAGAGCGTAAAGGTATTCTCCATTCTCAAATATCTGTGTGTAAGTGTAAGTCACCCACCGGAGGGGCCGACCCAAAAGGGTTTACGGCAAAAGATCCCTCCGGGGAAGCACCCCTTTATTATTTTTATAAACAAAAAAATACAAGCTATGCCGCTGGCATAACACAAAGAGCCAGCGGTAGAACAAGAAATACAATTTAAAAAAATACAAACGAATAAAACAACACAACACAAGAAAAACAGCCTCCTTTTTACATATGGCCCAAGACGCAGAGATAAACGTTCGTTATTAATGTCCCTCCTCTATAAAAGTTCATTACCGGCCTTCTTCACCAGCACAGCCTATATCCGAGGGGTGTGAGCACTGGACAAGCATATATTGATTTATGTCTATGTAGTTTCTACTATTATTATATCACGTTTATTTTGCATATGTTATTGTCACTATTGAACGTTATGTTATTATCACTATTTAGTTGTTAACATTAGGATTTTTTTTTTACCTTGAGGCTTTGCCATCGATCATTGCTGTTTTCTAAAAATACAATACTATTATACATAAATTCACTAATAATAACAGGAAAATTTAAATTTTTACTCCCGGACACTGGCCAAAAGTAAACGTATAGTCACATTATATATTTAACCAATAAATATCGAGACGTTGATTGTGTGATCATAATTTTCTTATATACAAGTATACGCATATCCAAATTATACAATATTATTTACATTTCATAATAACATATTATTTATAATTACATATCAATATTATTTACACATAAGGAACGACACGCGTTATATATTGGTTATTAAATTCTATAGTTTTCAATAGCACTTCAATCACTCCATGCACAAACTCCATTTTATTTCGTTTGCACTTTTTCAATGTTCGTGCAACTCCTAGTTTTTGCCAGTCTATGTTATTTGTAACATTTTCGATTATATAGTTTTTATGTACTAAAGTGCTGAGTCACACTAATATGCTTCTAAGCCATATTTTTCCTGAATATTACACATAAGTGGATGAGCCTCTGTGCATAAACAGTCAGCATTTCGTCAGGCAGTTATACGTATGGTTTAAACATGTGTATGCATTAATCCTATATACAATTTTTTTTCCCCGCACGATAATCCCGCTGCATAATTAGCCGCTACCACACGCTAATTATGCAGCCACATTACCATAAATCTCTCTTTTTTTTTCTTTCTTTAAATCACATTTTTAATCTTATATCACATTGTGTTAAGCACCCCCAGACATAGTGCTCAATTTTTTTTTCGCCAGGGTACTTGTCTGTATATTTATATATATGCTTATTATTATTATTATTATTATAACGCCCACTGCTAGTGTCTAACTTTTTTTTTGACACCGGGGGAGAGCTATTGTTATCTAAAGTTTATATCACTATATATTTCTATTAATTTATTCTAATTGTTTTTTATCATGTTCATTACTTTGTTAATCTGTATCACCTGTAGAAAATTTTTATATTCATTTAAACTAAATATATATATATATATATATATCTGTGTGTACCAATTTTCATCAAAATCAGTTGAACGGCATTTTCATAGAAAGCGGTTGAACGGTATAGAAGGCGAGTTAGCAAAATGGATGCGGCGAAAATATTTTTCACGTTCAAACATCTATTATACGAATTTCTATGGCGATCAGTTGAACGGTCTTGAAGTTAATTGTTTGAAGTGACATCTAGTGGCAAGTTACAGTAAAATGGATAACGCCAAAATGTTCTCTGTGTTCAAATATCTATCTATACCAGTTTTCGTAGCGATCACTTGAACAATATATGCTGCAGTGCCATCTAGTATCGAGTTAAAGTAATGATGTGCTACAGCACAATGAAGTGGCGAGTTATAGCAAAATGGATAACACGAAAATATTCTCCGTGTTCATGTATCTATATCTATCAATTTTCATAGAGATCAATTGTCCGGTCAAGAAGTTGGTGCGCTGCATTGCCATCTAATGGCGAGTTAAAATAATAATGCGCTGCAGTGCCATCTAGTGGGGAATAACAGCTAAATGAATGGTTTGAATATATTCTTCATGCTCAAATGTGTAAGTATCAATTTTTTTGTATTCTCTCTTAAACTAATTTCATATTTTTATGTCTCTTTCATATCAGCGGCATGCGCTACAGGTATTCATGGAAACTCATTGCCAATATGTAGTCTTCAAACTAACTTTAGTGGAGTCTGAACAATCGCAACTCATCTGGCTGGTGTTGATGCCCAAGAGTTTCCATAACTGAACAAATACCATTACAAAACACAATACCATTTTCTTCAGAGAAACAGTCTTTGAAAACATTATAGCGCCTTCGATAACTACATATTCTTACCATCTTTTTGGAGTAGATTCCACCCTTCGAGTCTGGAAGTTAAATTTTCAGCTTCCTGTTTAGACAGATTTAAATCCTGAATCAGGTCATTAAGGTCTTGCTGATTGGGGAAGTATTGTTCTGATGAACAGCTACTGGCTTCATATGAACGATTATTTTTATTTTCATCTGAATCGTTTTGAGTTTGAGTTTGGTCAGAATCAGAGTTATCACTTAAGGTCTAATCTGCATATACTGGAACAGGGAACTCTTCATTGCGTAAGAAAGGTCTCATTGCAGATTGCAAATTCGGATACTTAACTATATATTTTGTTTTACATGTGATTCCTTTAATATTTGTCAAACGAAAATAACAATCAGTTAAATGATCCTTCGGTTTCCGACAAATCATGGGAATTGCAAATGGCATATGATGTGTACCATTTTTCCACCCAGTCAGCCGTTTAACACACAAAACACAGCATGTATTTTGGGCCCAGGTCTTATCAAAATCACCAACTTGACAGCCAAAGTAAAGTTGATAACAGTCAAGTATCGCCTCTGAGACTTGAAGGCCAGCTCACGACAATTATAGCAGAAATTATCTGCATGAATGACACCGTTTCTTGCCATGATTAAAGAACAAAGCACTGAAACACAAGATACACAATATTGTTCTTCATTATATTCTTCCACTTCGATTCAATTCGTAGAATGAAAAAAAAAATCGGGTACATCTCAGATCGAAAAACAAACATTTTTCCTGACTCTCTCTCTTCACTGGCGCCGAGCTTCGTTTCCAGACATAACAACGGTGGCAAAAACGCCCAAGACCACGTGACACAATACACTTCCAAACAGAAAGGAACAAAATATTTCACTAGTGAGCAAACTCACAGTCAGCTAGCTCAATACTGACACATCACAATGCCAGATTAACAAGTCTGAGCATGCCGAAACATGAATGAACCTGCACAGTATTTTTTTTATGGTGCTTAAGCATGATATTACAAATACTTTCCTTAAATATAGCTCGGGCAAAATCGCTACATATGAGGTAAAGGTTCCTATGACAGGTCTAAGAAAAAGCTAAACTCAATTTTGAAAAGCAGCTTTCACAGAAAAACTACGTCGGATGGGAATAATTTGACTACGTTCTGAATTCAGGATGAAAAAAATGCGCTAGATTCACTATTCAGATTTCTTGTGAAAAAACCCTTGTCGACTAGTTTTATTGTCATGGAACATTAGTAGAAAAACAAACCTAATGAAGTTCAGAATAACATTTTAAGTGGTATCTTCTAGTTAAAATTAAAATTTTGAAGTTTTGTGTTATCCTGTGGAAAAATTATTTTATTATCACCTACAATTATCGATATTTTGCCTGTTCCCCGCCCCCATACTGCCCAGCAACTCACATGATGCATCATGTGCCTTTTCTGAAATTTCAGTATTTTTCTGCTCATATTTTTACATATTCAGTAAATACTTGCGAAACTAGTTTGCAAATTTTAACTCATTGATAGAAAAAAGTCAACATTTTAGAAAATGCACATTACACCGGTCTACACGATTTTTGGGTCTGACTACTACATGTTAAATTTTAGTTTCTCCTACGCCAAAACTAAGGAAAATAACTTTTTTTCTTATAGTCCAGTCATTTGGTTAAAAAAAAAGGGGGTTACCTGGAACGTTTTCCGGGAGTTTTGAAAATGGGCAATTTTATAGATTTCGATGTGCTATTTCCGAATTTCAACTTTGCCCCCTCGTATCTTTGCCGCTCGCGCCGCCATGTAAGAAAAATGGCGCCTAAAGGCAGTTTTTTGACAATATCTCCTTTCCGACTCATTTCACGAAAAGAACAATTACAGAAAAAAGAAACTAGGAAAAATTTCCTACAATTTATGTAATTACTTTTTTTTCGTAAACTCGATAGTTTTCGCGTACGAGCTCCGCAAAGTGTAGTTCAGTATGCGTATTGGCCAAAAAACTCATTTCCACACCACCTTGTAAGGTAGAGTAAGCGGCGCGTTGTTTTTTTTTATCGTGGTACCCCCAGAGTCAGCCTAATTCACGTGCATTTAACTAATCCAAAATCTAGCGTATTCTCCTTCGCTTCGCTGTTCTTGATGGACCAGGTGTTTTGAGTTCATTGTCCCTAATACCTATCGAAATGTCACAGCCCGAAATTTTTTCCACATCAGCCGCGATGGAATTATCAGTTTCATGGCAATTCTCTTCGTTTTTGATTTCATCATACGTTTCCTCGAAAATAGTCTCGATTCTTCCTTTTCATAGCTATCATGTAATGGAACTTGCAAGTTATCACAGGTACCATTGAAATTCGTGCATATAACGGAGCACTTTCACCCAGGTTTTCTGCATCCACAGCCTTTCTGACGTCTCTTTCTGAAAGAAATAAGTTTTAACAAGCTTCCCGGAGCTGGGGGCTCGAGTGTGGTGACAGGAATTAGCCCTTCCTTATTTCTTTTCCACCCCCATTGCTCTGCATTTTGTTCATTCCCATACAAGTGAACTGGTTAAATTGGAAAAACGTCGCGCTACGGCGAAATTATGGGTCCAATACTTCCGAATGGTTACACTTGTAAAACAATTCATCGAGGCAGAAAGAATGGGCGACTGGAATTTACATCTTGACACTGTCCAGAAAATGACGCCTTATTTTCATGTTAGTGGTCACTTCTTATATGCAAAATCGGGCCATTTATATTTGAAAGATATGCTTGATTTGAAAGAAAGAATGACAGCTGAAGAATACGAACTTTTCACTACTAAAGGACACTTTAGAATTAGAATTTCCGACAAATTTTGGTATGGTACGTGGTCAGATATGACAATTGAACAATCGCTGATGAGGACGATGAAATGTCTTGGCGGTCTTACTCATGGACGAGGGTTCGAGGAAAGCGTGCTTTCCAAGTGGACTTTAGGAATGGTATTCCTAAAGTCCTAAAGTATATAGTGCACGAATTGCAATGGTACCTGTGATAACTCGCAAGTTCCATTACAAGATAGCGATGAAGAGGAAGAATCGGACTCTATTTTCAAGCAAACGTAAGATGAAATCGAGAACGAAGAGGATTTTGATGAAGCTGATAATCCCATCGCGGCTGATGTGGAAGAAATTTAGGGCTGTGACTTTTCGATCGGTACTAACTAGGGACAATGAACTCGCAACACCTGGTCCATCAAGAACAGCGAAGCGAAGGAGAATGCACTAAATTTTGGATTAGTTAAATGCACGTGGATTAGGCCTACTGGGGATACCACAGTAAAAAAAAATTAAATTAAAAAAAAAACTAAAAACGCGCCGCTTCCTCTACCTCACAAGGTGGTATGGAAATGAGTTTTTTTGCCAAAAAGCATCATGAACTATACTTTGCGGCGCTCGTACGCCAAAACTGTTGATTTTACGAAAAAAAGGTAGTTACATAAATTGTAGGAAATTTTCCCTAGTTTCTTTTTTTGCAATTGTTTTTTTTTTCGTATCATGAGTTGGAAAGGAGATATAGGCAAAAACTGCTTTTAGGCGCCATTTTTCGAATATGGCCGCGCGAGCGGCAAAGATACGATGGGGCAAAGTTGAAATTCGGAAAGAGCACATCGAAATCTGTAAAATTGCCTATTTTCAAAACTCCCGGAAAACTTTCCAGGTAAAACTACCAAATGACTGGACTATTATGAAAGTTTGCTTTTGTAGACATTAAAGCAATTTTTCAATTTTTGGCAAAAATTACTGATTTTTATATTTTTTTTATAATTCCACTCTAAATTATGATCGGAAAAGTATTTGCTGGATATAAGTATTTTTTATTCAAGATTTGCGGTAAACAATATCCAGTGGGGGCTCGTCATTAGGGGCCAGAGGGGCCTGGCCCCACCTGATATTTCAAAAGTTATTTTTTAATTATAATGCAAAATTTGTATTCTTTTAAAATCAGTTTACTTTAATAAAGCTGTCTGCGTGTATTTTATTCTATTTTGATTTAAAATGGATAAAAGGAATATTTAAAAGAGCATTTTTTATGCCAGCTTTGTCCCTTAATCCAATTATGTAAAGCGAGCCATCATTCAAATCTTACGGCCGCGCCGCGGCATCACCAATGTATTCGCCATTGAAGCACGCTGGTGGGACCGGAGAAATGAAGCCCGAATATATTTGCGCCAAGCACAGCACAGTAGTGTTAGTACCATTGATCATTTCTCAAAAGATGAACATATTTGGCTGGTTATCACAAAAAAGAATGCGAAAACACAGTTAATTTAGCACCAATTTAGGGCCCCTTAGCATTAGCCCGATAGGAGAAATAAAAGTGTTTCCATGGAAACAGTTGTATTTGGCGAGTTTTGTTCTTATGGTCGAAAAAAGCTGCTGATTGTGATTGTTGTTCTTATCGCTGATCATCTTTAAGAATTAGGAATTTTTATTTATCTCATTTAAAACAGACTTAATTTTACTATTTTTTCGGTTTCAAATATAGTGAAAGTATCAATTGAGTGAGAAATGGTCGTAGATTAAAATATTTTGTCAAATTATAAATATATTTAACGACTATGAATTCTGTTGACAGTTTATTACAAGTTCCTTTCAGCAGATTAAAAATAGCAGAAAAGCTTGAAATAAAACACTTGGGACCCTATCAACCAAAAAATTTTGTCCTTAGACAAAAAGATGGCAAAGGGACACTATCATTTCAACTAGAATGGTACAGTAAAGCACCATGACGTTCAATAAGTGAAGCAAAAAATTCTGTTTTTTTCGTTTTTATTGTTTGCTATTTGGAGATGAAACATTATGGACCAATTCGTTTTTCAACATGTACACATGCAATTGTTGAATTTAATATTGTATTCAAGAAAATCATACTTTTTTGATATTGTTTTTTTTTAAATTGATATTGTACCTTTTTCAGAAAGAAAAATGGAGGAAAAGGTTTTTTTGGTGCAAAATAAATCTGCTGTCTTCAGAGGTGCAGCCAAGGGGGGGGGGGGTTAGGGGGTCATAACACCCCCCCATGAGGAATTTTTTGCCATACAAAATGTATATTCTTCACTCCCTTATCACACACATGTATGCAATGTGAGTTGCAGTAGTCGTAACCCCCCCTTCCCCATGAAAAATTTCTGGCTACGCCCCTGGCTGTCTTTAAATGAAAACTTAAAGGAGAAATCGATACGCCTTTTATAACTTGTTATTCGAAAGTTTTTTATTCACACTGTTTACAAAAGCGATTCATATGTTTTACCTTTTCGAGCTTTAAAAAAAAAAAAAAAAAAAAAAAAAAAAAGCCCCCTCCACTGAAATGGGTGACGATCCACCACAGCTCTATGTATATGTATTTTCCCGATTTGAACTGGCACTATTTTTTTCGTGCCCCACCACTGAAGCAGGTCACGAGCCGCCACTGACCATATCATATAAATGTAAAATAATTATCTTATTGAGTATTCTTGTTACATAAATCATCATTTTTTTCAGACGCAATCAATTAGTTTTTAGTATATTACTTTGAATCATTGTGTTGATAAAATTAAAATATTATATACTAAATATTACATACTCGTAGAATATTATTATAATAATCCAGTTTACTTTCGGGTTAATCAAAGTGCTGCCATCTTTCATTTATGAAATAAATTAAAATATACTTATCGTCGTAAATCAGACAAAAGCAATTTTTAAGAACTAAAAATGAAAATTTAAGTGTTTTTCAATGTCTAGAATCAGAATTTAAGCATGAGAACAGAACCCCTTCCCCCCCCCCCAAAAAAAAAAAAATTTGTTGGCCGGTGTTATGCATCATCCCAGTATCTCTGGAAGAAAAATTTAACGCAAAATATCAAAGTGGTCATGCAATAAATGAATAGTTTTTCCCATAGGATAACATGACATTTTGCTCTTTCATTTTCACATACAGTTATGAACTTAAAGACAGAAATTTTGGGACAAAATTAACACATTTTTTAAATGCAGCATAGATTGACTCTTCTGAATGATTGAAAAAATTAGCACTGAATTAAACACATACAACTGTCAAGATCGAAACAATTTTTAGGCATTTAAAACTGTTAAAATCACTCACAAGAAATATAAAAATACAACTTCTGTACGACTTTAAGAGCAATTTAAATTCGTATGTGTTATTCGCACTAGCTTTCTCTCTCCTTTACATAATATTAAATATTCTGTGGTGCAAATTAATCCAGTTCTACCAGTGTTCAAAATGAAACACTTGTATCATTTGAATTTTCTTTTAATGTACAATTACTACTTTACTTGGATATTTTACAGTATTTAATTTGGGATTAATATAATTTCATTTAATCAATTTCATATGTAGTAAGGATACACGATAAAAAAGCTTTAAAGTAGGCGAAAAACATAATCAGAGTGTTTTTAAGTTATTTTATCTTTCTAATTTTAAATTAAGAAAATTTAAGATATTAGTTTTGTTTTGGTATTAAATTTACAAAACCCAGACAGCACAGCAAACTTGCATCAAAATTGCAGCAAGCTTGATTTATCAAGTCAATAAGCTTGAATTAAGCTTGAAAATTTCAAGCGTGTAAGCTTAATGCAAGCTTGAATCAAGTGTTCTAGTTTACACTTGCCCAGCTTGCATTAAGCTTGACATTTCAAGCTTGAATCAAGCTTGACATAGTAAGCTTAATTTTAAGCTTAAAAAATTTTCCTAAAAAAATATTTCCTAAATACACGGGGCGCCTGTCGGCGAACTCGCCCCACATATTTTACTTTGCCACGCATTTTCCCCTCTACGCTGAAATTTCCATTTAATTTAATCTGTTTCCATCAAGTGTCCGTGGCTAGAATAGAACCGGGGTCTTTCGGTTGGGAAGCGAGAGCGCTATCCGTTCAGCCACTAAGCCTCGCGCAGCTGTGACTAAAGTTTGAAGTAACTTATCACACAGTTTTCTGGCCGGATTGATAAGTGGGTGATACGTTATTTGTTTTTTTTTATATTTTTCCGTGGGATGCATCAAAATTAAAATAATGTTATGTGTGATTTGGAGACTCTACTAATAGGCAAATAAACATAACATAAACTTAAGAGCAGCACACGCTTTAAAACTTTCAATATCGCAACACTCATGAGCAATACTGCAGGCCAAAATCGAGACAAACGGCTGATTTTGAAATCAATTTCGTAGTATAATTGTATTTTATTTTGAAGAAATTCCATATTTGGAAATATAGAATATTTTTTTTAATTCTATGGTGAACCACCCATAAAGTGAAGTATATTATCTAACTAAATTGTGTTAATTATATTAAAATTTATTTTTAGGGCTAATTAATTAGTTAATGGAATTACTAATGTTAATTAGATGTAAATAAAACTAAATCTCCTCTCGTGTTACACTTCACAGGGTCTTATCCCATTCATTCCTTCCCCTTGCGTGTTCTAATGTCCAGGTTCTGTGCGTAATAAAATAAAACACATCTTTTACGAACTTTCAACAAATTTGAGAAACCCTAGACAATTAATATCGATTCTCTTTCATAGATGGCGCCATCACTGCACACTTTCGAAAGCTAAAACCAATCTAAAGTCAAGCTTGTATTAATACGTCAAATTCAAGGAAATGTCAAGCTTGATTTTAGCTTATGTGCTGTCTGGGAACAAATGCTTTGTTATACAAGAATATCAATATTTCCTTAGATGTAGATAATAATGACTTCACAGGAAGACAGAGAATGGTTGCAAGCAAAAGGTCCTCTCTTCACACCCTACGATGATAATGTAAAAATTTGCCCTGCCCTACTTTCATACCCAAATAGCTGAGATAGGAATAAATAGGGTCAAAAGAACCTTGGTATAATTTATGAACCGTCACATCCAACTCTAGCTATGCCAATCAATGAGACTGAAACACTGCAAGTTCCACAGGAGCTCCAAATGCAGTTTCTCACATTTAATATTTCTTTTATTCCTAACACTAAGGGCGAGATTGAAGTGAAACACAATTCGAACGCTTTCCGCGTCGAAAAGGGAAGCTTCGAAATACACTGCCCTACAAAAGCTTAGGGACAACCTATTGCGGCACAGAAATGCTGCTTCTTCTTCGGACCGAAAGAGCTATAAAGCGGTCTTCTGCAGGTGTTGTAGCTCGTGGTCGTTCTGGAACATGTCTTCTGGACACAGAAGCTTCGGTTTGATATTGATTCCAGAGACGGTGGACCACACTGCGAGGCCGATTAAGACGCCTAGCTGAATCAGCCTGTGATAACCCCATTTCCATCCATCCGACCGCCCACCACCTTAACGAATAGGGCAAACGGCTTCTCTCAGACATTGCGGACATCCCTACTGCCTATTGTCAACGAATCTGCTAACAAAATTTGTAAATCAATAAAAGTTACACGCGTAATTACGGAAGCCTGATATTTGCATATTTTTCTCTCACTCATATATACCTGTTCTTTTCTACAAAATAAAGTGGTATCTATCATTTTTGCATGAATTTGCATAAAGTTCATTTTTATCATTTATATAAACTATAAATTTGATTGTTAGTGTCATTTTTTTTTTATGATGAGCTTCGAAAAGCATGTTGTTCCTCAACTTTTGGAGGCCAGTGTATATCAATGTTTCTTATTCAACTGAAACAAAACAATCGTGTTTTGATCACGTGACAGCACGTTAGGTTTATTCATTGGAAGCATTCTGGGGACTGAACTGGAGCTGGAGACTGAGAAACGTTCTATTCGAACTCGATCGCGCGCGTTTCACTTGAATCTCGCCCTAAGAGAACCCACTCTATGCTGGATAAAAAACAGCAAGGTCCAGTCTCATCACTATATCACCATACAAAGATCAGGTGACCAAGTCACTTAAGAAAAATGCTCTCAAGAAGCCGCATTTTAAATTTTCCATAGTAAGAGTCTGGCCAAGGACCAGAACAGGGAAGACCAAAAATCTTCAAAAGAGAAAAATTGTCTCATGAAACTATAAGATTTATCATTGTGCTGTTGCCATCCTCCCCTTGGGAACAGCAATGATGATATCGGCCAGGATATGGTTGATGGGGATACACCATCTTAAGGATACACTCAAACCATTCAACTTTCATCTTGTGATGGAAAGTTGGCTAAAGACACTAGCAGGGAAGTATGGGTTAAATGTGTTATATACCAGATGTGGATAATTATATTGTGCTGATGCTTCAGCTAGCCAATTATGCTTGTGATATGTATAATAAATAAATTCTCTCGCTGCCATTTGTAAGCAACAATCTTGGGTTCGATCGGGGCCATCGTGATTCTACCGAACCTGCTTATGCACTCCGAAAGAGGCCTACGGACGTTTACTTATTGGTTGGATTGGGCCGTTAGATGGCGTATCTAATTGCTGGAACCAATAAGTGAGCATCCGTAGGCCTCTTCCGATTACTCATCGGAGGGCACAAGCAGGCCCGGTAGAATCACGATGGCCCCGGTTCGATCCCCAGCTTTGGAATTTTCCCCATTGTTTGAATTATTAATCAACCATTTAAACAATGATTAATCATTGGTTGATTTAATCATTAATTTACCAATCGTTAATCAATTCATTTGGTAAATTAATGATTAATCAACCTCTAAACACTCTAATCTTTCTAATTTACTTGTCTGGTTGATAAAATTTGTAAGGTTTCTAAAATAAGTTTTCTGACAGTTCAAAACGCGATTAAAGTAAGGCGACCATATTTTTAAACAGGATTTTGGGAACAAATCATGCATTGTCCTCGAATTCCAGGAAAACTTGGGGACACTAGAAAATATTTTTGGGGACTTATTCGAGTACACAACATATTACCATTTACACCCTCCAAAAAAGTATTCCAGTAAGGGATAAATTTCCTATTTTCGATTTGAGAATAATAATTGCGTTTTTGAAAAACGTAAAACTTGACGGAAATATGGAAAGTCATATTTATATACAGCCTAATGCATATTATATGATAAATAATTTTAAATATACGAAGCCAACGTAGGAAATTTATCTCTAATACTTTTTTTGGAGGGTGTATACCAGTATACCCATTCTCAGGCCTCTCAATTGGTCCTCTTTTTTTTAAATTTCTACCTTCATCAAAGTTTTATTTATATAGCCTAGTATTTTAATGGTTTGATAGACGAAACCTTAACAACTAAAAGAACATTACTCTATTATTTATAGACGTAGGAATTAAAAAAAATAGGACCAACTGAGAGGCCTGCATTCTTTAAATCTTGACTGACTTTGATGCTTAAAAATGAACTGGACGCTTTTTATATCAATTGTGCATTCTTATTCCTAATAATTTAATGGAAGTATTTCATTCATTTATAAATATTTATTCAAACCAGAAATATGAAATTAACATCATGTTGAAATATTGCAATTTATTCAAAATTTAACTCTTGGCATAGTATTTGTATTTTTCAAAAGACATTGCTTTTTACATTGGCTCATTTTGGGATAATTTTTCATGAAACTTTGTACACCCTCTAAAAAAAAGTATTCGAGTGCAAGAAAAATTTCGTTCGTCAATTTCATATTTAAAGCATGATTCTTCATGAAAAGTGATTAATCACTAACAAAACTGAAATGGGAAATTAGGCTCATAATCGAACACTTTATTGAATGACTGCGCACGCTACACACACAATGACAACAAACATTTCCAGAGATCAAATTTCATTGTTTCTCTGAGTAGAAGGCGCTTTTAGTTGTTTTATTTTTTTTTTCTTGAGATTTTTCTGAAAGAAATAAACGGAAACTTTCAGGGAAAAAGTACAAATCTTTAAATTTGGGGACTTTTCTCGGCCCTTGAAAGTCAAAGTATTTTTGGGGACAAAGTGAAAAAAAGATCTATATTTGGGGACTGTCTTCGAATTTCGTGGACGTACGGTCACCTTAGGTTAAAGTCAAAACGCGGTGCAATAAAAATTTAAAATAAAATTAAAATAAAAAGATGAAGTTATATTTCTGTTTTTTTTATTCTTATATAAATTCTATGTTTTTCATATCCTGCTACTTAAAAGTTATTTAATATTCTCATTATTTAAATTTTTATCAGCAGTTGACTGTTATTCATGTTTCTATATTTCCCCTAACTAGGTAGCAAAAAATAAATCTTGTTTAAGAGGGAGGGAGAGGGAGCAGCTCCTCAGTTTTATAAGTTTAAGATCCCCTATCTTAGGGGTTTGCTAAGCAATATTTTCCTAGCAGAGTTCGTGCAATATGTTTAAAGATATATCTCATTCTGCTTTTTTCTTTCTTTTTCAGGAAATTTGATTATATCAATTTATTTGCAGAAAGAAGTTTTTGCCCGTTTGTAACGTTTTATTTGTATACAAATAATAATGTATATACTTTTCTAAAATAAACTATTTTATTGCACAGAATGTTTGTAAAAAATTTTTAGTAAGAAAAATGCTCTGCCCTCCAAAAGTTCAGGTACAACCTGTTTTTTGTGAATAATATGGAAACGAATGAACATAGAAGCAAAAAATTTGGACTAACTGAGCACTAAATAGTTCTTTATTGAGTACGACATGGAAATTTACATAAATTCAACACAAACATGGTGTAAAAGCAAAAGAACACTTTTGCTAGAAAAGTCCACTTTTGGAGAAAACAGTTTATCAAAGCTTTTTTTGGAAACTTGTGGTGGAAACATTACAAAAATGAGTTCTATTAAGGAATGTGTCTACCCCTAACTGCAATGCACTGGCGGCATCGATTCTCCATGCTGCTAATTAAATTGTCGGATACCCCAATAGGGAGCGAAGACCACGCACGGATTAGTCCTTGTTCCAGCTCATGCAACGATCTTGGAAGAGGACTTGAAGCAGCCACTTGTCTGCCAAGGTAGTTCCAAACATTTTCTATCAGATTGAAGTCTGGAGATTGAGCTGGCCATTCCATTCGCTCCAAACCTTGACTCTCAAGATAATCCTCAACAAGCACATCTCGGTGAGGTCGGGCATTATCATCCATCAGAATGAAACCATTGCCAATAGCAGCAGCATGTGGTTGAACATAGGCATAAAGGATCTCTATCCGATATCTCACACCAGTCATAGTTCCAACCCTGGAACACAAGCAGATCAATGCGAGTTAGAGCAGTGGCCAAACCAATATTGCGTCACCTCGGTAATTGTGTCTTTACAGATTTGGATTGATGGTATCTGGTGCTTTGTTCCCTCCAGATCAACAGACGTCCTGAATCGCTCTCCAATGTGAATCTGGACTCGTCTGTAAAGAGTACAGAAGCCCATCGCTGTCCGGTACAGGAAACGTGCTCTCTTGATCAAGATAAGTTGACCCCTCTCTGTCGTCCGTTGAGGGGGACACACACAACTGGTCACCTTGCACAGAGACCTGCATTATGAAGACGCATTCGCACCGTACCAGCGGCTATTCTTTTCTCTGATGCTACAGAGTGGTCTGCAACAAGTTGCGGCACAGAAATGCTTCTTCTTTTCCGGGCCGAAAGACTTATAAAACGATATTCTGCGCGTGTTGTAGTCATGGTCGGCCTAGAACATGTCTTCTGGGCACAGAAGCTTCCGTTTGATATTGATTCCAGAGACGGTGGACCACACTGCGAGACACATTAAGACGCCTAGGAGAATAACCCTGTAACAACATTTTCATTCATACGACCGCCCGCCACCTTAACGAATCGGGCAAACAGGACCTGCTACCTATTATTAACGAATCTGCTAACAAAAGTTGTGAATCAACAAAAGTTATACGCGTAATTATGACAGCCTGATATTTGCACATTTTTCTCTGACTCATACATGCATGTTTCTTTCTATAAAAACAAAGTGGTAGCTATCGTTTTTGCATAAATTTGCAAAAAGTTCATTTTTATCATTTATATAAACCATACATTTTATTGTCAGTGTCATTTTTTTTTTATGGTGGGCTTCGAAAAACATGTTGTTCCTTAATTTTTGAACGCCATTGTGTAAGATTATTAATTGGATGACACATTTCATTTAAAAAGATTTGTTACAAAATGTTATGTAATGCATTTGGGCTTGTATTAGACGGATAAATAATAAGATTTCAATTTCCTTATAATTTCATATATTGTTATCCCTACAACATTCTTAAGACCTTGAGGACATGGGACATATGCATGCGACAATTTCAAAAATCATGTTATGAATGATCAAATATGAATAATTTATAAATTGTATTTTTTTCTAATGTTATTGTAACAATCTTATTATTGTCCAAAAAGTCAAATTATTGTTCAAAAATATACAGATCCAAATGGGTCAGGAAAATTCTCCAAAAGAATGAATTCTCCTCCTTATAAAAACTTCTTAGCAAGTTTTTGTTTTTAGTTGGACTCCAGAGTGAAAAATGCTGACTAAGGACATTTCTGTTTAGGAAGAATGAATGAATTGTTGTAGAGTATGCAATGCACACACCTGTTTTACTTTCTGAGATGCGGTGCTTCTTGTGACAGGAGGGCCAAACAGTTACCTTCCTATAACCATGGAACTTTTTATTATTATAACTCTGGAAATTTCCAGATTTGTAGACCAAAAGTAAAAGTTTGTGTTTGAAAATTGGTGTTATGCATTTAATCTTGTTCTCTAAATATATTACATAAGAACCCAGTTGCTGAAGCAATATTGATCAAATCTAAACTTACCGTTTCCTACTTGAAACTCATAGCAATTTATTTTCTTTCTAATTGCTTCAACAGTCATACTACAGTTAAATTTTTTTTTCAAGTAATTTGAAACAAAACATTTAAATGTAAAAAAGGGGTGCTGCTGTTAAGGGATTTCCCAGAGTAAAATGCATGGTCAAGATTTTTTTTCCCCCGGAAGCTCCCAAAAGTCTGGAAAATGCCAGAAAATTGACTTTCAGAAATTGAGCAGACACCCTGTTTTATTATAGACTAGCTGCGTGCCCGTTCTTCGCACGGCAGAAAACGAAAATTTTCCTTACATGTGTAATTCGAATTAATTCCGGTGATGAGGAATCTAAAAAAAAAAAAAAAATTCTTTTACTCGTATAGTTTTTTTTACTCGTACAGTTTTTTCGTACAGTTTACGTCATGAGTACTAACCTGGCATCACTGAAATATAATGACTCAAAAAAACTACTTCAGTGTCACTCACGATCAGAAAAGTGAAAAGCTTGACGGTTTGCACAAAACTACTGACTTTCAAAATGTCTTATTTCTACATTACACTGTTTTTTAGGCTCAAGTTGTAGCATTAAATTCCTCAAACACTAGAAGAAATGGACAACCGTTTATTTAAAAAATATCTGCGCACCCGCTCTTCATACGGGAAGAAGCGAATATTTTACTGAAGTCATGTCTGCATGTGACAAAACAGAATTTCGTTTTAAAAAAGGTTCAAGTAATCTCCTCTGTTAAAATTACTACGAGATATATTGACGCAAATTAGAATTACTTATCGTTTAGTTGGTTGTACGACAACCATTGAAGAAGGATGAACAGAATAATTTTAATTTCATGCAATATGTATGTATTAACGTGGTATATTGTGATTTATTCATATTATCCCTACAAATCTGCTAATCCCACTGGCCTTACAAATCTACGAGGTCGCGGTGACTTCACATTTAGGTCATGGTGCTATTAGGGCAGTTCTTTTATTACTGTTATTATTTTTATTAATATTATTTTACATTGTCAAAAGATCAACTTTTTCCTGCTTTTATGCTAATGATGGATCACAATTTTTTATTCCTTTTCATAAAATAATGTATACTTACCTGACAAAATCAAACCCTAATTTTTTGTCGATGGCAATAAAACTACGGTATTTGACAACATTTTTGACGTCAGGTTTGTATTAATTTCTCGCATACCTGTAAATCAATTGTCTCAATTTTTTAAATGCATTGCTTTTAATCGTGTTAGATGACATTGTGAAAACATGTTATGAGGTTTTGACTGTTGTTAAATTGTCCTTATTTAGAGTTTAATGGGCTATTTTTATGCATTACTTGTGATAATTCTATTAAATATAAATCTTCGGATCTATTAAATATAAATATCACGCATACGGCATCAAAATTGAATTTTTATTTTTTTCTCCTTAGATGACTATCACTTTCTAATTCCATTTTAGACATATTAACACACGCAATTATATTTTCTAACCATAATACTTTCATAACTCTCGTAAGAAACGAGCATGCTTCATCGAAATTATCAGCGCACGGTGTTTGCCTGGATAAAACAAATAAATTAAACTCGCCCTGGAAATATGCATTACTTGAAATAAACAGGTGGCAGTAAAATTTCTCTTTTGCAATTTTCCTTTCACCTGGAAATATTCCCAGAGCTTGAACTCCATAATTTGCATGGAAGAATTAAGCGAATCCCCAATTTAAACGATTTAGCGATGTTCATGAAAGAAACATCGTAATCACAAGAGACATTTCTAATTAGCTGAAAAAGAGAAGATGCGCTATTCACTTGTAGGTATTAATCTGAAACTTAAGCCATAAAGCTGCAATCAAACGTTTAGTGTTTCAGTATGAAGACGTAAATAATTAGGACATTATTCTGTGCGTTTGTTTGGATCCGCAGAGTGAAGGTTTTCTCTTTTCACGCAAAGATCTTGGCGCCGTGCATAATTACTACAGCTACTCGAAAAATACTCGCCACTTTTAATCTTAATGCACGTAAGTAGTATATGCAATTACAGAAGTGTAAACTATTTACGCGGAACTGAATCTTCAAGATAAAGAAATTCATTACAGATGCACACTTTATGTACTCTCTATTAGATGCAGAATACAGATAGCATCGTTCAACTTTTATAATCTATATATATATATATATATATATATATATATATATATATATATAAGAGGAAATTTTGTTCTTCTGTTCGCTATAGGCGTCCAGACCGTTCGACGGATCTGGATCAAATTTGGTGCACTGACTAAATAGGACAAGAGAAAGCTATTGTCGTAAACATGAAATTATCGGATTAATAGTTTTTGAGTTATTTTATATTTTGCGCAATTTTCAGCCACTTTTTTCCTTCTCCGAGGCCTTCTGTGATTGAAGAAACAAGAGGAGGAAATGGGCGTATCTCGCAGTTACCAAGACAACGGACGGTGTTCATTTTTTCATTCTCAAAGTCGTTCCTGCGAGCTTCGAACGGAAATGAAAGTCGTAAATTTTCTCCAGCATTTCCGTGTGTATAGCAATGTAGCTGGGGAAGCGGGGGGCGGGGGAACTTTTCGAACTACGTCATAACCAGCTCAAACAGTTTTGATATGTTTTATAATTGTCACATTTTTTCCCCCGAGATAAATCATTTTTTTAAATAAAACTAAGGAGGTACAGCTGCGGAAAAAAAAAGTTCCTCTTGCTCTTTATTTCGCAGTCGTTCGTCGAACAGTAAAGTTATATATATCATTCGTTTGCAAATAACGCGTACTTTAATTTACTATTAATTTAATTTGCATCAGGGGCCGTCTTCATATTTAATTCTGCATCAACTTCGTTTTTCTCAATGGCAACCCCATATTTTGCCTCTATTAAACGAAAGAAAACCTAAAAATTACCCTAAATATAAATTTTCACCAATTTTCTACGATAATTTCTAGAGATATTGCGAATTAATTTTTGCGCGTTTTTAAGGGACTTTCTGCAAATTGAAAAACTCTATTTGTAGGTTCCGAACTTTTCGCCTTTCATTAATTTCGCTCGAGAGAGTTAAAAAAAATTAATGTTATTTTCAAGGAAAATATTGTTTCCATCTCTCTTAAAGTTTTTTGTACTAAGAATATCAAAGGTAGAATAGAACACTTAGTCTGTGGTCCAAATGACCCGTGAGTTCATAACTTCCTTGGTTCGTACACATGATTTAAGGGAAAAATGCAAAATGACTGCTAAGGATATTGAAAATCTTTGTAATTTAGAAATTGTTATTGAGTATTTCCGTTGATGGTTCTCTTAGACAGGTGAAATGTTGGCAGGAGTTAGAGGCTGCTCTCTGCTCATCTGACTATAAGCTTGAATATTACTCAGTTATGGTCGAACTTGAAGAATGATTTCCTGATAGAAAATTTATTTGTTTGAATATTATGTAAAAAACGCTATTACTTTTTTGCCGACCCAATATTATCACTGTGCTTGTTATTTCACTTTTTTCATTTAATACTATATCGTCTGCAATGTGCAATATGCGTAAGACTTTTGGCGGTATTTTAATTTATAGTTACATGAAAATTTAGACAGAAAAACGTGATTTTGAATGTTTGATAAAGTTTGGGGAAGTCCAAAGACCTAATGTTTACGATATTAAAATAGGTCACATTCACGCCCGGAAAGTTGAGGATGTTAGTTTTTCAGAAATAGGACGTTGTATTAGAAGACATACATCTACTGCATCTAATTCTATAGCTGGAAAATATTTTATTTGGAGGAATATGGTAGCAGACGCAACAATACAGGCTTTATAGAATCCCTATCAAACTGTAAAAACCTCTAATTTATTTGCTTTCAAAATTTAATATTTTTATTACTGGTATCTTTTACTGTGTTTTTGCACAAAACAAATCTAATTTACGTTTATTTTATGCAATTTTCAAAAAATTTTCACTTAATAAACTTATATATGGTCCCTTAACTCATGAAAATAATACATTTTATTTAATATAAATTAAATTACTGAACGTAAAAATTTGAAATTTTGCACAGCCATGTAATATTAATTTCTGCATCTATTTCCATCGAAATTTGGCTAGGTCGCTATTCATAATTTTTTTGAAAATTAATTTAATAATTCATAATTCATATTAATAATTAATTAAAAATCATAATAACATTAAATTATGTTTGGGTCGTTTAGTTCTAATAGTACGAATAAAAATCAGCTTCTTATTATCAATATTATATGAGATATGAATTGAAGTATGAAAAATTATTTTAACATAAGGGGGGGGGGGATTTTCGGTGCTCATAACTCCCTCATTTTCTGTCCAAATTTATTGAAAATTAGTTTCCGGGGTTAAAATGAGCTAAATTTTTGAAATATGAAGTGAAATCTAGGGGTTGCTATTGAGAAAAAAAAGTTGTTGCTAATTTTAATATGTAGATGGCCCCTTATGCAAATTTTATGCATAGCAAATTAAAGTGAACGTCAATCGTAAACAATTGGTATCTGTAACTTGCTGTACGACGAACGCCGGCCGAAAAAAGTACAAGTAGGACTTCTTTTTCCCGCAGCTGTACATAATCTATCCACACTGTTTTAATGAGAAATTCCAACCTTCTGCAATTTCTTTTTAGCAATTGGCAGTAGTGTTGATGTGTTGACTGATGATCGCAATGCGATCGCGATGCGTTTTTCGAACAGGACAAGACTGAATATTTGATTTCAACTTCTTCGACTTCACATCGACTGAAAGCTAAGTGAATATTTGATTTCAATTATTATTATTTATTATATATGCTTTGAACGTTCTATTTAAAATCAGATATTTGATTTCAACGGTGTTTGTCATTATCATAGGCGATTACTTTTTCAATTTCAAATTGCGGATTTTAGTAAAGTGTAAATTAATATTGTTAGTCGAAATATCTGTTAAATTTTGAGAATATTTTGATTTCTACCATTTTTTATTACTATCGAGAGATTCAGACATTTGATTTCAACGGTTTTTATCTTTATCATAGGCGATTGCTTTTTCAGTTTCAAATTGCGACTTTAGGTAAAGTGTAAAATTAATGTTGATAGTCGAAATATCAGTTGGGTTCTATTTTGGACTCTGCCCATAGAGTTAATTTTTAAACATGCCGCCTAAGAAACGTAAATTCTTCGGAAAATATGCTGCTGCCAAAAGAGTGCAAGCACAAAGAGAATCTGAAACAGGGGAAGAATGTAATCGAAGAATTCAAGCAGATGCTGAAAGGAGTGAATCTCTAAGACAGCGTGACACAGCTGATAAACAAGAGGCAAGATTACAGGCAGGAGCCGAAAGGAGTGCTGCTCGAAGACTGCAAGAAACTGTACAGCAGCATTATTTGCATCTTCAGGGTGTCTTGAATGCTGTGTCTTGGAGTTTAAGTGCCTTTAACTATAATTCAGATTATGACTATGCATCTGAAAGAATTGTGAGTATAGCTTCAATGTCAGTAGTTTATCAAAATTGAGGGGCTAAAAAGTGGCCTAGAGAATCACCAGGCATGTGTTGTGGCAATGGAAAAATTCATTTGCCTCCACTTGCAGATCCTCCTGAACCGTTAACCCATTCGTGCCTGGATATTTTTGCGACTTTCTTCGATTTTTGCTAACACCAGCAGTAATTGATAAATTTCTGATGTTAACTTTTTGAACAAGGGATGATTTCATTTAAAATCATTATATATAAAAATTGAAATGTCAACATCCCACTAGGCCATATTAAAATGTTTCGTGGAATTGAGGTTCAATACTCGCGAGTAAAGGCTCGGAAAAATAAATAACGTTTTCGAATGATAGTGAAAATGCCGTCCCAAAAAAGGGACGCTAGGCATAAATGGGCTAAGGAGTTTTCTCACTTTAACATCTCCCAATTCTGCACATTACTTACAAAATATTCAAGTATATAATTTTGCAGTTGCGATGACTTCATTTGGTGCAAAATATCATTAAAGAAGGAGGATTCAGGCCAACATTTAAAGCCAAAGGCCAAGTGTATCAGAGATTAGGTTGCTTTCATTCTTTACTAAATACAGAACTAAGATATCTTCAATTGTATTTCATCAGTGACATGGAAAATCAAGCACAAAGCAGATCAAATCAAAACCGTCGACAAAAGTGGAAGTTATTCAATAACTTCAAGATATACTACATCAATATAATCCGTATATTCAGAGTTTTAAAAGTGCTTCTGAAATTGCTGATAGTACAGAATACAAAATTATTATTAATGCTGATAAGAAACCCTCTTCAGATCATGCAAGAAGATTTAATCTTCATCAATGCAATGAAGTTGCTGTTATAATTGCTGGTGAAGAGCATGGCAAAAGAGGCATTGTCCTTAAAACTCGAGACAATAGGCTACAATTTATAGATGAAACTCATGGAGCTTATGATAGCTTGCAGTACCCGTTGTTATTTCCCTTTGGAGAAGATGGATATCACTTTGGTATACCTCAAACAGGTATACATTTCTACAAATCAGTTTGGATGAATTGCATGTATTCATCATGCATAGATTTCTATGCTTATAGATTTATGATTAGGAGCAATTCTTTAAATTATTTGTTACTGTTTAGAAATCTTTTTCACCAGTTTGCTGTTGATATATATGCAAAAACGGAGTCTAAAAGATTGCGTTATATTAGGACACATCAAAAAGAATTAAGGTGTGACTCATACATACATTTGAGAGATGCGATTAATAATGATGCAGTCACATCAGAAGTGGGACAACTTTGCATTCTTCCTTCAAGTTTTACTGGAAGTCCACGTTATATGCATGAAAGGACGCAAGATGCCATGACATATGTTCGTACTTATAGTAGGCCTGACCTGTTCATAACATTTATGTACAATTCTAAATGGAAAGAAATTCAAGACGTATTACTACCGGGACAAACGTACATTAACAGACATGACCTTACTGCCAGAGTGTTTCGATTGAAATTATTAACACTAGGAAGACTGACAATTGCAGTATACCTAGAAAGCCGGGAGGGGGCAGTCTGGCCCCTTCTAGATTTTTGAGTGTAGTCCAGTTATTTATATTGAAAATCTATAAATATGGTTAAAATTAAATTATTAGAATATAATAGAAAATTAATCATCAAAATTACATGGAATTTTAATTTATATTGTTAATAAAAATACCTTATTAATCAGAATATAATAAGTACTCTTTCAATCATATTTATATGCTCATTGCTGATAAAATTAAGTTTCCCCACTCTAGAAAATAATAATTACAGATAATAATAAAATGAAATAAAATACGCTAGTTTAATTAATGAAACTGAAAATTCATGCACTAACCTCATTTATTTCACTTTGTACAGTTTTCATAACAATTGATGCACCGCACTTCTCTCGAAGCACATTTGACACAAACTGCATTTTTGCAATCCGGGCATGTGTTCCATGTATGGTTACCTTTGCAAGATATTTTTATCCTACATTTGACTCTTGTTTTTAGAGTTTTGTATTCTCCGCTTATACATTGCTCACTCGGTTTCTTGGCATTAGTTGTATTTCTTGATGACACGTAGGGACCACGGAGTTCTTCACATAACTGCTGGATAAAATATCTGCGACTAATCTTCTCTTCCCGGTAACCTCTTTATATAAAATCCACGCATTTATAGCAGATATATCCAAAACATTAAAGAACACATGCATAGGCCAACGACGTGTCCCTGATTTGGTGCTATAAAGACGTATCATTTGATCGACTATGTCTACACCGTACTTCGTTTGATTATAATATGTAATAGTTTCTGGCTTTTTCTTCTCACTGTCGTCACGATAACGTTTTTATGGAGAGAACTTAGCAGCAAAACATTTTTATTTTTCTTCCCTTGATAAACAGTTAATGTTATATCGTTAACTCCCCTGTATATAATAGTGGAATAAAGATTTTGTTTTCCCAGTTTCGCTGATGGTGGCACCTCTCTGCGATCTCTTCTGAGAGTTCCAACTAGGCTTGTTGACTGCGACTTCAATTTTTCACATAATTTTGCAGTAGTAAAATAACTGTCGGTAGTTATATTTCTTCCTTTTCCCAAGTAAGGTTGAGCCAACTTCATAACAACATGTTCATGAGTAGCTTGGTCAGCTGGCCGCTCTTTGTCTGCACCTGTGTACGGAAAACCATTGAGGACATACCATTGAGGACATATTTTGAATCTACGTAAACAAGTAGCCAAAATTTTATGCCAAACCTGTCTGGTTTGCTTGGAATGTATTGTGTGAAAGGACATCTATCCTTTGAGGGAAGAAGTTGTTCATATACAGTGAGATCTAACCCTGGTTTATAACAAGATGCACTGTTTTCAATGAAAGGGTACCATAAATCAGAAGCCAGAGCAAATTTATCGGACTTCAGTCGCTCCGATCTTTCCCTTTTGTGATCAAAGCGAAGGAAGCGCAAGATTTCTTCGTAACGATCTCTAGGCATAGTCTGTGAGAAAAATTTTGGACCCCAAACAGTCGACCACAAAGAATTCAAAGGAATGTTTTTCGCTCCATACAAACCTCTTGCGTACATAATCGAAAAAACAGGTTCAAGTTCATCAAAAGATACAGTCCAAGTGTTTTTATTTAGACGTCGTTGTGCTTCCTCCTCTGTGCATTCTTTTATATGCCTTACCATTCGATTGCTGAAAATTAGTCTCCAAGCACTAAGCACGCTATTTTGACAAATATTTCTTTTTGCGTACGATGTTGGACCTTGTGTTTCTTTCAATACATTTTGGGCTGTAAATCGGCCTACTGACCCAGAAGGTGAAATTACTTTCCATAATGATCCGTCTGCAGAAATTTCTTCCTTCCCGATTGTGGGTGGACTATTTTGATTGGAACATTTGCGACGTCGTTTTCGACTAACACCACTAGCTACATCTTTTGTATTTGCACTTTCAAGTCTTTGTCTACTGTCTATAGACTCTTGGGGGTTTGCTTCTGAAGATTCTTTTTCCAAGATGTTAGTTTCATAGCATTCACCGTCATTCTCAGAAGCACATTCAGATTCATCATCAGAATTGTTGCTTTTTGTGGGAAAATATTCTTAGTCTTCATCCAAATCACTAATTTCACTATCACCAGAATCAATTTCATCTAATCGTTGTAATTCTTTTAAAATTTCTTCCTGAGTAAGTCCACGTGCTCGACGCATTTTTCCTGGTTACTAAATAAAACCTGAGTATCACTGCGTTATCTGTACACGACAAAAGCAACATATATTTCTCTCTGGGAGAGCAATCGCTTTTGTTCACGTGTCCGGCTCTCACCACTGTCAGCAGTGGGGGGGGGGGGTTGAATTTATCCTTATAAATAAAAATGAAATTCTGTTTGTTTGTTTGTTTGTTTGTTTGTGGATTTGAGTCGTATACAAATCCACAAAAATGGACCTATCAGACTGAAATTTTGCACAGATGTGTAAAATAATATAAAATAAATTATAGTCTACTTTAAAACTTTGAAAGTCCACCCGTTCCCGGAATTTAAGATATTTTTTATGCTCTCCACGCAAAAAGCTTTCCATAATTGTAACCCCTGTAGTGAAAAAAGTGTGAAAGAAGCATCGTGGTTGCCATGTGTGGCGATTTTGCCGAATAAAATGTTTTAAATTCTCAAAGTAAAAATCTATATAAATAAAATTAGACTTTTGTCTGTACATTTCTTGGAAATCAAAAATTTTGCGATTTCTATCCGTTTCAAGCACCCGGGAATCCGATGCGACCCTCAAAAAAAAGTTTGTTTGTCTGTCATTCTGTCATTCTGTCCTTCTGTCCTTCTGTCATTCTGTCATTCTGTCCGTGACGCTTTTTTTGTTTAAGCATCACGTAAAAACGACTGAAGCGAATGATATGAAATTGGGTGTCATGATAGGTAGTCACTCAACTTAAAACATAGGAGTCGAATTTTAAAAAAATCTTGATTAGATTTTCAGATTTTGCGAAAATCGTTTCAAACTGCGTAAATTTGTGTTCAAGCATCACGTAAAAACGACTGAAGCGAATGATATGAAATTGGGTGTCATGATAGGTGGTCACTCAACTTAAAACATAGGCGTCAAATTTTTAAAAAATCTTGATTGGATTTTGAGATTTTGCGAAAATCCTTTCAAGCTGCGTAAATTTGTATTCAAGCATCACGTAAAAACGACTGAAGTGAATGATATGAAATTGGGTGTCATGATAGGTGGTCACTCAACTTAAAACATAGGCGTCGAATTTTTAAAAAATCTAGATTGGATTTTGAGATTTTGCGAAAATCATTTCAAACTGCGTAAATTTGTGTTCGCACATCACGTAATAACTGCAAAGGTGAAAAAATGATATTTGGTGTCATGATAGGTGGTCACTCAACTTAAAACATAGGCGTCCAATTTTTAAAAAATCTTGATTGTATTTTAAGATTTTGCGAAAATCCTTTCAAACTGCGTAAATTTGTGTTCAAGCATCACGTAAAAACGACTGAAGCGAATGCTTTTAAATTAGGTGTCATGATAGGTGGTTACTCAACTTAAAACATAGGCGTCGAATTAAAAAAAAATCTTGATTAGATTTTAGGATTTTGCGAAAATTGTTTCACACTGCGTATTGTGTTCGCACATCACGTAATAACTGCAAAGGTGAAAAAATGGTATTTGGTGAAATGATAGGTGGTCACCTTAAACTATAAGCATCTAAAAAAAACCGATCAGATTTTGGGATTTTGCGAAAATCGTTTCAAACTGAGTGAATTTTTGTTCACACATTACGTAATAACGACTAAAGCGAATGATATGAAATTTGGTCACATGATAGGTTATTGCTCAACATAAAGTATAGGTGTCCATTTTTTTTAACTTTTTATTAGATTTTGAGAATTTGTGAAAATTCTCCCAAAATGTGGTTATATTTTTTCAAGCATCGCGTAATAACGACTAATACGAAATTTGGTGATATGATAGTTAGTTGCTAATCTTAATTTATAGGTGTTGAATTTTTAAAATATTTTGATTACATTTTGAGATTTTGTGAAAATCGTTTAAAAATGCTAAAACGTTTGTTCCAGCATCACGAAATAAAGACAGCAGGGAATTAAACAAAATTGGGTGACATGATAGGTTGTCACTCAACTTAAATTCCAGGCTTCCAATTTTTCAAAAATGTTGATTAGATTTTGAGATTTTGCGAAAATTATTTGAATATGTGTAAATATTCGTTCGCGCATCCCATAATTACGACTAAAGCGAATGAAATGATATTACTTAGTGACTCTCTAACCTGTAATATTTTAACAATACATAAAAATTATAATTGCGCTTTCTTTACTTTGGCAACATACTACATCCATTCTGTGTACTCCAACAATGCTGACGAAAGTTCTTGCTTTTAGAACCCGTCAACGACCCCGTTTACTAACCCGTCAACGACGGGTACTTCAGCTAGTAAAAGAATAATAATGATTTTTTTTGTTAGTTTATATTCGTAAGGTTATTTTTTTTTAATTATAATATCGTGTGCATGGGAAAACAGATCAGGAATGAAATGTTTTATACGCAAAACAATAAGAATTGAAGATTTCTGAGGCTAATATGTTAAAATTTTTTAGTTTGGCGAAAAATAAAATGGCTCAAAATGCCGAAAAAGTGAGTTTTAGCGGTTTGCACAGTTTCCGGCTTGGCGCAATTTACTGAGAGCTTAAGGAAATGGAATTTTGAAAACAGGTGCAAAGGTTTTATTAGAATACAGCGTTAAATTTTAATGATCCGTGCGGAAATAATGCAGTTATTAAGGGATTTCAAGCGATCTATCTTCAGCATTCTCGCCAATTGAGTGCATTGATTTAAGTTGGGGGAATTCCGCCAAGTTTCAGATAATTGAAATCTTCGCATATAGTACATCGGAGTAACGATGAATAAAACACGTTATATAGTTGATAATTTAAAAAATGCGGCTGTATTAAATTATTCCACTTTTCAAATAAAAGCGTGTTTTACTTTTTAAAGGTCGAACCATTTCCAAAATTGATTGCTGCTAAGTCAATGCTTCGAATGATTCCCTGAAAAAACTCTTGCAAAATGGCGTATGTTGGCACTTTGGCGAGGCTTAGATTTGAAACTGGATTTTATTTGAGACTGGTAGCTATATTAATAAAGCAATGTGTGTAAACTGTTTGTTTGTTTGTCTGTGTCTCGCGTAGCTCGCAAACGGGTGATCGCAGACCTACCAAGTTTTGAACGGAAATTCTCCATGACAGGCCCCGACACACCTCGAAGCGATTTTTTCAAAATTCGAACTATTTTAGGAAATATCGATAAAAACGTATTGCAAAAGGCTAATTTTTGCTTTCCGCCATTTCGTAATTGTAACCCCACAGTCAATTAAACGACGATTAAGCTTATCTAGGTTGCCACATTCGGCAGTTCATTAAATGATTCAGACTCTTGAAGTAAAAATAAAAGAATAATGATTTTTTTTTAAGTTTGTCTAGATTATTTGTAAGGTTGTTTTTAAATTAAAATATTGTGTGCATGTGATATCAGAGCGGGAATGAAATGATTTATACTCGAAAGAAAAATAGAATTTGGAAATTTTCCGAAAATAAATGTGCAACTTTTTAATTGGTCGAAAAGTAAAAGGGGTTGATGTGCGATTTTGAGGAGGATTCTAACGCTTGGCGCTATTTATCGTAATTTAATCGTCTGCTATTTGGGTTATGAATACACCTGCGTATAAGTTTCTGAAATTTTCATTCAGTTGGAATTGTGCATTTTTCTGAGCAGCTTTCCTGCATCTATTTCTAATGCATTACATCCAGAAAAAAGGATGTTAGAAATATCAATTTTAATTTTGTTTAATCACACTCATGAATAATGATACACTTTCCAACTTAATGAAAGAAGGAACGAAAATAGGAAAGACCCATGGATTATAACTCTTTTTATATATAGCACTTTAGTGTGTATTTAAAATCTGAAAGTGTGTCAGATTGTCTGATTCTAGCGCTTGGCGCAGTTTAATGAGAAGGTATTTTTAAAAACAAGCGTAGATTATCTTATAAATAAAAATGAAATTCTGTTTGTCAATTTGTTGATTTGGGTAGTATACAATTCCACAAAAATGGACCTGTCAGCCTGAAATTTTACACAGATATGTAAAATAATATAGATTAAATGATAGTCCACTTTGGAAGTCCACCCGTAAAAAAACTTTGAAAGTCCACCCGTTCCCGGAATTTAAGAGAAGAAAGTCCACCCGTTCCCGGAATTTAAGAGATTTTTTATGTTCTCCACGCAGAAAGCTTTACGTAATTGTAACCCCTGTAGTGAAAAGAGTATGTGAAATAAGCATCTTGGTCGCCATGTGTGGCGATTTTGCCGAATAAAATGTTTTAAATTCTTAAAGTAAAAATAAAAGAATAATAATGATTTTTTTAGTTTATATTTGTAAGGTTATTTTTTTAATTGTAATATCGTGTGCGCATAAGAAATGAGAGCAGGAATGAAATGTTTTATACGCAAAACAATGAGGATCGAAGATATCCGAGACTAATATGTAATTTTTTTTAGTTTGGCGAAAAATAAAATGGCTGGTAGGCCGATTTTTAGAAAGTGAGTTCTAGCGGTTTGCACAGTTTTAGGCTTTTTGGCGCAATTTACTGAGAACTTAAGGGAATAGCATTTTTGAAATCAAGTGTATAGGTTTTCTTAGAATACAAAATTAAATTTTAACTATCCGTGCAGAAATAATGCAGTTATTAGGGCATTTCAAGCGATGAAGCTTCAGAATTCTCGCCAATTGAGTACACTGATTTAACTTGGGGGAAATCCGCCAAATTTCAGAAAATTGAAATCTTCGCATTTAGTGCATCGAGGTAACGATGAATAAAACATGTTATAGTTGATAATTTAAAAAATGCGGCTTTATTAAGGGATTCCACTTTTCAAATAAATGCCTGGCGGTCAAACCATTTCCCATTTTGATTGCTGCTAAGTCAATGCTTCGAATGATTCCCTGAAAAAACTCTTGCAAAATGGCGTATGCTGGCACATTGGCGAGGCTTAGATTTGAAACTGGATTTTACTTGAGACTGGTATATACGTATAATAAGACTGGTTATAGATAAAAATGAATGTTGGTATGTGTGCAGGAGGTTGAAAAACTCCAGCACCGTTTCACCGATCACCATGAAATTTGGTTCACCTAAGTCTTTTATCATGGAGAAGGTTTGTATGCTATCCGTTTTCCTCTAACTTGCCACTAGGTGGCGCAGCAGAACGTCGAATTCTATTCCGTTTAGCCGTTTGCTATGCGAATATCGTCCAACGAATTTCGATGAAATTTGGTACACGCGGATATTAGAACACGGAGAATATTTTTACTATCCATTTACTGTAACTTACCGCTAAATAGCGCTGCAACGCATCAACTTCTATACCGTTCGACCGGTCGGCATAAAATTTTTTATACTTACACACATAAGCACGAAGAATATATTCTAACTGTGTTACTTTTGATGTTACTCACCACTAGATGGCACTGCAATGCATTATTATTTTAATTCGCCACTAGATGACGCTGCAGAAGGCCAAATTTTTGACCATTCAAACGGTAGCTATGAAAATCAGTATACATAGCTATTTGAACAATGAGAATGTTTTGGCGTTATCCATTTTGCTATAATTCGCCACATGACGGCGCTGTAGCAAATCATTACTTTAATTAACCACTAGATGGCCCTGCAGTGTATCTCTTCTTGACTGTGCGAATGATCGCTATGAAAATAGGTATACATAGATATTTGAACACGGGGAAGAGTTTGGCACGATCCATTTTCCTATAACTTGACACTAGATGTCGCGTTAACACATGAACTTCAGTACTATTCAGCCGATCGTCATGAAAATTCGTATACATCGATATCTGAATGCGAAGAATATTTTCGCCGTATCCGTTTTGCTAAAACTCGCCACTAGATTGCGCTACGCCGCATCGCCTTCTGCACCGTAAAAACGATTGCCTTGAAATTCAGTATGCATGATTATTGAACACAATATAGCGCGATATCCATTTTGCTATATCTCTTTATTACAATAAATAGTAATCACAACAAATATTAATATCAAAAAGTCCATTCATTCCCGTGCGAAGAACGGGTACTTCAGCTAGTATCCTATACAAAAGAAAATGTCTAGTTCAAAATGCATTCACTGAATACTATTTGTCATGGGGCAGAGATAACGTGAAAAGAGGAATTTCTCGTATCATTGTAAAATACCCGAGGGGCCACTCTGGCCCCTGCCGTCGGGTGCCGTCGGGCCCCTGCCGTAGGTAGAAGGTCCAATATTTACACTTCTGTGAGGCTAACAGAAAAATAACAAAATAAATAATGAAATATGATCAAATTATGAAAAGTCAGAAAGTTGCACTATGTTCAGTTAGTTATTATTGGAATTACTGAACAATAAAGTACGCGAGGGGCCTCACAGGCCCCTCCGTCTTTCTAGTGTTAAACTAATGGAAATGAAAACAAAATTGAATGTTTTTGGAACAGTTAGATGCCACATGTACACTACTGAGTGGCAAAAGGGAGGAATGCCTCATGCTCATATTCTGCTTTGGCTTCACAACAAAATTCAGGCAAACCAGATTGATTCGATTATTTCAGCTGAACTTCCAAACCCCAACATGCACAAGGATCTATTTGAAATTGTAAAAACTCAGATGGTACATGGCCCATGTGGAGCTTTAAACTTTAATTCGCCATGTATGAAAGAAAACAAATGCACAAAGTGGTACCAAACATTTTTAGAAGATACTCAAACAGGAGAAGGTGGTTATTCGTCATATCGCAGAAGAAAACCGGAAGATGGAGGCTTTAAAACACTAATTAGACAGCATGAAATTGATAACCGATGGATCGTTCCTTATTATCCACTCTTGACAAAAATTTTTAACGCGCATATTAATGTTGAATTTTGTAATTCTTTCAAATCCATAAAATATGTATGGAAGTATGTTAACAAGGGTTCCGATGCAGCTATGTTTGCTTTGCAACAAACTCACTTGATGAAGTAAGAAACTTTCAACAAGGTTGTTACATAAGCTGTAAGAAAGCTTTTGAGAATCTTTGGCTTTTCTATTCATGAAAGATATCCTCCTGTTCAACAGTTGGCAGTCCATTTAGAAAATGGACAACGAGTTTATTTCACAAATGAAACAGCGGCTCAACAAGCTCATGTGCCTACAGATACAACTCTCATAGCTTTTTTTAAGTTATGCCAAGAAGACAGTTTTGCTCAGACTTTGCTGTATCCCCAATTACCTTCTTATTACATATGGAACAATAAGAAATGGAGTAGAAGAAAGAGATGAAGTGCAGCTGCAGGGTATCCAAATGTAAAATTTGATAATGCTTTAGGTAGAGTTCATACTGTTCATCCGACACATGAACTTCAGTACTATTCAATATATTCTGTAATGTTTTTTCTTATGAATACTGTAACATGAAGTTAAAGGGCCTAAAAGTTTTGAAGATCTTAGAACAGATGATAGTGTAATTTTTAATAGATTTTTAATACAGCATGTTACAAACGTGGATTGCTCGAAAATGAGATTCAGTGGGATGCTACTTTAGCAGAAGCAGATGTTTGCCAATCGGCAAAGCGTCTCAGAGATTTATTTTCTATTCTCCTCAAAACCTGTGATGTGGGTAGCCCTTCAGAATTATGGAACATATATTAGAAAGATAATTTAGTAGAGGATTTTAAGTACCAATATCAACTCGCTAACCCTGACTTGGAAGTAACTTGCACAGATGAAATATACAACCAAGCTTTAATTGCGATAGAAAACGAAATTGCTTCAATGGATGGACCACCAATTTCTTCATATGGTCTCCCACAGACCAATAGAGCAGAACTTTCAGGTTTACCTTCTGAATTAATGAGAGAGACATCATATGACATCAACTCCTTAACACAATGGATTAATGAAAATGAGCCGAAATTGTTCTTATCAAAAAATTACGTTACAATTCTTAAAAGTATATTTCAGAAGAATGCAGGTATTTACTTTTTAGATGCACCTGGTGGTACAGGAAAAATATTTTTTGTTTAATTTATTACTAGGCAATGTACGTAAGCAAAATAAAATTGCTATAGTAGTTGCTTCTTCTGGCATAGCTGCTACATTTTTGACTGGAGGTCGAACAGTTCATTCTGCATTCAAACTTCCTTTGGACTTAGCAATGAATGATGAATCAATTTGTAAAATTAGTAAAAATTCTGGCATGGGAGAGGTTTTAAAAAGATGTCAACTGATAGTCTCGAATGAACGTACAATGGCCCATAAAAGAACATTGGAAGCCCTTAATAGAACTCTAAAAGATTTGCGGAGCACCACAGCTTTAATGGGTGGTATAACTGTTGTGTTATAAGGGGATTTTCGTCAGACTCTGCCAGTTATACCGAAAGGAACTAAAGCAGATGAAATTCGGGCATGCCTTAAGTCCTACTATTTGTGGAAAATATCAAAACGTTTCAGTTAAGAACTAACATGAGAGCAAGAATTTATGGCGATGAAATTTCAGGAATGTTTGCTGATAACGTATTACATCTTCGCGAAGGAAAAATATCTGTAAATTGAAATAAAAATGTGAATATGTCTTCAATTGGCACTGTAGTTCACAGTTTTAGTGATTTAATAGAAAAAGTATTTCCTAATTTTAGTTGTCACTACACAGAAATTTCCGGGCTGTGTGAAAGAGCAATACTAGCACCAAAAAATGTTACCGTTAATACTATTAACGAACAGCTGCTCCAGAATATTCCAGGAAATCCAACAATTTACAAATCCATAGATACAGTTATGAATACAAATGAAGTCGTGAACTACATAGCAGAGTTTCTCAATTTTTTAGAAGCTTCACGACTGCCTTCTCACAGACTGCAGTTAAAAGTTGGAGCCTCAATAATCCTACTTCGAAATTTAGATCAGCCGAAATTCTGTAATGGAACCAGATTAATAATAAAATCATTGCGTCCTCATGTCGTTGAAGAACAGGTATAAACTGGTTGTGGGAAATACGAAGATATTTTATTCCTAGAATGGCATTAATTATTTCAGAGGTGCCCTTTTCAGTTTAAACGCTTGCAATTTCCAATTAGATTAAGTTTTGCAATGTCTATAAACAAAGCACAGGGGCAAACTTTGAAAGATGTAGACCTACAGTTAGAAGAAGACTGTTTTTCTCATGGTCAGTTATATGTCGGGTATTCGCGAGTAGGAACTACCAAAAATTTATATCTATACTCTCCTTCTGGAACAACAAGAAATATTGTGTATCAAGAAGCATAATAAAATTTCATATGGTAAGGAAGGAACTGCAGGATCTTCTTATAAAAGTCATATCGAGCCTGCTAATATCGCTTTAAATTGTTCTTCAGTCAATTTTTTTATTTCACAACTAAAAAACAATTTACCTGGAAAAAATAATTTTTTACTTTGATGAAATATTCTATCGAATTAAGCCGACTATGGAATTTTTACTCGCCTTCTGCTCTAATGGATGCAACTATAGACAATACCAATGCACTGAAAGGATGTTGAATGTAGGATCAGGAAGTTTCCTCAATACCAGAATAATTTGTATTATCTCCTTCAGGAATACACAAAATGTTGTGTACACAGATATATTATGGAGTCCATGCCTGTACACCTTGCGTAAAAGCGTTAGTGATGTCTCAGGTGGGATTGTAAACAGATTTAAATGTCTGTCTATACTTTCTTATTTCTTATTTATTTTTTTCATTGCAATCTGTATGCAATCAGTGTGTGTAGCCTGTTGCATGTGTCTCTGTCTATACTTTCTAATTTCTGATTTATTTATTTTTTTCATATTTATATTATAGGTATTCATGCAATCAGAGCGTGTAGCCTGTTGCATATGTCTCTGCCTATACTTTCTAATTTCTGATCTATTTTTACAGTATAGGTATTAACGCAATTAGTGCGTGGAGCATGTTGCATGTGTATCTGTACTTTATATTTTATTTTATGAATATATTATTTATTTATTTTTGCAGTGTAAGGGTGGATGCTACAAACCATTTTTATAGTTTGGGGCATAAACCTTTTCACTGCATTCTGTGGAGTGACCTGTGAAGCAGGGTCCACGTCCCTCACTCTGGTAACTGTGCAATTCATACTAATGGTTTGCACAGGCTAATAGCTTCACTTTTTTATATTTCGGCCCTTTTTAATGGTCAAACTTTATTAATCTTGCATTTGCTGATTTTCGCATTCACGCTGTTTTAATAAACTGTAAATTAGCTTTCTTAAAGTAAGATTTTACGCTTTTATTTATTTTGTTTTTTTTTAAAGCCAATGGTTTGCTCATGTGTGCCATTCTTTACATCGGCAAATCTCTGTTTGCCTTAGAGTCGGGACATTTTTTCCGATCAGCAAAGGCGAGGGTGAAAGAGAGAGGTGGGAAGGCAACCCTACTGAATCCCTCTCCTTCTCTTCTGTGTTCGCATTGCGGCAGGAAGACTTGCTGTTATACCGACGACTGGACTCTATATGTTTTTAGTAACTGCATAGGTATTAGCGATAAATGACTGTTAGAACACAGACATGTAAAAGGGAAGGACATTCAAGGGGAGAAGCCTAGCCACGTCCAATTCCCGGTAACCTCTGTACGCTATCAGGTGACGTGTCCATTTTCTTTCAGTTGCAGCGGGAAGTCCCATTTTCTTTTTTTATCATTGCAGCGGGAGGATTCACATTCCTTCCCTTTAGAGGTCAATGTGCATTTCTCTTCCTTTGCACAGGCACCTCCAGGCCACGCTGCTAGTAAATAAATATTTTAGAAGTTTTCAAGTTCAATAATTAATACATATGTACTTGTGAAAATAATTTTAATTATGTATGCCTTTATTTTAATTGATAGTATTTACTTTGTACAAAAATAAAAATCAAACGCTTATTATAAATAGCTCTGAATAGTGCAAAAGTGGTATTTGAATTGGCAGAATCAATATAACAGAATCTTGAACTTTGAATGATAAGAGTTATTTTTATGGTGAATAATAAATATCACACGATTTTTCACGGTGTAGCATACATTTATTACAAGAAAAGAAATCCTACTTCAGTCTGAAGCAACAAAGAATTAGTCATAAATACCTTCGTTTTGAATTTAGTTTAGACTTCTATTTACCACTCTACAAATTTTCAGCTTTAAAATTTTTGTTCAATTATGAGTTATGTAAAATTTAATTCAAATAAACTACTCTTTATAAAATTCACAAAAGTAACTTTTATTTGGTCTAAAGTTTTTATATTAAGAGCAGTTTTTTAAGAGTCAGGCAGCCTTGGATCGTTGATATTTTTGATTTTGTTGAAATTTTCAGGATTTGTTCCTCAAGTAAATGTATTTTATCCATATTTTATTTTTTCAAACATTTTTCCCCGTGATTTTTATGTTTGCTACCCGAAAATTACCCATTTTTTAATGAAAAACATGCTTTTTTCCATAAGCCAATACTTTCTGTGCTAAGAGTGAACTATGGCATCGGCAATTATTTTGTATTCTGCTAAGTCTAAACTGACTAAAAAGACACACAGCCTCATGGTTGACTATTGGCACAAACGCCAAGGGTTTCAGTGAATACATACTAATGAGAAGTCCTGAAAAAGGGTAATATGTGTATGGTTAACTTTTCGCGTGCAGAAATATTAGAACTTGAAAATGCAAAAAAAAAAAAAAAAAAAAAAAAAACAATATTGCATGATTTTAAAGGACATTTATTGCTTATGTCAAGAGTGACCATTTATGAAAAGAGCTGGAAAAGAAGCCTTAAGTGTAATAGAAGCAAAACTAATTTGCTGATCTCTGGTAACTCAGTCAAATTTTATGTAGTCTGGCTCTACACATTGGTTTGAAATTGAGTTTTGTAGAAGTTGTTTATTGCTATTTTTTAGTATTTATTACTATTGTATGCAAAACTTTAGATGGAAAAGAAGCTTTAACTATAAAAGTTAGCAAAATCAATTCACAGACCTATGGAAACTTATTCAAGTTTCATATAATGAGCCGCGATACTTCATAATGAACAACACACCTGTTCCTTTTATGTCCATTTTATGACAAATTTATCCAGAACATCTATATATCTATAAAAATGTATCTCCTGGACATAATTTGAACTATTCCTTTCTTAATATGCCTATAGTATCACATGAAAAGGACATATAAACACTCCAAACCTGTTTCTATGACCGCATTTGAAAATATAAACGATTGATTTTGTCTCTTAGGTTATGTCTGTTTAAATGAATGCTCGGTTATTTTTCTGGTATCCTGATCATGTTTAACTTAGTGAGTGCTTTGGGTTATTTAGAAAGGTCACCCCATTTCTGCGATTGTTTACTTGAATTCTTTTTCAGTATTGTGTACACGCATAGGCTATAGTTGCCACCCTTGCTTTTCTAAAAAACTTTGAAAAATACTAGAAGGCCTAACGTCATAAAAAGCACAATTGGAAAGAAATATGAGAAGCTTTTATTAGATGCTGCATGATCTACTTTGGAAAAATAATCTTATCTTTGAAACCGTTACAGGAAATTTGACTTGCACTCAAATACTATTTTGAAAGTTGTACCACATATAAAAAGACAATAATCACAATATAAATATACTAAACACAACTTTTTGTGATAAGGCGTAAATTACTTTTGAAAGAAATCTTAAATATTCAGCATGAACTAACTATAATCCCATGCAAAGTGACTGTACTGTAAAGTTTATACTACAGAATAAGGTATATTTGAGGAAACGATACTCTATGAATATAAATATACATATTTTTGCACAGATAGAATTGTATAGTATAGTATTTACAAATATTTAAACGGAGGTATTGTTATTTAATGAGTTTATTTAATGAGTATTCTGGGTTCGATGGGTTCTTAATTTGCTGAAATTCCGAACTTTTGAAAAGTTTTCCTAAAATGGTCTACTATTACACATACTCGAGAGAATTTGTTTACATCTATATAAATAAAACAGAGTGTAAACTGTCCGTTTGTCTGTCTGTCTGTGTGTGTCTCGCGTAGCTCCGAAACGGGTGATCGTAGACCTACCAAATTATGTACGGAAATTCTCCAAGACGGGTCTCGACACACCTCGAAGCGATTTTTTCGAAATTCAAATTAGAAAATGTTTTTATTTTATGTTTTGTCCGATTTTTAGCGATTTTTCTTGCGTAACACATAATAACGCCGGTAATTGCGCTCGCAAGAAAACGATATTTACATCATCGTATAGAGGAGAAAATTTTCTTTTAAAAACTATTTGTTCGGACTGTGTAACATAATTTGCAGATTTTTGGGAATTTTACAAATAAAATTAAATTTGACGCTGACTTTCGAAAAATATTTTTAAAACTGCTGCATCTTGAATTCTATCTGTCGTAACTTTTTTATATTTGGGCAAAAGACGGAGCACACAATTCGCCCACTTTTAAAAGAAGAACGGGGGAAAAATATAAATTAGGAGAATTTTTACGAATTTTTAAGTAAAGAAGGATTTTCATTTCAGTAGTACCTGCTCATGAGTTTCGGTTTGATATCTTGCGGTTTGGTTGTCATGGATACAGTAACAATGATTAAAATTGCCAGTTGAAAAAAATAAATAAAAACGGGTCCCGCGAGCAGACGATTTCTTTGCTTGGCTCGATTTCCTTTTATAAATACTGGATTTATTTGTGAGAAGAAAAATTAAACTGCATAATCTAGAAAAACAATTTTAAAGCCTTTATAAATAGCGCAGTCTTATCTCTTATCTCTTTTCTTTTTGTAAAGGGTTGCAAGAGAGGGTGACGTATTTTTAAAATTAAAAAAAAAATGTCCATTTCATGAAGTGTCTGAGGTATTTAACGCTAAAACGTGAACCTAAAAGGCAGCATGTCTGAGGAAATAAGACATTTTGAAAGTGAGAAGTTCACTGCAAACGGTCCATTTTCACTTTTTTGATACCGAATGACGCTGACATAGTTTTTTTTGTGTGTGTGTGCCATTATATTGCAATGATCTCAGGTTATTACATATATGACGCAAATTTTAAGTCAAGAGTGAAATAATTTTGCTTTTTCTAGATTCCACATCACTGGAATTAATTCGAATTACACATGTGAGGAAATTTTTCGTTTCCTACCGTGCGAAGAACGGGCACGCAGCTAGTATTTTATAAAAAATAGTACCACTTTTAACCTTCATTACGTGCGTGGACTACGATATTAGACTAGGTGCACTCATTTAATAAAGTATTCGAAATTTCTTACTTCAGTTTTGTCAATCTATATATTTAGTTTTTGAAGAAACCCCAAATTCGAAAGAAATAAGAGAGAGCTCGTCTTATGCATGACATTATTGCGAAAAGCAATTTTTATTTTGAAATATGAAATTGATGTAGGAAATGTTGCTCGAATCCTTTTTTGACAGAGGATACCTAGTCTACGATCATAGTCTAAGTGCCTAACAGAGGGTTCTCATATATTTGGAGCATGCTAAAGCTTTTCATTCAAGTGTTTTATCAAGTCTTTTCATTCAAGTTTTATCTGAGATTTTTTTCAAACAATCATTAGTATTGGTAACCTAAGAAAAAACCCTATCAGGGTTGTAGTAGCCTACAGTGCGACTGCTGTAGGATGAAATAGAATTTCGTGTCGAAATATTAATAAAATTTCTTCACTTGATTTTTGCTTTTCTAAACATAGAATCAGTCATTCAAATAATTTTGTAACACGCTACGGTGGATTTATATTGTTTTATTACGTAAATTGCATCTATGAAACATGGTGATATATGAAACATAGTGATATACAATAATAAACATTGTGATACACAATAATAAAAAATATGGAAATAAAAGAAACCTACATTTTTTAAGTGTTACAAAATGCTGCTCGACACTTCGTGATAGAGCACAAACTTATCCAGAATATGTCCATATTTAGATCTAGGCAAGTTATGGGCATTCTCAAACGACCATAACTTGCCTGTATATTTTCCGTAAGTCCATAACTTGTCCCAATGCCACAACACGGCTTCCATAGTGATATCTTATTAGTAAATTCTGGGCATCTACAGAGACCAGTTCAAGATAGACTGTCTCCTCAAATATTTCCACCTAAATATAGAAATATTATTGGTGTGTTTTAATTGTCCATTTCCAAGGTTCGTATGGATCCTAAATTACGAACTTTCGAAATATTCTCCTAAAATGGCCTGTTGTTTTAAAAGTGGTCTTGTTTCTTTTTATAAAATAAGTAAAGACGTTCTCTCGAATGTCTTAACTAGTAGTACGTACTAGGACAATTTTTCAAAAGTTCAGAATTTTAGCAAACTAAGGACCCATACGAGCACTGATTTCATGGCACGTTCGAATAATAGATTTTCCCAGTTATGTTGAAGAAAATAAATTATTGGGTTGCTAGTATGTTCGTTTAAAGTCATGCTACAGATACGAGTATTTTATGGATTTTCTCAGAGATATAGTTAAAATGACATTCAGGAGCTATCCCTTTATAGACATTGATATTAGGGTGGAGCGAAAAAATCGAAATTGTTATAATCGAAACGAAACAGCGCGGGAAAGTTGCCGTCTCGGTAATTATAAGTAAATCTGTAAAATATCGAACTAATCGGTTAATGTCTTTTGCCTCCGCAAAGAGGTTGAAGTTAAAAAAAATTGTAATAAAGCATGGTTTTTACATATATATATATATATATATATATATATATATAAATTATGCAAATATGGCAATGCATTTTCTAAGAGGACATAACAACTCGAGTAGTATGTAGGTAAGCCCCAGTTAAGTTTCATTATTGAGAAATCATGTCTTTTCTGTTGAAAGGGAGCTAAAATTTCGAAAAAATGGACAAAAATTAAGTTTTTCGTTTTTTTTTCTCTAAATTTTCACGACGTTTACAATTCAATGTCAAGAATCAAATATCCTCGCAAGAATTAGATTAACTTATATTACATCTAATAATAAGTATAAATGTTCATTACTTTTCAAAATTACTTATTAAACTGGAAATTAAAAAGGCATTTACCCATGATTCATGTTCACATGTTTTACTATTGTAAGAGACAGAACTCAATGCACCACAAATCACAAAAATGATAAAATAAATTAACGAAAGATTTTATTAAAAGGAACACAAAGATTTTGAAGCAAAACGAAGTTTTTCGAGCTGTTAGTGTTGCCGCTTCTAAGAACTGTGCCTGTCGAAGCATGCGCCAAATTCTAGCAACCTCCTATACTTCGGGTAAATTAAAAAAAAAATTGCTTCAGATACGCTGTCGACTCGATCTCGGCGGACCTATTGTGAGTCTGTCTATCTCCTTTTGTTCTACTATGGGCACATTCGCATTTTGTTTGTAAATATTGTATTATATAGAGTTCGTTTGGCTATTTAAGTGTTCTTTAATTTCATAAACCAGCGACCTATTCTTCATTAGTTTTTTCTTGCAATCTTTTCCATGGTCCGCTCACAGAGTTAAAGTTACTTCGTAAATCTTGTTAGTAAAAATGGCCTACGCAACTGTGTAATTAAACAGAAAAAGGGGTTCATTGAAAGACCAGCTATCAGGCATAGAAAATACCTTGGCAGACGCCACTGTCACGTGGATAAAAATTAAAATAGAAGCAAAGCTGAAATCCCTTGAAAAGATAGCTATAGCAATCGACTCGCTTAGAACGGAATACTGTTTGTTCTACATTACCTGAAAAGGATGACATGACTGAAACCGAAAAGGAACTTCTGGACCTAGAAACTCGCATAGAAGAGCTAGAGATAAGTTTCAGTGAGTTATTATTTAGCAATATTCAAGTTGTTAATGGAACCGAAAATAAAAATAAAAATAGCAGTTGTAAAATTAAATTACCGGAGATTCCGCTTCCTCAGCTTAACGGAAGGTACGAATATTGGAACTCGTTTAAAACTGAGTTCAACAATATTGTTTAGGCTAATGCCCAGTTATTTGGTTCAAAAATAGCATTACCTACATTCCGTTCTTAAGGGCCGCTCTTAAACACGCACAAACCCAGGAAGATACATTTAATTCTTTGTTTAAGGCTTAGAAAACAGGTACGAAAACAAACGAATTTTCATTAATATTCATATTAAAGCCATTTTGGAATTTGAAAAAAATTGTACACGAATCGTCGAAGGATTTAAGACGCATTTTTGATAAAATAAATGAAAACATTAGGGTCTTGAATAATTTAGGTTTCGAACGAAACGAATTTTCCGATATTTTAGTCATTACAATCGTTTTGTAAAAAATAGATTAACCCTCCCATTGTCAAGCCCGTGTTTAGCCGTTCATCAGGAATGCCTCTCATATTGACAAGAACGACTATTCTTACTATTTGAAATGTGCTTCAGAACCGGCAAGGCCGTGTTTTCTTACATTCTGTTTTTGCCTCTCAAAACGGCAAGACCGTGTCCGGAAATGTTGCTTCCCCCTCTGAAAAGGCGTGAGAACGGAGAGGCAATTAGCTGCCACAATGGGGGGTCGTGTCCTGTAGGCTACAGATACTGAACTTCGTAGAGATACGACACGGTCTTAGTGCGCATGCTCAGAAAATCATCCAGGGCAGAAAAATCATCCAAACTACGGCAACCCGTTTTCCCTCAGTTGGCCGTTACTCGCGAAGCAGGAGAGTTTTATTTTTCGCTTTTTATTTCTACCTGTTAAAGGGTGCGAACTGAGCATGCATAATATCGTTCAATTATGGATGCAATGAGTACGGAGAAATAACTACAGTGCAGCAAATTAACGTGCTGTCACATAACGATGTATTATTATTCCCCTTACATTTTGTTTGTTTGTTTGTTTTTTTTTATTAATTCATATTTGTAGTACATCATTCATAAAACCCTTACTTTATATGAATATTGGTATTGGTTGATTTTTTAATATTGGAAAACTGATTTTTTTTTTCTTCAAGCATGCTTCCTATAATGTTGTTGTAGAAGAAAATTATGATTAAGTTCACATGAATAACTTCATTTGTCAATTTTAAATGTATACAAATACATATATTTGTGCTGATGGATAGTTTAAATGATAGGTGAAATATTAAGAATTAACAGAAGATTTATTTTTAAATTTAATATTTGGTAAGTTTTAATGATACTTCGTTAAAAAATCTAACTGGGTGAATTAACTGCTTTTTCCTTTTACGGCAGTCAGGAACGTGACTTCTTAAATTAAAAATAGCATGAGATTAAAACTACCGTGTTTACTCGCGTAGTAGTCGCCCTCGCATTACAGTCGCACCAGTTTTGAAGCAGAAAAAATCGTCAAAATATTTTCCCTACATAAAGGTCGCAGCCACGTATTTGATCTTCATTTATGTCTGTAAAAATATTTCTATAAAAAGAAAAATGCCTCTTTTTTGTGTGCAACTGACGAAAGGACTATTTAACATACGGCAGATCATCTGGAAGTATTTTGTAACTTAGTAATTTTATTATAATACCAGTATTTTAACATTAGAGTGTAGTATATTTCCTCGCATAATAGTTTAATTTCTCCAAGAAAAATGACAAAAAAGTGCGACTATTACCCGAGTAAACACGGCATGCCATAAAATTTACGTCATATCAAAGTAAATTCTCAAAGAAACGAGATTAAAGTAAACTATTCCCTTCTGCCGAAACATGGAGGATTTAAATATTTAAATTGTGCATTTACGGGGAAGAAACGAAGATGAAAGTAATAGGTATTATTAGTAGATTTGTTGCGATAATATGGGTTAAAGTAAAATATGCCGTTAGAATATACAGAAAGGGGCACGTGCTCCCAATTTTGCGTCAAGATCTTTTTATTTTCAATATTTCTTTGGAAATTCAAAAGGAACCATCGATAGAAGAAAAATCCCCCCAAATCTTTCCTGTGCCTCCCCCTCCTCCCCCCCCCAAAAAAAACCCCGTAAAAATCAGTCACACAACACCAAAGGACCATTACAAGCAGGGACCGATCTACACATTTGGGGGCCCAGGGCACAGGTACCTGTGGGGGCCCCCTGCACAAAATATTTCGCAGAATATTACTTAATTTAATTAAGTTAAAACCAATTATTCTTAAGCCATCCATACGTAAACACAAATCAGTAAAATGTCACGACAAATACCACTTTAATGAATTTTCCAGTTTTGAAATGTTTTTATGGGTATTAAATAGTTAAGTATTTAAGTCTCGGATATAACATGATAAAATGTAAGGTTAAATGTTTGAAATATCTAAGTAATACCAGCCCCAGGGTTGGCAAGTTTTTGACGCATGACAGTTTTTGACGGTTTTAACCATGGTTTAAACTGTCACGTCAAAAACCCTATGTCGAAAACATTTGTCAAAAACTGTCAAAAACCTCAAATATTTTACTTGTAGTATTACAAATATTAATTGATGTCTTTAACATTGCATGCATTGTATAAGCTATGAATATGTGTGAAATGTTAATAATAATTTTTAAGAAATATGGTCATCTTCTACATATTTTTTATAAAACATTGTCTAGAAAAAGGAAAAGAAAGTGGAAAATTAAATTTCATTATGTATCCAATATAGTCAAAACAATATTCTTGCTAATATAATATTAAAATTATAAGCTATCAATTTCAATAAAAAGTTAGTTATGCTTTATAGAATGCTTCGTGGAAAAAAATGAACAAAAAAAAAAACATTCTATACCTGTTCAACAACTCTTTTTTTTTTTTAAATAATGAATCTTACCTTAAAACATAAAACTTGTACTGTTTAATTTAATGATTTTTAATAAGCTTTCGTCTCAATTTTGTGTCAGTAAATAATTTTATAACATCCTCATAATCTATCTTCTGTGTTACATCTCCTTCTATTGATAAAAGGGCTAAAGAAGATAATTTATCATCCGTCATCAAAGTTCGTAACGGAGACTTTAATCTTTTAAGCAAAGAAAAGGATCGTTCACCTGTGCAATTGGAGATGGGCAAAGTTAAAAATAGTCTTAAAGCACTTTGAACATTGGCAAATGTATCTATGATGCCAAGATCATGGATTTTCTGTAACTTATCAGCAACAGACATATCTTTTTGTATGATTGGGAAAATGTGTATAAATTCGTCAGGAAACACTTCCTCTAAATCCAATGAATATTTAGCTTGTAAAACTTTTGCATTTTCGAAAGCTGTATGTTTATCGCTATCAAATAAGCAGCAAAACTTCTTTAATATGCTCTCATAAGCAGACATTCTTGAATTCAGATGAGTAATTAGTGTATCACACACTGCATAGAAACAAGATACCTTAAAATTACTTTTACCATCTAACACAGATTCTGGACACTGTCCATCGTAGAAAAATTTAGGAATCTTTTTTTGCCTTTTTACGGAATAATCTTTATGTCCAACTAAAGAAAATGCCTTTTCTTCATACATTTCAAAGTTCTCTCGCACAAACTGAATGTATTCTATCAGTAAAGTGAAATATTCAGGCACTTTAGATAAATCTAGAGTTGGATTCTGGAGATTTTTGCTAATGGAATCAATCCTATTAAGGATCGAATTCCACATGCAAGCACATAATGCAGTCTCTAGTGTTTGCATTTTTTTGTGTAATGAATTTGCTTCATTTCTTGCTGATGGCGTCTGATTAGAGTCTGAGGAAATTTCTGAAAGAACATCAGATATTTCCTTATAACTTTCTTGGAATGCTTTAGTTGCAGCAGCATTTGCACACCACCTTGTAATACATCTCGACTTTAATGTTAAATAATTTCCCTTTTCACTCATTTTATTACATAACAATCTCCACCGGTGTGTAGAAACAGAGAAGAAATTGTACAATTCTTGCAAAAAAGTAAAAAAATCTAACACTTTTCCATTACACTCCACAGCTTTGACAACAACTAAATTTAATGAATGTGCAGCACAAGGAACAAAGTCTACTAAAGGATTTATTAATTTAAGTCGAGCTTGTAAACCAGTGTATCTTCCTGCCATATTACTGGCATTATCGTAGCTCTGTCCACGACAATCACTAATGTCAAGTCCTACATCTTTAATATAATTCACAACTGTTTCTTCTAGATGTTGAGATGAATGGTTTTCAATAGATAAAAATTTCAAAAAGCGCTCAACTGGTACATTGTCAGATGAGACATACCTGATGACAAAAGTCAACTCATCTGTATGGGATAAATCGGGCGTTGAGTCTACAATGATAGAAAAAAATTTTGCACATTTAATTTCAGAAATAATGAAATTTGATACCTTTTTAGCCATTAGATCGATGAACTCATTTAAAGTGGATGAAGATAAATATGAGGTGTGCCCTTTCCCGCAGTTTCCATACTTCTGCAAGTGGTTTGCAAGGAATGGATCAAATTCGCTCATAAGTTCTAAGCATCCAAGAAAATTCCCATTACTTAGCGATCCAATTGTCTCATTCCGTCCAAAAAATGACAGTCCACGGGAAGTTAAAAATTTTGTTACTGCTACGACACGGCGAAGAACTTCATACCAATATTTGCTTTCGCAATTGGTGGTATTTACAATTTTGCAATCTATTCGATTCGAGCTTTCCTTTCTTTGTACCATTTTACAGACTGCTTCTCTGTGACTAAATGAGTTTTCATGCTCATGTAGCCTTTCACTCACATGTTTCCAATCAAAAAATCCTGTTGTTGAAAGAATTGATGAAGTATTGGAAAACAGCTTGCATGTCCAACAGAAAAGTGAAAACGTCGTTGGAGACAAAGTCAGCCACTCTCTTTTCACTTTTTCTTGGTTGCATTTATAACGATAAAAATGCGCTTCAGTCAGGGATCTTTTTTTATCACCAATAGATCGCTCTGTGAATTCAATAAGATGCGTATTTTGCCTTATAGGATATTTGATGAAATATTCACGCATTTCGTCAGTGACATGCTCCCACAATGCTGGATCTTCAGCAATTACAAATTCTTTTTCTTTATTTTCAGAAGGTGTTGCGCTATTGGATGAATTTTCATCTTTTGCAGGTATGGACTCTTCATTAGTGCAAGCAAGATCATGGACATCTGCTAATTCTTTTTCTTTATTTTCTGCATATTTTGCAGGTATGGACTCTTCATTAGTGCAAGCAAGATCATGAACATGTGCTAATTCTTCTTCTTTATCTTCATCACATTCTTTATCTTCAGCCGTTTCAGGATTTTTTTTTACTGTATAATTCAGCATCATTCCTTTCATGCGCTCAATCTCTTCCCTTTTTCTCTCTTTTAATCGTCTTTTCTGAGAACCAGATGGGTACGATCTCTTCATGATTACAGTCAAATCAAATTAATTAAAATAAAAATAATAACTTAACAACTATTTTTCAAAAACCTTACTTAAATAACTTTAAAGAAATTCAAAATTAATCACATACGGCTCATAAATTTAACGATTTTCCATATTGTTTACAGGAGCTTGAAGATAAATCACATGCACATACGTTCTTTCAATGTCTTCATTTCATTTCACTATTCTTGTAGAGCAGAGTTTAGTAGCAGCACCGTACACGCGCCTCTCAGACTAGCAACATCTGAATCTGCGATCGTAAGTCGAAAGATTCCCCACGCCCACAGTTGCCGGTCGCCCATGAACTGGTGCACAAACAGGCTGTGTCTTTTGGTGGACAAGAGGAACGAGTGACTCAGTCGTCACACTCCTTAGAAACAATAAGAGAAGGAGCATGATAAGGCGTCCTATCGATTTTGTATAAAAAATGGATAATTTTTTAACATTACAAGTTACATCAAATTAAAAATTTTGAATATTTGTGATGAAATGAAGTAAGTAATCAGAAATTTTACTCTTGAGAGATAATTTTAGTAGTTATTATGATTACATAAAAGGAAGATTTGGGGGCCCCTAAAAATCGGGGGCCCTGGGCACGTGCCCCGAATGCCCCGCCGTAAATCAGTCCCTGATTACAAGTACAAAAAGCAAAAATTGAAAAGTAAATAGTAAATATTCAATTACACCTCAATATCACGTACATTTTTGAACAGCTGAATAACTTCTGCATAGAGTGCTTAAAATAACTCATGCCAGTAAATATTTTTCAGAGACTTGTATCTAGTGAGTTACGATCTCAGAAAAATATTGCTTTATCTAAATATTTATGACTGAAAGTGAAACATTTTGACTTTTGACGAAAAACCAGATGAAACGCGCCGAGTAAAAGGGAGCCAGCAGCAGTTTGGCGTCTGTATTCTTTTCGCCAAATGCAGTCCGGCGCATTCATGGAAAAAAGTACAAAATAGAAAGCTTTTGAAGGATTTTTTAATTAATTTAAAGCATGATATGCGCATATATAACATAAATAAATATTAAAACAATATTATTGTAAAGTTCAAACAAGGAAATTGTAAGATAAGACTTAAAATTCAAGCTTCCGATGACAGCTCGAAAGCGAAACTACGTAAATAATCGCTTCAAAATAGTACTTAATTTCGGATTTCTAGTTAAAAAGTGATTTTTATGCATTAAGTAAGTATTTCAGATTAGGAAAATCGAACGCAAAAACATAAGACTGATTTTTTAATGCTTAGATATAGCAGTTTTTCTGAAGTCACTCCATTCCACAATGCTAACTCTACGGAAGATTTTCATCCATAGCCCGCGGCGGCTGATTCTCCGCTTCAGCCAATCAGAAATTATTTCACTCGTGTCGGGTCTCTGACGAAGTATAGGGTCTCTACTGTAGGCCTGAGGGTCCACTGTTCCCCCAGGCGTACCACTTCACTTTGAATACTTTCTCAGAATCGGCGGTGGTGTTTTTTTTCAATGGCTATGAGACGAGAGAGACGTGATAATGTTATGAAAGAAAGACGAATGGATTCTGATCCCCTCCAACCTAATTACTGTCAAGGTTTTCTTCAAATTTCACGAACGAATCGCTGGGGAATGTTTGTACATCCATTAATTCAAAATTAGGGAATAAGAGTTTAATTACACAGGATAGCATATTAGTCAGATCTGTTGATTTCTTTCTTTCTTTCTTCTTTTTTAAATTGCTTGCTTTTATATTTTACTTACATTATCACAATAAAATGAAAAATTTTACAACTACTGAAATAGACATCAAAAGACAAAGTTTATAGCTCCGTTTAAGATACATTTAATGCATTTTTAAAACGCCTTGTCAATAATTATTATTGAGGAAGGCACACGAATATTTTTATAAAAATGACGTAACTGTCGAGTATCGAAATATGAAAGTACTTTTTTACCCCATTTTTAACACTTTCTTACGAAGTTGATGATGAATGGTCTGTGATTTCGATTCGTCTTACTTGTCTGTGTCCTAATTGGTGTGGACAAGGAATTAGGGGTTTGTACGAAATTTTACAGATATTATGAATGGAGGGCGGAAAAAGCGTACAATATTGAAGATTTCATTTTTTATGGAGGAGGACTTCCCCCGTCTTCTAGCGTCTGCCGTAGGGAAAGTTTTGGGGGCACATGGAATTTTTTGCTCTTTTTTAGCACTAAGATGCTTGATAGTCTGGAATGGGTACTTTTAAGTAACAAAAAAGCGCTTTTCTAATCCACCCCCGCCACATAAAATTTACAATAATTTTAGAGGTATATTTTTTAAGGGAGAAAACAGTGTTTAGATGCACATTTTTTTTTGAAGGCTGTAAAAATCTTGCAGAAATAACAATTTTACATACGTAAGCCAGACAAGCTGTGGGTCTGTTTGTATGGAAGGGAGGTCTGCTTTTGTTTGAGCTTCGGCAAGCCTACACGAGGGAAATCTGCCTACAGGGAGATTCCTTGGTCGGGGGACTTTTTATTAACGCTAAATCTGGTGAAAACCGACCAAAACTCCAGACAGTTATCGATAGCCGGGTGGTAGGCCCTAACACGGGACCTTCATATTTCAGTCGTCTACCATGTTTAGTGTCTTTGTTTACGTTTAATGTCATGTCTTACCATGGCACTCGAAATAACCCATGCATGTTAACATTCATAAAGAAACTATGTGTTAAAGGTCTAAATATTTAAAAACCTTCTCAATCACACTATCAGTTTACAGAGAAAACTTACTTTTCTGGCTAGTAAAAGTCATCTCTGAGACACACTCCCAACCACAAATGAAGATAACCTCAAATAAGCACTATTTTTTGTAGTTTCCAGAATTCATAGAAACATACCGATCCCCCTCCCCCCTAAACTTCTTCAACTGCTGCTCTTCTGCTTAAAACAGACCCACTTATTAAAAAATGTGTGTGTGCATATATATATGAATTATCTTGGGATTCCTTATCCTAAGTTAGCTATTCTACATTATATATACACAGACACACACACATTTTTTTAAAAATAAGTGGGCCTGTTGTAATTATATATATATATATATATATATTAAACAAAAAGATTTAAAATATTCATTTTTAAGGTGTTAATTCTGAAATTTTTGAACATCGCTGGTCTACTACGTTCTATGATGTTGTGTTAAACACGAGGACTATCTGATAAAGGAAGGGCGCCTTTGGCGAATGACATTTTAAGGAGTTCTAACACTTATTCATGTTACATTTGGAGAAAACCGCCCAAAACTCCAGACCGTTAGTTCAGCAAATGCGCTGTAAGCCAAAACTCTGGACCTTCACCCTCCAACAATCTACCAATTTTCAGTGTCTTATCCTCTCGGCCATGGAGGTAAGTATGTGGTGGGCGGAGAAAAAGCGCACTAGAAAAAAAAAAACACGCACACTATTGAAAGGGTTTATTTTTTTATATGAGTGGGAGGGGGAGGCGCTTGAAATAGAAAATCTAAGGAAGGAGTGGGCATGCGAAAGGGCGGCGCTTTTTGGTGAAGTATATTGTTTTTTTTAAGTATTTGATTTTTTTTCATTTTTACACTAAAATGCTTCACACTCTGAATGCCCTTCCCCAACCCCCCAATAGAAACACTTGTATTTTCACTTAGCCTTCAGTTAAATACTGGGTTCAAATTTGTAGAAGAGGGAGGTGAGAGCATTTAATTGACTACTAGGCTCACCACCATACATTTTCAGACTGCGAGAGACACGGATATTTTCGTGAAAAAAGGGTGATGCAATAAATGACTGATCTGTGGTTAGAAAGAGGCGTATTTCGGTTGACAAACAATTAAATCGAAAATCATAGTACTAAATGATAAACCGCAAAATGGAGAACCCGCCTTTTTCGGACCGCAGGTCAGAGATTTATGGCGACAGCTGTCTGAAATTGGACGGTCTGTCAGACTAAAAAGTAGGTCTTTTCAGTGATGAAAGTGAACAGGTTAATCATAGGTTCTTTACCCAGCAACTGTGTGAGCGCAAAACTTGTCCAGCTGAGATTTCAAATACCCGGGCTCGGAAGCAGCATTGGTCACAGTAGGGTGTATTCTGCATTAAGTCTTTTCAGTGATGGTGAGCAGATTAAAAATGGGTTTTATAAATGATTAAACCCTCTCATAACTCGAGAGATTTTTATTTTTAATTATGCTCAGTTTTGAGTACTTTCTCAGCCTCCTTGTGGTTACATTGATTTGAATTAGAGATATTATATCTTTTCTAATGAAAGAGTACCTTTGTTAAGATGTAGTTTCTTTTGTGTAGTTTCTTTACTTTTATTTTAAATGTAAAGTTATTAAATGAAATTTTCCGAATTTTGCATGAAAAGAGACAATTCGTTTTACCAATTACTCAGATTTAGGCAGGTTTTATGAAATTTTTATAGGCAAATCCATTATATACGTCTATATGAATTTGTCGGAAAGTGTTTATAATTCACGCACTTCGGATGATTTATTATTTTATTCCCCACCATGGCCGAGTGGATAAGACACTGAATTTCGATAGGCGGCTGAAGTGTGAAGATTCAGAGTTCTTCCGTACAGTGTGACTGTCAGTCAGACCCGGACTGGCTCGTTTGGGGGTCCTCGGCTAGATATTGAAAAGGGAATTTGGATTGAATAGAATATTACGGTAAGCAATACAGTCCAACCACATTATAGCGAAACCAGTATATAATGAACTCACGGATATAACGAAAGAGAATTTCGGTCCCGCAATTTTAATGCTGTATTTCTTAACGGTTCGGATATGGCGAACAAAACTTTTGGTCCTTTGAAGTTCGTTATAATGTTGATCGACTGTATTTGAAAAAAGCTTATGGACCTAAAAGCTCCTTGTAACAATTTTAAAGCTGTTGGGGCCACTTATTTTTCGGCTAGGCCCTCGCGCCTCGGGTTCCGTGTGGGCCCTCCGCTACGCCACTGTGTGGAAGCGTAAGATTACTTAAAAATAAATAATCATAATTACTTTGATATATATTAGTCTGATGTATATCAAATTACTCTAATTATAAAGTAGTATATCTATTATTGGGGCCTCGCTGGGTCCCCCTTTGGTCAAGGGCCCTCGGCAATAGCCGACCAGCCGACCTGACCAGTCTGGGCCTGCTGTCAATCTAACAGTCTGAAGTTTTTGTCGGTTTTCTCCAAGTATAAACTGAATGAGTTAGAATCACTTAAAAAGCCCTCCGTCAATGGCACCCCACCCCCTAGCAGATGCCCATCGTGTACGCATTTCATAACACAAACAAACAAACGTATAATTTTCTTTTTTTTGAGAAATTTTGAATTTCAAATTCCTCAGTAATGAAAATCATTCCTGAGATTTGTAAAAGATCCACAGGATATAGTATTTTCACCCAAGTAAAATGTATCTGAAAGTGTTAAGTAGCGAAGCTTTCCTCTGCATTGTTTAGTATAACTATCAGAAGTTTTATACATAGTTTTAAAAAAAATGTAAAATTATGAATCTTAAAAAGAAAGAAAACAGATTTTGGGAGTCAATTTACTTTGATTTGAATTAAGTGACGATCCGATATTTCTCTGATTTAGAAAATCTGCCAAGGAACTTTGAAAAATTGCAACAGTGGAGAGTTTAAAAATTTAAAAGGGTATTTATAAAATTACTGTGAATATTTAATAGAAATAGATAAATCAAATTACCATAAAATTTATTTCGAAATGCATTCTATGTGTTTTACTAATATACCTTTAATTAATAATCTATCAAAAAATGAAAAATATTTTTTGATACAGAATAAATTATTTTAAATATGCATATATAAAAACAGTCCTGTGTACATGTATATATTAGTAAAATGCATACATTTTATTCTGCACTAAAAACGGTCTTTCTTCTAGGACAAGCAGAGAGAAAAAGTACAATATTCATGTTCATACATCGAAAAAAAAAACTGGTCTTTCGAAGATTCAATAGAGTGTTGGAATTCTGTGGGTGGGAATGGAGGGGGGGGTAGGGGTCATCACCCCTAACCAGAAGAAAACCATTTCTCCTGACACACGATTCTAGTAATTAGCTTTAGGGGATGACCGATAGCTTCAGCTCCTCAACAACCAAGCACCATGGGGCGTCGATCGTCAGAGGGGGAATGAAAAATGACGGCTTTTTTCGATGGGAAAATTTCTTGTTAGGTCTGTACCGTTTAAAGGGATTTGTGATCCAACACGAAGTACGCTTTGTTGCCCGAAGTGTTCGAACCTGTAGTCAGTCGGGAGGTTAAAAATCTAGAAAGCAGTATGAACTTTCCGTTAATACTTCTGATGTTCCTAAGTTTGATGACTTACGTTTTCAGATAACGACGTCTGGGACGTCGAAAACATTAACTATCCTTATTCTGTACATAGCGCTGAAGCGTATTGCGAAAAACCATTTTTTGAGACCCATTATCGAACGCCTTAGGGACAGTACGTCGTTTGCATGAAGGATTCTAGCTTAAGCGAATCTAGAAATTTAGCAGAAAAAAGGCTTAATCAAGTTTGGCAACGTTTATAATCGTGATGCGTGCTTGAAACAGCTATATTTGGAATTCATGCAAGAATACAAAAGTTTGAATCATATGGAATAGTTGAGGGATCCGAATCCAGGAATGGCTCTTATTTCCTGCCTTACCACAGGGTATATAGACCTGAAAAAACAGCACACCTTTAAGAGTAGTATTTAATGCTTCAACCCCAACAACATCGGGTGTATCCTTAAAGGATATTTTGCTGAAGGGAAAAATTCCTCAAGAGGAATTATTTTCTATAATGATTAAATTTAGAAAACACCGCTACGCATTTACGGCAAATATGCGGCAGATGTATCGAATGATTTTGGTTCATCCGCCACACAGAGACAACCTCCAAATTTTGTGGAAGGAAATTATAGACGCACCAGTGCAAACTTATAAACTTAACACCGTCATGTACGGAACGTCGAACACTCCTCTCTTAGCCGCTCGAACACTTAAGCAGCTAGGTATAAATGAATCCACAAACTTACGTCCAGTATCTTCAGTCGCTCTTACAGACCATTATATGGACGACCTTATAACGGGGACAAGTAACTTGGAATTAGCTAGACTGTAGATAATCCAGCTTGTCCAGTTGTTTTCATGGGCAGGTATGTACCTGCATCAGTTTAATTCCAATGAGGACAGTCTTCTCGTAGGTATTAAATTTGTAGATTCGGAAAAAAAGCGACTTTGGCGTTAAGATTCTTGGAGCACTATGTAAACCCCATCTTGATTGCCTGTCATTAAAAGTCACAATTCAACACAGGGACACTTATACGAAACGCTCCATGCTGTCAGAAATTGCGAGGATATTCGACTCTCTCGGACTAATTGGTCCTGTTGTGACAAGGGTAAAAATTTTCATGAAGGAACTTAAATTTGGACTGGGACACTTCCCTACCAGTAGCTCTACTGGAAAGGTGGCTAGAATTTGTGTCACTGCTACACCAAAACTTGAAACTTTAGTCATTCCTAGGCATTGTTGGATAATATCACTGTCCATGGGTTCTCGGATGCGTCGAATGCCGCCTACGGTTTAGCTATTTATGCATAGTGTAGACAACCTGATGGCACTATTTCAGTTCATCTCCTGTGCAGAAAGTTTGAGTATTTGCTCCGGTAAAACCAGTCACTCCTCGATTAGAACTTTGTGGAGCATTGCTGCTGGCTAAACTCATGCAAAAGCTTAAGAAGGATCCTTAGCCATAAAGGAAAGTGCCACAATTTTGTGGTCAGACTCCAATATCGCTTTAGCTTGGATAAATAAATCAGCTTAAGTGGGAGTTGTCGGTGGTTGATCAAGACAAATTCCCCTCGGCCGTTTTTACATAATGTATAGTGCATTAAAAATATCCATGAGTTACGCTGAAGAATTAGAAAACAGGCAGACGACTAGAATTCAGAAAAGCTACGTTTATTGGAGGTATCAGGAAAACAGTCTTAAAGAAAACAAGTTCAATTACATACAGAACATTGCTTTAGTAGAAAATAACACCAGGCAGTGATCTAATCATTCCGGCAATAGGGGTGCCGGAGTCCTATAATAAACGAACACAACCTCCTCTGACGGAGAGCTATCGAGAAGTGTACTAAAAACGTCTTACAAAATTGCCAGCTCTTTACAGGTTGGCGAGTAAAGCATGAGCACTCATAAGTCACAGCCCCACGTGACAACAACTGTCCGGTAGGCGTAATAAATATAAAAATTTGAAATAAACGGAACAGCAGCAAATCGCCAAGGCAGCAGTGCCAGAATTTCGCGAATGCCAAAACAAAAGGCTACAACCCCCGTGAGAAAGCAAAGACGGACGACCGGAAGGCACCAAGAACTTACACAGTATATGCTAAAGCGAAATTAATTCAGAAGGGGAACCCCGAAAATCCCAGACAAGGGCTCTCTTTCAGTTGTCAGTGGCGACACGTGTCTTCGAAGAGAACCCAGCAGATTTGATATCGAGAGGTTTAACTTCAGATAACATCCTAAATAGAGAACTGTGGTGGACTGACCCATCAATTGAGAAGGGAACCCCGAAAATCCCAGACATACCGTCGCGTAAAAGAAAGAAAATTTTATCGAGCCGAAAAACAAAGTGGAGAGAGAGATAAATACGGGATATTTGATTTTGAAAGACGAAACATAGGAACATTATTTTAAGCCACGAAAAATATGTGAACTTCGTCATATCTCTCCACAGCCCAACAAAAATTTTGATGCCAGAAATTTTTTTAACAAAGAATTTTAACCCTAGAATTGCACAGAAATCCTAACACGCAGCGCTTATGAGGGCTCATCACAAAAATACAACACTATATCCAATAATGAGAACAAATTATAATATACATTACAAAATACAATTTGCAAAAATTTTAACATTACTCTGCTACAAATAAAAATAATATAAAACGATTCAATTATTCATTAAATATCAAAATTACACATATGCAAAACTAAAGAAAAAATAACTTTGAATATTCTATTCTTTTAAATTTAAATGAGCCAAACTGAGAAGTGAAAGTTAATTTATCTTTTAAATCTTTTGGTAAATCTATTTGATGATAAGCCTGTTGTAAATCTAAACTGGCGAAAAATTTATATGTTGATAGATTAGCAATAATTGTCTGAATTTTAGGTAAAGGATATGATGAGCCTTGTATGACAGAATTTAACATACACAAATCAAGGGCTAACCTATACTTTTGTTTGCCAGAAGAGTCAGGCTTTTTCTTTACTAAAATTATTGGACAAGCCCACTCGGAACTGTTACATTCAATTATACCTGCATTCAGTAATTGGTCTATTTGCTCCTTAGCTTCGCTTTGAAGTGCCCAAGGAATTGGAAAGGGCAATGTTTTTATTGGAAAATCATTAGTAAAGTTCAATACAGGAATAACTCTGTCAGTGTGTCCTAAAGTAGACATATCTTTTGAAAAAGCTGCAAAATTGCTCAGTAATAAATTACTTAATTCATTTTGTTCATTAACTTCTAAATTTGCTAAGTCAAAATCAGATGAAGTTAATTGCTGTTTTCTTTTTTTAAGCACTTCTGATGAAGGCTGTATTAAAATACACATTTAAAAATTCTCAGAAGCATCTGTTAGGTCTCTTTCTTTAACTTCATTAATCATAAATATTACCAATCTTGGTATTCTTATTTAAATGAATTTTCTGTTCAGATACATTATGAATAAATACAAAAAAATTTTGAGAGTACTCGTTACCATTTTTGTTTTGATTGAAGTGTTCATTTAAATAACAAGCATCATAAGAAATGTAATTTTCATCATCATTTGGTGAAAAAAGAAAATATTCACTGCTAGACTTATTATCACAACAAACCTGAGCATAAATATGCTCATCCGGTTCTAAAATGACCTTTTGACATAAATAAACAAAATTGTCATTTACTTCAATCGAATTGGGATATTTTTCATTATTATCAGTTGCACACACATACATATTACTACAGTCTTTATTATTTACAAAATATACCTCTAAGTCATTAACCATAAGACAAGAATTTTTTATATCAATTGAAATATTGTTTTCTCTTAAAAAAGGAAATCCCAAAATACCATCAAAATGTTCATTAACTGGAATGTCAACAATATAGAAGCAGTGGTGAAAAAACATCAATTTTATTTTAAGGGTTAATTTAATACAAGCAGAGAATTTTATTTTAGAATTAATTGTAGATATAGTGACAGAAGAAGCCAGATGTTTGTAATTGATTTTAGATTTTATTTCATGAAAAACATCCCTTGTAAGCAAAGAAATAGAATTACCAGTATCAATGTATCAATCAAGAATTTAAGTTTCTGTTAATTCACCATTACTTCAATTATCGGTAATAAATTACAATCATTGTTCACATTCGCAATAAAATATTCATTTTGTTTTTCATCTTCAAAAACATTATATATATTGAGATTCAGCAATGGTAACAGGTACAATAGTCTGAGTAGAACAAGAACGAACTCTACGTTCATTAGACACCTTGGGTAAATTTTTAGACAAAATTGGGAAATTATCTGTTGTATGCATGAGAGAACGAGATGTGTTCCCACCAGTCAAAGCACACCTCGAAATTAGTTTAAATTATTGTCATTGGAAAAATTTGTTCTTGAATTTCAAAAGTTGGGTCGACGACCAAAATTATTATTTTGTTGAGTATTGTGCAACACTTTAAATTTTCTATACTGGCGTGCAGAATGATGTCTGCCGGAGCATAATTGGCAGATAACACTACTCTGACCTCTATTTCTGTCGTAATCTTGAAAAACTGTATTTCTGTTTTTAAACTGCATATTATGAGGTCTACGTTGTCTGAAAAAATTCCGTTGCTCAGAAGGACTATGATTCGTGTGAGCAGAACTAGAAGTAGAATTTTTAAAAGTTAAATGATTAATTTTTGAAGCCAATTCTTCAATTTTTTCAGAAATAGCATACACTGGGGCTTTTTATTGATTCCCCAAAACAAGTGCTTCAGCTTGTGCAATATTCTGTAATTGCTTGGCACGCGCAACAGCTTTAGAATAGTCAGTTATATTATCCTCCAAAATTTTAACTCTAATGTTAGATGGCAAAGCCGACATCAATTTAACATATTTAATATGATCAAGAGCTTGAGAATCTTTAATTTTATATACTTTAGAAACCAAAACATTTAATCGATGAACAAAAGCAGTTACAGAGCTAAAATCTTCAAATTTCAAATTATTAAGCCCGGTTACTGCAGCTAGAATTTCATTATTACCAAAATATTTTTCAAATTCTAATTTAATTACATCAAGATCTTTCGCTTTATTTACAACCTCATTTTCAATAAAAAAAACTGTAATGCTTTACCAATTAGTTTAGTCTTAACACTAGAAGCGCCGCACTTTCTTCCTACCTAGAAGCGCCAGCAGCAGTCAAATTGACTGCTCAAATAATTTGGTACATTTATTTAAATGCAAAAAGTTTATGCTATTTTTAAAAGCTTTTTTAAAGAATAAAATGTTAATTTTTGTTAAAATACATGTTACAAAAAATATTTTTACTTACTTTTTAATAAAACTCATTTTAATGCTATTTTCAATTTTTACAAATTAGAATTTTTTCAATGCTGGAAATGCATTTACCACATATAAAATGTAAACGTTTCTGGCACATATCACTTGTTTTGTTATTCTTACAAAATCCAATGGCACTGACGTCTCTTTTTTGAGAATTTGTTAGTAGTGTTCGAAATTTCTCAGGGTAGTTGTGTACTTATCTTTTTCTTCAAATGACTCGCTCTCAATTCTTCTGCCAATTTAAAAAGAAAGATGTCTTGTTATAGTCTTGCTATAGACTTACCACTCATTTCTCGGTAGATAATGAAGGCATTAGTTCCTGCCAAATCCAGCATATTATAGAAAATATGCACGGGCCATCTACGGGAAGCAGCCCGCACAGAATATTTACGTGTCATTTGGTCAATAATGTCGACTCCACATTCGGTTTTGTTGTAGAATTCTACTGTTTCGGGAAGTTTTTTCACAGTTTGTGACTCTACGTTTACATCAATTGCAAGGTACTTAGAAGCAGGTCATTTTTATTCTTTTTACCCTGATAGATTGTCCGTGTAGTACCTCCATTTTTCAGTAAAACTGTTTCGTGTAGCTGAGTTTTTGATTTCCTGATCTCATGCGGAATTTCTTTTCGGTGTCTTCTTACTGTCCACACAAAACTTGTATTCTTCATTTTAAGTATGTTAGCTAATGAAAGTGAGGAAAAATAGTTGTCCGCTGTCACATTTCTACCTGTATTCAGATCAGGGCTCAAAAGGCGCATTACTATATTTTCAGGAAGGCTTTCATTTTCATTTCTTGCGTTATCCTTTCCAAGGTATGGAAAAGCAATGCACATAAACTTTGAGTCATCATCAACTAGCATCTAAAATTTTATACCAAATTTATCTGATTTATTCGGCATACATTGAATAAACTTGCACCTAACTTTGGATGTAAATAGTTGTTCATCCACCACCAGATTTTCTCCTGGCCTATAAGAAAGAGCACAGTTTTCTATAAATTTGTTCCAGATGTCTGAAAACATATCAGTTTCTAAACGTTGGCTCCTGTTTCGATTCAAATCAAATGTTAGATTTTTCATGATATCTCGAAAACGATTACGGGACATTGTTTCTTTAAAAAAAGAAGGACCCCAAGTATTGTTCCACAGAAAATCGTAATCCATATTATTGCAACCACATACTCCTCTAGCATAAATAATAGCAATGAAAGCATCAAGCTCTTCTAAAGTCATTGGCCAGTTCTCTTCATTGTTCAAAGCTGTCTCTGCTTCTGTACATTTTTACTTTCCGAGCATTATCATGTAAGGAAAGTATCGTAATCATGAAAAAATTCGACTTCGAGATTTTGGTGTATTTACATGTTTTGAGGTCTTCTGAATTCATTTATGCTATTTTTACGAGATGTACGTATGTATGTGTGTGTATATGTGTGAACATGATAGCTCCCAAACGGGGCATTCGATTGAGTTTAAATAGGGTATATATGTTATAAACCACCATCGTAAGACCGGTATTGATTTTGATGTCTATAGGACTTCAATAGGGGTGATTTTGATGTCTATAGGACTTATAGTTTTTCTACAGGGCTACGACAAAGATTTCTTTTACATTATGACATATGGGGAGAAATTCTTGAAAGTGCGAAAAGGGTAACTTGGTACGCAGGTGAAATTAAGTGAAAGGAAATAGATAAAATGTTTTTGTTCTCAAGAAAGGGGTGAACAAAAAACAGGAGCGGGAGGGGGGAGGGGCTGGGGAAGGGGATGGAAAATGACAAGTATTTCATGGATTAGAGAAATAGGGAATGAAAGGAATGTGTAGGGGAAATGTTTCTTCATGATAAGATTGTTTCTGCGTGATAGAGTAGGATGAATAAACTCAATTTCACTAGCAGTCAATTTGACTGCTCGTGGCGCTTCTAGGTATACATAAAAATATTTCCATTAATTTTATTTTCATTCAATGCATACATGGTGGCAATAATTTTCAAGGTTTTTTAGGAGAATTCAAAAAATTGTGACTTCCTAAAGTAAAGGGTCTTTAAGGAATCCAAGCTAAAATGGCGAAAGCAGTCAAAATGACTGCTCTGGCGCTTCTAGTGTTAAAATACAAAATAGTTTTTTCATTGGAAAATTTGTTTAACGTGGCTAAGTCCTCCAAAAGATTAAAGAAATGTTTTAATTCTCCAGCATTACCATCAAATGATGGAATGTTAACAGAAAAATCAGGAATTTTGGACATTTTACAATAGCTATAAAAGATGACTTACCTATTTAAATGACATGTAAACATACAAGCGAAGATTATCTTCTTATGAATGAAAAATTCAAAATTTTTATCCTTACGAGACACATAAAAATGTTCCAAATTCATTAAAAAAACACAACACATAATTCAGAGCACCACACACCCCTTTACGCTAAAGTTGACTCAGAAGTATCGGCGAAAAACACTAAACATAGAATGAGTTCGGGAAAACGAACACCGGTAGCGGAGAAAAAATACAGGGTTTCTCGAAAACAGAAGCGCATCGTCATACCGAAGCACATCGTAACACCGGAGCGGTCACGACGGAAAATGTAAAGTTGAGTCGCGGAAACACAAGTCAGGAACTTTGGGTTTACGGGAGCGTCACACACACCGCTGGATAGAAGACACCGCTATCAGAACCGGGAAGAACAATTTTGTTTCCGTTTCGGTATAGTCGCACACCCCTGGGAAACCAAAAATCTTCTGATCCGTCAGTAAAATCGGAGACAGTTCACAGCACCAGCACTGCACAGAACATATCAGCATGAGAGAATAGGCTCAGTCACCGACTCGCCGCAGGGAGACTTCAAAATTCCGATGACATGGAGAGTCCGTAGAAAATTTTTTTACATAGTAGGGACAGTTTTTTTAGGCTTACTTTGGCAAAAGGAAACTCCGACAGCCGGTGACGTGCCGGGAACAATTACTTGTGTAAACGAGCTGGTCATGCCGAACCAAAGTTTTTATGAGGGAGTTGTCGGTGGTTGATCAAGATAACTTCTCCTCGGCCGTTTTTACATAACGTATAGTGCATTAAAAATATCCATGAGTTACGCTGAAGACAGAAAACAGGCAGACGACTAGAATTCAGAAAAGCTACGTTTATTGGAGGTATCAGCAAAGCAGTCTTAAAGGAAAAGTTAAATTACGTACAGTACATTGCTTTAGTAGAAAATAACACCAGGCAGTGATCTAATCATTCCGGCCACAGGTGTGCCGGAGTCCCATAAAAAAAGAGCACAACCTCCTCTGACGGAGAGCTATCGAGAAGTGTACTAAAAACGTCTTACAAAGCTGCCAGCTCTTTACAAGTTGGCGAGTAAAGCATGAGCACTCATAAGCCACAGCCCCACGTGACAACAACTGTCCGGTAGGCGTAATAAATATAAAAATTTGAAATAAACGGAACAGCAGCAAATCGCCAAGGCAGCAGTGCCAGAATTTCGCGAATGCCAAAACAAAAGGCTGCAACCCCCGTGAGAAAGCAAAGACGGACGACCGGAAGGCACCAAGAACTCACACAGTATATGCTAAAGCGAAATTAATTCAGAAGGGGAACCCCGAAAATCCCAGACATACCGTCGCGTGAAAGAAAGAACACTTTATTGAGCCGAAAAACAAAGTGGAGAGAGAGATAAATACGGGATATTTGATTTTGAAAGACGAAACATAGGAACATTATTTTAAGACACAAAAATATGTGAACTTCGTGAAACAGCTCATGTGCGCAATCCAGTGGCAGCCATACAAGGACTCTCTTTCAGTTGTCAGTGGCGACACGTGTCTTCGAAAGAGAACCCAGCAGATTTGATATCGAGAGGTTTAGCTTCAGATGACATCCTAAATAGAGAACTGTGGTGGACTGGCCCATCATTTCTGAAGGAACCAACCGAATTACTAGAAACAGTTGATCCCGAATCTGTTGTGAACAATAGTGACAAATCGTGGGAACTAAAACAGACTGAAAACAGTAATTTGTCACACTAGAAAATTCAGTTTTGGGTTATATTCTTAAGATTACCAATAACTATGTAAAATTAATTAGAATATTCAGTTTTGCTTTCAGGTTTCTCAACAAGTCAAGAAGCAAGGTGAGCCTTCAAGTACCCATCTCTGCAGGCGAATATAAGACCGCTGAATTAAAATTAATAGCCTAGGTTGAATTACAAGAATTTGAGGAAGATTATAAATCCTTAAAGGGGGGGGAAACCCCTCACAGGTAAGGGATTTTTAATTTCGTTAAACCCCTATTGTGATACAAACGGCGTCATCTTGGGAATTCGAATATGAATTATGACGCAAAACACCAAATCATACTACCAGCGGGGAAAAAATTTACTCGCTTGATTATGGAGTATTTACACAAATAATATTTTCATATTGGTCCACTAACACTCTTGTATTACACATGGCAAAGGTTTTGGCCTATAAAAGGCAAAAACCTTGCCAGGAAAATTGTTCATAATTGCGTAATTTGTACAAAAAAAACAAGCCTAGGGTAGTAGAGCAATTAATGGGAAATCTTCCAATACTCCATTTATAAACACCGGTGTAGGTTTGGCTGGACCATTCCTCATTAGGTATAGAAACAAACGAAAGGTTAAATTTCATAAAGTTTATATTGGCATCTTCGTCTGTATGGCCGCTAAGGCTGTTCACATTGAGCTAGTTTGTGACTTAACGACGCAAGCATTTATTGCAGCATTAAAGAGATTTTTTGCCCGACGTGGCAAATGTAAGACTTTGTTTTCAGACAAGGGTGCCGATTCAGAACTCAAACGATTCAATAGATATTAATCCGTTTTCCAGACGAGATACCAAGCAAGTTCCTTTCCTCTGAATAAATTAAATGTTCCTTTATCCCGTCCGGAGTTTCGAATTTCTAACGACTCTGGGAGGCGGGAGTTAAGTCTTTCAAGCATCATTTATATAGAGGAACAGGAAATACAAATTTCACTTATAAAGAATTTTTAACAATAATTACAGAAATTGAAGGAATCCTAAATTCGAGACCCTTGACCCCAATTTCGTCATATATCAATGACCCAGAGGCCTTAACGCCAGGTCATTTCCTAATTGGCCGGCCCATAACCACAATTGTTGAACCAAATATTGTAGATGTTCCTCTCAAACGTTTATCAAGTCGGAAACGAGTTGAAAAATTAACTCCGACTATTTGGAAGCGCTGGAGCTTAGAATATCTGAGCTATTCTCAAAACCGCAATAAATGGAAATTTTTTGGAGCCCAATCTTCCGAACAGCAAATGGCTTTTAGGAAGAGTAGTAGAAGTTTTTCGTGGCAATGATTTTAAAAAGACCCATTTCAAAATTGTGTATATTCCCTGTAAATATTGATTAAAATTATTACTGTAACAGAAAAATGTTCTGGATTTAGTTATTTCTATTAGTTTCCTATTGCTTTATTATATTAATTGTTAGTTTTTCTTTTCATTTATAACTGTGCCATGTTAATTGGATGGTTGTTATGTTGTCGTTATTGTGAACACGTATATCGGATTTGTGTGCTTGGCTCGAAGCCGCTTATAAATCCTCGTCAGTAGGACTACACAAGGGGGTATGCCCTCTGTGGGGGTCTTTCTAAGGGGTCCTAACCCGTATTTACGCTGAGTCCCGAGAAAACCACGGAAATCTCCTAACGGTTAGGTGGACGGACGCGCGATGGGACCCGAACCCGGGACCTTCACACTTCGTCCGCCTACCATTTCCAGTGGCATAACCACTATGCCATAGTGAGGCTAATTGGATGGTACTACTGATATTTATGTAATGTTTATTATTGCATTAGAATTTCGCAGTAAGTTTCACTGTTGACTTGTCGGTCGAATGTTAAAACATTTCACGGGGGCCGGGATGTTTCCGCCTCTAAGAACTGTGCCTGGCGATGCATGCGCCAAATTCTGGCAACATCCTATACTCGTGTAAATTCAAAAAATTTTGCTTCAGATACGCTCTCGATTCGATCTCAGCGGACCTATTGTGTGTCTATCTCCCTTTGTTGTGCTATGGGGCACATTCGCATTTTGTTTGTAAATATGGTATTATATAAAGTTCGTTTGGCCATTTAAGTGTTTTTTAATTTTGTAAACCAGCGACCTATTTTTCATTAGTTTTATCTGGCAGTCTTTCCCAGTTGGTACAGAAGTTTTGTCAACTGACCAGAATTATCTGTTTGAAATTACGAAAGCTGCTTCAACAGGTGAGTGTTTGGTTCATTGACCTTTCTCGACAAAATCCCTGACCAATGTTCCACGAAAGATGGATCACTACTGTTTGTCGAATTTGAGACTCTACAATGGAACAGACGAATTTTCTTCTGAATTTGACATTCTAGCTAAATTCATCGTGAAAGTGTACTGCATCTGTTGATGCACAATTTAAATGAATCCATGATGTTTCCATGGTTCTCGAAATCTGTGGACTGTAGTCAAGAATTCCCGTTAATTGCCAGAAAAACTACGGAACATAACAGATCCTGTAATTTCTCGAAACGCTTATTTCGTAAATCATGAAAGTAACCTTATTAGAATGTTGGCCCATGACAAACGGAATGTGCGGATCTTAGCCATAAAGTGAATTTTCAAAGCAAGAAGTTCTGTGAACACGAATAATCCTGTTTGACAGTTTGTCATTTCAGACATAGACTTTGATGCTGAAAATTATATGGAATTAATCGATTCACAAGAATGTGAACTTAAGGAGCCTATAATAACGGCTTGTTTCTTTATTGACGATCTCGTAACACTGGTCAGTATGGAAAACCCTATTAACCCATTTATGCCTAGCGTCCCTTTTTTGGGACGGCATTTTCGCTATTTGTCGAAAACGTTATTTATTTTTCCTAGCCTTTATTCATGAGTATTGAGCCTCAACTCCGCACAATATTTTAACATGACCAAGTAGGATGTTGATATTTCGATTATTATGCAAAATGACTTTAAAATAAATCATTCCTTGTTCAAGAAGTTGACATCAGAAATTTATCTATTATTTCTGTCATCAGTAAAAATCGAAGAAAGTCGCAAAAATATCCAGGCACAAATGGGTTAAAGATTTCGGATGATATAAGCTTCCATGCCACACGCAGTCTGCATTAAGTTCTGTCTCTTGCAATAGTAAAACATGTGAACATGAAACATGGGTAAATGCCTTTTTAGTTTGCAGTCTAGTAAAGTCATTTTGAAACTTAATAAACATTTATACTTATTATTAGATGTAATATAAGTTAATCTAATTCTGGCCATTGTATTATAAATGTCGTGAAAATTTAGGAAAAAAGGAAAATTGAATTTTTGTCCATTTTTTCGAAATTTTGGCTCCCTCGCAGCAGAAAAAAACATGATTTCTCCATAATGAAACTTAATGGGGGCTTTCTAACATACTACTCGAGCTTTTATATCCTGTTAGATATGCTTTACTATATTTTGATAATTCATATACTTTTTTGTGAAAAAGACGTTTTTTTATGATTTTTCGGAACTTCAATCTCTTTGTGGAGAGAAAAGACATTAAAGGATTATTTTAATATTGTGCAGATTTACTTGCTATTACCAATGGACACTTTCCCGCGCTATTACGTTTCGATTATGTAAATTTCGATTTCTTCGCTCCACCCTAATGGACATTTTGTGCACAAGTTTGTCATGAAATGAACATAAAATTAACAAATATGCACTTGAGTACAAAGTATCTAGGCTAATAATATAAAATTTGAATAAGTAACCAAACATATGTGATTTGATTTTGTTTCTCCTATACTTAAGATGTCATCGCCTCCGAAATTTTTACATACAATACTAATAAAATGTTGAAAAAAAACAATCAACATTTTTTTACAATTTCAACAAAATTCATTTCCAGCACATAGTATAGGTCCACATTACCTAAGACGTGAATAAGTTACCTTAGATCTGTGAATTGATTATGTTTCTACTATATTTAAGGCTTCTTTTCTACCTAATTTTTTCATACAATAGTAATAAATATTGAAATATAAGTAATCCATATTTCGCAAGAAGTGAAACAAAAGACATTTTAAGCAAAATATAGAGACGTATTATATAAAACTTGAACAGGTTACTAGAGATCAATTAGTTGATTTTGTTTTTTCTGTACGTAAGGCTTCTTTTTCAGCTATTTTCATACACATTCACTCTTGGCATAAGCAGCAAATGGCTTTCAAAATTATGCAATTTTGTACTTTTTGAAATTTAAAGTTCAAATATTTCTGCACTTCAAAAGTCAACCATACTCTTACTCGTCTTCAAAACTTGTCATTAGTATGTATTCACTGAAGAATATACACCTTTGTGGTTCACTTCTGGCACAAGAAAATTTTTACGATCAAAGTTTCAGAAAAATAGCCTTTTTTTGAAAAATTTTGAATGACACTTGGCTTTTGTGCCAAGAGTCAACCATGAGTTTCTATGTCTTATGAGTCAGTTTATATTTAGTAGAACACAAAATAACTGCCGATGCCATGGTTCACTCTAGGCACAGAAAGTATTGGCTTACGGAATAAAGCATGTTTTTCTTTAAAAAATGAGCGATTTTTAGGTAGGGAACGGTAAAACTATAGAAAAAAAAAGATGTTCCGCAAAAATGAAAAAAAATATGAGTGCAATAAATTCACGCGAAGAATGAATCCTGAAAATTTCGACAAAATCAAACATGTAAACGATCCACGCCTGCCTGATTTCCCCGACTTTAAAAAATCTGGCGCTTAATCGCAGTGTTCCACGGGGGGTCGTTGATTCACTTGACTGTTCTAAACCACAGTTAAACGCATACTCGAATTTCGATATGGTATATCCTCTTTAGACCCGAAAAAAAATCTCACAAGTCAAATTAAAGAGCGATCTTATAATTATTTAGAAAAAAACCTATTACATTTAAAAATGACAAGTAGAAAGCGTATTTTCAAATAATATTCAAATAAATTTTCGAATAAAAGCTTCATTTCCAATCACGGTTTCAGTAGAAAAAGTTGTTATCGCCCATAAAAGAAGATTGACAAGAAACTTTTAAAGGTAAAGGATGTCCTTCAAGTTCTTTTCAGCTATTTGAATTTCGCAAATAAGGAAAAAATACTAACAAATTCGACTTCGGGAATTTTACTAACATTCAAAAATTATTTTGTGTAAAGGCAAACAAAGATAAAAAATAATGGCAAACAAAAGTAAATATGTGCGTCAATGCGTAGAATTTGCAAATTCACATGCGTTAACATCATTTATTCAAAATTGAAGCATCGAAGCATATGTACTTCCATTCAGAATTACAAAAAAATCTTAAAAGAATCGTTTTAAGAATGGAAAGAAAAATGTCCAAATATGTGTACCTCGGGACCGAAGTGGTTATATCTCTCGATAAGCGCTTTTCTCAGGATGACTCCAAATTCCTCGGTCATTTCAGCAATCAATAAAAGCTCCAAGTAAGACTCCAAATTTACAAGTCACATACTCCCTCTTTAATAAGGCTCCAGTGAAAAATTTGAAAATTTTGATACAATTCACAGCGTTCAAGATTTTTTTTTCACACTATAAGGCAGGAGGGCCTCTTCAAATTTCATTTTCGTTCTTTCTTTCTTTTTTTTTTCTTTTTCCAGGTAGTTAAGTTACCCTTAAAGCTTCCCCCAATATAAATGAATTAAAGCTGTAACGAATGTTCGTAGCGTAAAAATTCTAAGAGAATCATATTCCCTAGGTAATGTGACTAACTATGAAATTTTATTTTTGCATCCTGATTATATAAACATATTATATACAAAAAATCATCAAAGGTTAATCTCAGCCTGATATATACGGCGGAGATATTAAGAAGAATATTCAGTTCCAGGTTGAGAAAATCATACAAAGCTCCGGACAAATCGTACTACTCTGTCGAATTTCTTCCGAAAAACTGAATAAACACACGTGGTTCGTCCTCGGCTTTCTTCAGAAAACACCTGAAGATTGCAAACACAGTGGACACAGGGGTGACAGCGACAACAACCGCATAAAGAAAATGCATAACACTGTAAGAAATAAATGCAATTTTTCGACACATATTGCTGTAAAATAATACAGCACAAGTGCTGCAGCTTTTGTTTCGTTTTTGCTTATACTTACTATATTTAGGATTTACATTACTATATTTAGGATTTGTGAGCTTTACCCGAAACACGCATATAAAATCACGTCAGATGGACAACAGAAGAGGGGGAGGGTGCTTCCCATGGGGTCTTTCTAAAGGGTCCTCACCCGTATTTAAACTGAGTTTCGGAGAAAACAACGGATAACTCCGAACAGTTAGGTCGACTTTACGCGATATGGTTTTGAACTAGGCACCTTTTGCCTACCATTTCGAAGTACTGCAGCTTTTCAGTAAGGTCTGTGTGTTGTAAATATAATCACGAATTGACGTAATGACGTTGATGAGCAAATCCCGAAGAACCTTGTACGACAAATTGACACAGTCTTTACATCACGACATGGATGCGATTCGTTCATCCACATTGTGCTGTAATCTAGGAAAAAAATTTCGGTATAGTTTACCGGGTTACTGGATGGGACCTTTCTTCTTTTTTGCAACAAACTCTGAATTAAGCCCACTTGAAATTGGATTTTAATGCAAATAATACGGATTTTTTGAATGCCAGCACTCGTTTCCGCGTTTAGATTTTTGAAGTATTTACACTCACTTTCAAAAGTTTTGCACAAAGAGGAAAATATTCATTTCCGTAAACCATTTTGAATAAAAGAAGCTGAAATCTGCTACAAATCTAGATAGAAGAATTCAAATATGTGAGGTAACAACCAATCACAGTTTCATGTCGAGAAATATGCAAAACAGGCAGTCGTACAAGAAGCCGCCATTGTGAAGGGTTACAGGAGTTGCATGTAAGTGCTCATGAAAGGTGTTTAGGAGATTCTTACAATTTTTTTCAAGCTAGACGCATTTCTATGGCTTCCAGAAGACAACTGCAAGAGAGCTGTCGGCTATCGGATGCATTGAGCTGGACAGTCTATCAGAGATATTGCTCTTTTCTTCGGCGTTCATCATTCCGTCATTTCAGGATTATGGAAACAATTCCAAACCAGCTAGTTGTCCGAAGACCTATAGTCGGTCGTCCAAGGGTTATGACCCCTGCGGAAGAACGATATATTACTGTTGCAGCCAAGTGAATCGAAGATCGACCTCCACACGTGTGGCATGTATGGCTGCAGCGGCTATTGGTAAGACGATATCTGCCACTACTATTGTTCGTCGAAGGCTACACATGTATGGTCTGTACGACCGGGTACCACGAGTTTGTGTTCCTTTATCCAGAGGGACACGATTAAAATAGTGCCGTCAGCGTGTGAATTGGACTGTGTCTGATTGGGGCAACGTTATATTAACAGATGAGTCCAGATTTGCAATACAACTCGATGATAAGCATGTAAGGGTCTGGAGGAAATAAGGAAGTCGCAATCGACCCGAGAACACCACCGAGCATCACGCATTCCTCGGTCAAAGCACCATGGTCTGCGCAGGGATTTCATTGGGATATCGCACCGATCTGCAGGCGAGGTTCTTTGACGGCTGTACGTTATCAAGATGGAGTCCTAGACCCCATTGTGAAACTGTACGCTGCAGCAGTTGTCCCTCCTTTGTTTTAATGGACAATAATGCGTGTCCCCATGGAGCTGCCATCGTTGACGACCTTTTGAAACGTGAGAAGATTGCGCTATGGAGTGGCCGGCTCACTCGCTGGACTTCACTCCAATTTAAAATCCTTGGGATGCACTCGGACGTTTCCTACCTCCAGACTCTCTGAGATTTAGAAACTACCCTACAGGAGGAATAGCGATTAATGGACTCTGTGGTGATTGATAACCTCATAAGAAGCATTATCAAGCACTGTAGAGACACTTAGCATGAAGGTGAGGAATGCCCACATGCCCTATTAATGTCGGTTCTTAATGTTTGACAAAATGATGCTTAAATGCAAAACAATGACGCAAATATGACATCATCTTATAAATTATGAAAATTCAATATATTTTTAAAAATCACTGTATGCAATTCTTTATTTTGTTTTATGAATAAACTTAGAGCTACAGGAAAAACAGTAAAAATACTGCTGTTTAAAGATAAAAAAAAACTTTATGTAAAAAACACATATTAAATAATCAGATTATTCAACAATGAATCGTAAACAAAAACGTTGATATGTAAACAAAGAACCGTGTACGGAATATAGTCCAAATAATGTTATGTGTGATTTAGAGACTCTACTAATAGGGAAATAAACATAATATAAACTTAACAGCAGCACACGTTTTAAAACTTTAAATATCACGACACTCATGTTGGGCAATACTGGCCAAAATCGAGACAAACGACTGATTTTGAAATCAATTTCGCAGTATAATTGTATTTTATTTTGAAGAATTTCCATATTTGGAAATATAGAATCTTTTTTTTTAATTCTATGGTCAAGTACATTCATGACTAATGATAAATTATTTTGTGGCGGCCGGATTGCGCCTCATTCTACCACCCGTAAAGTGAAGAATATTAACTAACTAAATTGTGTTAATTATACTAAAATTTATTTTTAGGGCTAATTAATTAGTTAATGGAATTACTAATATTAGTTAGATGTAAATAAAACTAAAACTCCAATCGTGTTTTACTTCAGAAGGGCTTATCCCATTCATTCCTTCCCCTTGCGTGTTCTAATGTCCAGGTTTTGTGCGATAATAAAATAAAACACAACTTTTATTAACTTTTCTTTATTTAATATAAGCAAATTTGAGAACAATAGACAAATCAATTTCTTCAAATTAATGTCAATTCTCCTTCTCGCCTACAGCGACAGATGGCGCCATCACCGCACGCTCTCCCTTTCAAGCAAGAATCAAGTTGTATTTCAGCTTGACAGTTCAAATGACTTCTCCAAGCTTGCTGCAATCTTAAAATGAATTGAACTGTCAAGCTTGTATTAATACGTCAAATTCAAAGAAATGTCAAGCTTGATTTAAGCTTATGTGCTGTCTGGGCGCGCGGCTGTTGATTTAACGGTCTGCAGTTTTGTTCGGTTTCCTACAGGTAGAATTTGAATACACGTTATTCATACGAGATGTTCGCAGTGCCGTAGCGTAGGTGGGGCGGATGGGGTGCTCGCCCCGTCCAGAAATTTTTTGCGGGTGGCAAAACCCATATAGTTGAGTTATTTATTTTAAAGAGATTCAAATGATATTTTTTAATCTTTATATATATATATATATATATATATATATATATATAAATAAAACACTGAACATGGTAGAAGGTGGAAGCGTTACGGTCCCACGTTCGGGCCTAGCTCGCGGCTATCGGTCTAACGGTCTGCAGTTTTGTTCGGTTTCCTACAGATAGAATTCGAATACACATTATTCATACGGGATTTTCGCAGTGGCGTAGCGTAGGTGGGGCGCTCGCCCCGTGCAGAAAATTTTTGCGGTCGGCAAAACCCCTATCGTTGACTTATTTATTTTAAAGGGATTAAAATTACATTTTTTAATTTATATATATATATATATATATAAATAAATAAATAAATAAATAAATAAGACAGTGAACATGGTAGATGGTGGAAGTGTTTCGGGCCTACCGCGCGGCTGTCGATCTAACGGTCTGCAAAAAAAAAAACTTTTCGAAATGTCGCCCCAATGCGGTGCTTATCATTGCTTGAAGTATCTGTATCAGGCAGCCCCTGTTTACAGAAAAACTAAACGATAATCCCTCTATGCATACCCAACAAGATTTTCAAAAGAATTACAAGACATCTAACAGGTTGTTTATATATATATATATATATATATAAACATTTTTAAAATGTCATTTTAATCTCTTTAAAAAAGTCAACGATAGGGATTTTGCCGTTTTCTGCACGGGACGAGCGCCCCACCAACGCTACGCCACTGCGAACATCCCGTAGGATAACGTGTATTCAAATTCTACCTGTAGGAAACCGAACAAAACTGCAGACCGTTAGATCGACATTCGCGCGGTAAGCCGGAACGTGGGACCGTAACACTTCCACCATCTACCATGTTCAGTGTCGCATTTACTTACTTATTTATTTATTTATATATCTATGTATATAAATAAAATTAGATTTTTGTCTGTACATTCTTGGAATTCAAAAATTTTGCGATTTCTATCCGTTTCAAGCACCCGGGAATCCGATGGGACCCTCAAAAAAAAGTTTGTCTGTCTGTCATTCTGTCATTCTGTCATTCTGTCCGTGACGCTTTTTTTGTTTAAGCATCACGTGAAAACGACTGAAGCGAATGATATAAAATTTGGTGTCATGATAGGTGGTCACTCAACTTAAAACATAGGCGTCCAATTTTTAAAAAATCCTGATTGGATTTTGAGATTTTGCGAAAATCCTTTCAAACTGCGTAAATTTGTATTCAAGCATCACGTAAAAACGACTGAAGCGAATGATATGAAATTGAGTGACATGATAGGTGGTCACTCAACTTAAAACATAGGCGTCAATTTTTTTAAAAATCTTGATTAGGTTTTCAGATTTTGCGAAAATCATTTCAAACAGCGTAAATTTCTGTTCAAGCATCACGCAAAAACGACTGAAGCGAATGATATGAAATTGGGTGTCATGATAGGTGGTCACTCAACTTAAAACATAGGCGTCCAATTTTTAAAAAATCCTGATTGGATTTTGAGATTTTGCGAAAATCCTTTCAAACTGCGTAAATTTGTGTTCAAGCATCACGTAAAAACGACTGAAGCGAATGATATGAAATTGGGTGTCATGACAGGGGGTCACTCAACTTAAAACATAGGCGTCGAATTTTTAAAAAATCTAGATTGGATTTTGAGATTTTGCGAAAATCATTTCAAACTGCGTAAATTTGTGTTCGCAAATCACGTAATAACTGCAAAGGTGTAAAAATGATATTTGGTGAAATGATAGGTGGTCACTCACCTTAAACTATAAGCATCTAATTAAAAAAATTGATCAGATTTCGAGATTTTGCGAAAATCGTTTAAAACTGAGTGAATCTTTGTTTCCGCATTAAGTAATAATGACTAAAGCGAATGATATGAAATTTGGTCACATGATAGATGGTTGCTCAACATAAACTATAGGTGTCCAATTTTTTAAACATTTTCATTAGGTTTTGAGATTTTGTGAAAATTCTCTCAAAATACGCTTATATTTCTTCAAACATCACGTAATACTGACTAATACGAATGATACGAAATTTAGTGATAGGATAGGTAGTTGCTAATCTTAATTTATAGGCGTTGAAATTTTAAAATATATTGATTACATTTTGAGATTTTGCGAAAATCGTTTTAAAATGCTGAAATTTTGTTCCAGCATCACGAAATAAAGACTGCAGGGAATGGAACGAAATTGGGTGACAGGATAGGTTGTCACTCAACTTAAATTCTAGTCTTCAAAATTTTTCAAAAATGTTGATTAGATTTTGAGATTTTGCGAAAATTATTTCAATATGCGTCAATATTCGTTCGCGCATCACATAATTACGACCAAAGCGAATGAAATGATGTTACTTAGTTACTCTCTAACCTGTAATATTTTAACAATACATAAAAATTATAACTTCGATTTCTTTACTTTGGCAACATACTACATCCATTCTGTGTACTCCTACAATGCTGACGAAAGTTCTTGCTTTTTGGAAATTTGCATTCACTAACCCGTCAAAGACGGGTACTTCAGCTAGTATATATATATATATATAAAGATTAAAAAATGTCATTTCAATTTTTTAAATAAATAACTCAACGATAAGGGTTTTGCCGCCCGCAAAAATTTTCTGCACGGGGCGAGCGCCCCATCCGTCCTACCTACGCTACGCCCTTGCGAACATCCCGTATACTAACATGAATTCAAATTCTATCTGTAGGAAACCGAACAAAACTGCAGACAGTTAGATCGATAGCCACGCGGTAGGCCCGAACGTGGGACCGTAACGCTTCCACCATCTACCATGTTCAGTGTCTTATTTACTTATTTATTTATTTATTTACTGCAGTATAATTTGTTTAGATAACTGAGCCCATGCTCCAGAAAAATTTCATATTTTTATTTATTATTTTTTTAATCTGTTAGAGTAATTTTAAACAATTTAACTTAGCTCCTGAATAATGTGCATAGAGAATTTTCCTCTTTTCTTTTTACTAATACACCTAAGCAGTAGGGTGGAGGGCTTGGCCGGAGGACATTTTAAGGGGTTCTAAGGCATATTCATGTTTCATCTGGAGAAAATCACCCAAAACTCCATGAAATTTTAATCTTTTTAAAATAAATTAACCATAGGCGTTATACTTCCTCTAGAAATTTTATGCCCGGGTCGGGCGCCCCCCCCCCTTACGCCACGCCACTGCGAACATCTCCCACTTCCGACACCCATAACATTTTATTTCTGATTGAAATAAAACGCACCATGTCACGAAACTTTGAAAAGCGAAAGTAATACAAAAGTAGTTTTTCTTTTAAATATTTCAAAATGAAAATTGGCCTAAAAATTGGATTGTTTCTTATCTTAAATATTCTCCGACGAATGAATCAGGAGTCTCTGAAAGGGGAGGGTCACTGGCTCCCTGACAGGGGGCACGTGCACCCCCCTCCCCTGGATCCCCTGCTGGCGCCTACTTTGATTATTAGAATATTTCGTTAAAACACAAAAAGATTAAAGTTTACCCTTGCCATATGTATACTAAACCAAAACCTATTAATGCGAACCAATGGCGTAGCCAGAATCTTTTCATGGGGGGGGGGGGGGATTACGACTACTGCAACTCACATTTGTGTATAAGTGTGTGAGATAAGGGAGCGAAGAATATGCATTTTGTATGGCAAAAAATTCCTCATCGGAGGGGGGGTGACCCCTACGCCCCCTTGACTACGCCACTTACACGAACATAGGTATACACGGAAGTATAGGCAGAATAAAATAAATAGAAACTTTGGAGAAAAAACACACATAAAATGTAACATATAATACGTTACGATCGTTTCGACCAAACAATTCTTTCGGTATTCATCAAAGACCTTCGTCTCGCGCAGTGGCGTAGCCAGGATTTTATTTCGGGGTGGGCTGGATATCAAATTTAAAGCTAAAGTTCAATTGTAAGCTAAATATCAAATTGTAAGCTAAGTAAAGGGTCCCATTAAGCTAAGTAAAGGGTCCCGGAGGGGCAGCAGCCCCCCTCTGGCTGGCTACGTCCCTGCGTCTCGGACTTTGTCTGATGAAGACCGAAAAAATTTTTTGGTCGAAGCGATCGTAACTATTATAAGTTACATTTTATGTTTTTTTTTCACAAAGTTTTTATTTATTTTATCGTTTAACCCCAGTATTTTGATTGTTTTTTACGTATAGGGAGAATGCTGTATTAATATATATTAAAATATGTAGTAGTTACGAAAAACAAGTCTTTAAAAAGTATTACAGTCTTTTGAAGATTCAAATAAAACATTAATTAGTATATTTATTTATTATTAATTTATTACATGTAGAAGAAGCTCCTAAAAGCATTAACCAACTAACAATTTCTTAAATATTTTTTCAATATGTGCATGTATGAAGAAACCTTTCAAAATATTTATAGATAAAGATACATTGTGTTTAAACAAAAAATTTAAAAATCAAGCATTTTTGACAGTTTTAATGCCCTTTTAATTGTATGAACTGGCCCTTTAAATCGCTCTGTTCTGGACATAACACCAGCGCCACGGTGGAGGGAATGCCAACTACCGCGTATACGCGTTTTTAGACCCGTTTTGATAGCCGGGGAATATCCCTGTTAGCCATGGAAGGGGAAAATCAGTCTTTGTATTTGAGGTATTTGAGTAGCATCAGTATGTTTCGCTATCCGTTGCTGACTAGTAAGGGTGTTGCATCGGGTTGCCATTAAAGGGAGTAATCGACTCCATGGTTCCAGGTTGCCATGGAGACAGACGAATTATGCTCTCTTTGGAGTGAGTGGCAACGGCGAAAGGAAGAAGGAACGTAAGAAAAAATAGAACAGCTTGCAGCAGTTATTGTTATGCCTTATATTTAGATTTGATTTGTGTGTTTAGAATTTAGAAATGCGGTTTTACTTGTAAATAAATGTTATTAGTGAAAAGAACTTCTTATTTGTCATAATCAATTCGGCCGTCTCATTTATTTAGATTAAATGAGTAGTTTTTTCTCCAGTCGCCGACAGATATATATTTTTAATTCCATCTCTTTGGGATGTTTGGTGACATTTTTAATTGGCGCCCCCGGGTGGGCGGCCTGGATTGAAACGGCATTAAGAAGCCAAGAAAGGTATGATTATTTAGAATATAATAGATTTAGATGGAAGATTTATTATTACTGATTTACTGTTATTGAACATTTATAGATTTATTATTACTGATTTACTGTTATTGAACATTTATATTTAGTACTAGTAGAAATGGATATTTTGAAAAGAAATAAAACGGCTCATAGAGCTTCATTTACTAGGGCATATTATAAATTAGAAAGTACATTAAATGATGATAGCGTCGATTATGATGAAATAGAAATTTGTTTAGGCTTATTTAAACAGAAGGCAGAAACTTTAGAAATAACTCATAACAGTTATTTAGATAGTTTAAAGGATGAAAAGGAATTTGAAACAGAATTTACTACGGTTGAAGAGTATCGGGAAAAAGCTTATTCAGATAAAAGCTAAACGTGTGTTGGATAACGTTAAAAAGATTGCGATTGAAAATAAGACTTCCGATAATAATTCTCAGTTACAAAATGATAGAACTCCGAAAACTTTGTGTACACGGCTCCCCTAAGTGGAACTTTATAAATTCGGTGGAGATTTAAAGGACTGGTTGACATTTTGGAACCAATTTAAAAATATACATGAAAATGTAAATTTAACGAATGCAGATAAATATCATTATTTAATTCAGTCAACTAAAATTAGATCCGAAGCTAGAGAAATAGTGGAATCGTCCCCAGTGACAGAGGAAAATTATTCTTTAGCTCTAGAAAGCTTAAGAGAAAGATATGGAAGAGAAGATTTATTAATAGATTTTTATGTTAGGGAGCTGTTAAAGCTTGTTTTGAACAACGCGAATAGGAATAAAAGTGATTCTTTGAGTTGCTTATATAATAGGTTATCTACTCAATTGAGAGCACTAAGCTCCTTAGGAGTTACATCTGAAATGTGTGGGGTAATATTATATCCTCTCGTTGAAAGTTCACTACCAGTGAATGTTTTACGTTCATTCGAACGACAAAGAAAAATTATAGAAAGTGAACACAAATTGTCGAGTCTTGATGCTATAGTTTATTTTTTGAAGAATGAGGTACAATCCGAGGAAAAAATAAAATTAAATAGAACAGACATATTTCATCCCCAATCAGAGAAAAAGACAGTGACGTCACCGAAAGATCACAAGAATTCGGTATCGAATTTAATTAGTCATAATTCGAATGATGATACATTGTGCATGTTTTGTTTAAAAAATCACGCGACTCGATTTTGTAAGAAAGCCTATTTTATTCCTTTGAATGAAAAACTGTCTGAAGTTAAAAGAAAAGGTTTGTGCCACGTCTGTTTAACTAAAGGACATTTGGCTAAATCCTGTCCATCCAGTATAAAGTGTCATATCTGTTCTAAAAGACATTTGAAGTTTATGCGCCCTAGTTTAGAGTCTAATCAAACGGGTGAAGTACCAAAAGAAAATAATGAAAATAAAGAAAACAGCACAGACACTTTTTACTTTGACTCTCGTCTGCGAGTGTGAATCCGTTATGAATAACAGGCCTTTAACATACTTATCAGAAGAACCCGATTTTAAAGCTTCAACACCTTCATCATTCCTACAAGATCTCCCTTCAAATGATATGCCCGATCTGGACAAAATTGACAAGATCAATATCAATAAAAGATACAGATATGTTCAGAGACTGAGAGAAACGTTAAAAGAAAGATTTCGACATGAATACTTAGGGTTCTTGAGGTCCTCCATTCCTAAGAAACTCGACCAAATTAAAGTTGGAGATGTTGTCCTAATTGGTAGGGAAGATAAAAAACGACTTTACTGGCCCTTGGGTCGAGTGATCGAACTTTTTCCTGGAAGAGATGGACGTGTCAGACTAGTGAAGTTAAAAACATCCAAAGGAACTCTACTCACACCTATCCAAAGATTATATCCTTTAGAGGTCACTGAAACCACGAGTGTTCCGACCAATGACTAGATCTTGATTTAGACTCTTTTACATATTGAACACTTTTAGGACTCTAATTTTAAAATTTTACATCTCATTATTGTTATATATTAATTTGTGTTTTAGTTTTGAATATTTTAATTGTATGTTTATGAAATGTTCAGTATTTTTCAGTTTTCTTTAATGTTTAGTTTTTGTTGAGTTTTCTCCTAAGAGTACAAAAACTCAAGTGGGGAGAATGTTGCATCGGGTTGCCATTCAAGCGAGTAACCGACTCCATGGTTACAGGTTGCCATGGAGACAGACGAATTATACTCTCTTTGGAGTGAGTGGCAACGGCGAAAGGAAGAAGGAACGTAAGAAAAAATAGAACAGCTTGCAGCAGTTATTGTTATGCCTTATATTTAGATTTGATTTGTGTGTTTAGAATTTAGAAATGCGGTTTTACTTGTAAATAAATGTTATTAGTGAAAAGAACTTCTTATTTGTCATAATCAATTCGGCCGTCTCATTTATTTAGATTAAATGAGTAGTTTTTTCTCCAGTCGCCGACAGATATATATTTTTAATTCCATCTCTTTGGGATGTTTGGTGACAAAGGGGGTTGCATTTCGCATGTGCCGAATGGTCTCCTTTTGATGAAGTTTGAAAGATCCGTATGCTTCGTTTTTGTTACTGATGACGCAATATCACATAGTTACAGTAACTGCTGCTCTATTACGATATGGGATTAGACATGGCGTCTGTTTTATACAATGCGGGTATATAGTGTGTTATGCGTTGGTGCCAATATCAGATATTTTGGGGGGGGGCATGGTGGGAGAAATGGGGGTGTTCTTGCAATTGTAGAGCAATATCTATAATAATAGAAGCACGTTAGTAAGGGGTGCTCGTGCTTTCTGACATTTTAGTACTAAATAGTCGTGTAATCAGGTTTATTTTTCAGGATGGTCCCGAAGGATTGAGAACTTATTTTTTTAAATGCTTGAGCTAGAACCGAAATATGAGTATTAAATAACAAGTTTTTTAACCCATTCGTGCCTGGATATTTTTGCGACTTTCTTCGATTTTTGCTAACACCAGCAGTAATTGATAAATTTCTGATGTCAACTTTTTGAACAAGGGATGATTTCATTTAAAATCATTGCGTATAAAAATTGAAATGTCAACATCCTACTTGGCCATATTAAAATATTTTATGGAATTGAGGTTCAATACTCGCGAATAATGGCTAGGAAAAATAAATAACGTTTTCGACTGATAGTGAAAATGCCGTCCCAAAAAAGGGACGTTAGGCATAAATGGGTTAAATAAGCCTTAAAATAACATTTTTATAAAGTAAACGAATTCACGAATTTTTATTATTTAACCGTTTGACTGCTATGCAGCGCTATGGCGCTTTTGGAATGTACACCCTCCAAAAGAAGCATTCGAGCAAGAGAGAAATTTCCTACGTTGGTTCCGTATATTAAAATTCATTTATCATAGAATATGAGTTAGGCTATGCATAAATATGACATTCCATATTTCTGTTAAGTTGTGCGTTTTTCAAAAACTCAATTATTTTTCACAAATCTAAAATAGCAAATTTCTCTCTTGCTCGAATACTTTTATTGGAGGGTGTATGAGGATTTTGATGGATAGCAGTCAAACGGTTAAAATGTTATTTGGAAATTTGAAAAAAATATCAGGCATGTAAATTTAAAATACATTTTTTAAAGTTATCGTTTCGTTTTAAACAAAAATTTCGAGAGGGACTCGGGTTTTCTATGCCCACCCCTGCGTACGCCACTGGTATTAAAATACTTCAAAAAAGATTAGTATGTTTTTAACCCATTTGTGCCCAGATATTTTTGCGACTTTCTTCGATTTTTGCCAATACCAGCAATAATAGCTAAATTTCTGATGTCAACTTCTTGGACAAGGGATGATTTCTTTTAAAATCATTATGTATAAAAATTGAAATGTGAGCATCCTACTGGGTCATGTTAAATTATTTTGTGGAGTTGAGGTTCAATACTCCTGAATAAAGGCTAGAAAAAATAAATAACGTTTTCGTCTGATGGCGAAAATGCCGTCCCGAAAAAGGGACGCTAGGCATAAATGTTGACGCCTAAGGGGGAGGGGGTCGACTTGACACCCATCTTTCAAGAATCCGCGCTCAGATGCAACACTAGGCGCAGGCTTTCCGTTATACTTTTTATGATGAGAATGAACAGCTTAAACCAGCGTTCAGAATTAAAAAAGGGGAAGGGGGACTATGGGGGGACAGCATGTTTTGGGAAGACTTCTATGGGCGCTATCTGAGTTATTCGGATAACTTAATATTGTATAAAACAATACATTTGCATAAAAACATCTATTCATCGGAGAAAATAAGCTCTAGATACAACTCTTACGCTTTAACCCATTTGTGCCTGGATATTTTTGCGACTTTCTTCGATTTTTACTGATAACAGAAATAATAGATAAATTTCTGATGTCAACTTCTTAAACAAGGAATGATTTATTTTAAAGTCATTTTGCATAATAATCGAAATATCAACATCCTACTTGGTCATGTTAAAATATTGTGCGGAGTTGAGGCTCAATACTCATGAATAAAGGCTAGGAAAAATAAATAACGTTTTCGACTAATAACGAAAATGCCGTCCCAAAAAAGGGACGCTAGGCATAAATGGGTTAAAGTAAAAAAATAATGTATTATATTTTTATTTGTTTTTAAACCAAAAGAAATGTAATTGCAGGTAGTATTTTAAACATTCGTAATCGCACGTAATGCTACATTCAGTGGCGTAACTAGGATTTTATTTCAGGAGGGGTGTGTTTCTGTATCAAATTGCTAACTAAATATCACTTGTAAATAAATATCCCATGGTAAGCTAAGTAAAGGGTCAGATTTAGGAAAGGAGGGCTGCAGCCTCCCCCTTCCTCTAGATACGCGCCCGGCTATAAGACTTGTTTCTCTCGTTAGAACTAGTAACGAAAGTAACGAGTAACGAATACTTAGTAACAGATAGTCAGTTTAGAGTAACGAATGTATACGGATATTAATATTTTCGTTACTTTTACAGCACTAGAAAATGATGATTAGAATTCCAACAATGTGAGTCAATAGAAGATTTCGAAAGCTCGTGATTAGAAAAAAGTCTCTTATGCTCTTTGAGCCCAAATTTGAGAGCTCTTCTGGTGTGACCAATGTAGCCCAAAGCACAAGATCCAGAAGGAATAAAATAAACACCCCAACGATTCTCAGTAGGAATAGGATCTTTAAGGGAAGAAAATTTAAGTTTATTTACAGGTTTAAAAATGACTTTGAAACTGAAATTTTTTAGAAGTACTGAAACTCTCTTTATAATCAAGTGTGAGAAACCAGTACTGAGGAGTGATATATCAACTTACCTTCGTGGCAAAAATCAACCAACCTCCATAGAGTTAGAAAGCACTATTCCGAGGATTGACATTCCTGAATCTGGAATAGGTGTGAGAATTCAAAAGCCCTCTCCGGGAAAGAGAGCATCACTCTAAGGAAAGGTTGACAGCACGCCATCTCTTAAAGACTTAAAGAGTAGACCGCTCTAACAAAGAGTGAGCTATGACCATTTTTAAGAGTGACCAGAACTTTTTATAGGGTGATTTATTCAAGGCCATATCCAGGGGATCCGGAAATCCCCCTGGATAACGCCCCTAGAAAAAAAAATCGATTTTTATTAATTAAATAATATAAATCATAATGTCTTTTTGTGAAAAATAAAATTCTGTTTTTAAATCGTTTGGACCCTGCCAAAGTTTTTTTCTGGGTACAACCCTGGATTTATTCTCTGAATAAATCCAGGCAATGTCTTGCTTCTGGCTATCACTATTTTAGGGTAATTTAAAAAAAATCTTTTAAGATATCTGATAATAACAGTATACGGATTAATATATATTTCTTAAATATTTGTCTAATATAACAGATATTTTGTATGTAAAGCAACATTTAACCAATGCTGTAAATTTATTAAAAATAAAAATTAGTATTGGAAATTCAGTATTTAGCCAATATCTAGCAAAAATTTTACCAATTTTAATACAAATTTTAAAATGCTCGAAATGTGTATACAGCATTCGGTGTATCTTAGAAGTATTTCTAATATTATTCAATAATTACTATCAAATATTTAAATTTACATAATGGGTGACTGCATTGGAAATAAAAACCTTTTCCAATATTGGTAAAAATTAGCATTTAGTCCCAATATAGTCTCAAAATAATCTTTTTTCTATTCAGTTTAAACAACCATACAAAATATAAACACAATGTTAGGCACAAATTGGAATATTTCTGAAGTAGTCCTAAAAGGAATAAACTTTGTATTAATTCAATATTGTTACGAATTTTCGGGGCTACCCGCTGCTCTGGAGCTTAAAAGTGGTTTAAAATTCGTATTCTACGCTTCAAATACATAAATTTCAAAATCGGCCAATTAGAACCGGAGATATGGAGGCTTCAGTTTCCCTGTTCTTTTTTTTCTATGGGTTTCTAGAAATCTCGAGAAATATTGGTCCTAGGGCTTAGATCTCTTCCCTTTGGGGGACATATTTTTGGCGCCAAATTTGGCAATATTTCGCCAAAAGTCGCCAAGCTTGGCGACATTTTGGTCATTTGGCGCGATTTTCCCTATGGGGCCTGTAAAGCTGCTTTTGCTGCATTAAAAACACCTAATAACCTAACATTTCTCTTCTATGACGTAATCAATATTCTCGCTTTATCTAGAATCTTCGTGAAATAGGCTTTTCTGGAGGCTTCTTGTACCTCCTGCGTCGGCTATAAATAGAAGTGCCTTTAAAGCCCCAGTTCAGTGCGAGTTGAAAGTTCAGAGTGAGAGAGCGCCCGTATTGTGAAAGCTCTCTGAGCGAGTACGCTTGCTTTGTGACTTGATAGTGCTATAGAAGCTGTGTTTTGGCTTGGTTTTTGAAGCTTTGAATTTAAGTGCTGTGTGTAAATTCTTCACTGCTGAGTCTTGAGGGACTGTTAGTGTTATCCCTCGAATATTTCCACTGAAGTTTTACCTGTGGATGTGTTTTATTTTATGTGAGAATTACAGCATTTGTGAAAGCTTCTGATCTTAGCGGATTGTTAAAAGCACGTTACTGTTAGATTGTGCTTGTGAATTGTGTACAGCTGATTGTTCTTCGAAGTTCTAGTAGCAATAAAGTTTGTGTTCCATCCTGACAAGTGACTTTTTACTTGAACTTTTTACACCAACTGGACTTTAGAATGACGAACCCCGGAAATAAGCAGAGTAGTTCCGCAACAATATTGTGAAAAAATTGAAACCAAAAATCAATATTGTACAAAGCAGCAAATTAATATTTAGCCCAAATACATGTAAAATGTATCCACAATTTTGTGGATATACATTGAAAATATATCCAATATATTTCCAGTATTGATTAATAATTACTTTTAGATGATTTTGTTCTAATTTTAAATTTTTTAGTTATTATTTACCAAATACTATGATAACAATAAAAAAACTAATATTGGTAAACGTAGCAAGTAAATATTTACTTATTATATTGTCAAAATGATAGAATTTTATTAAATTCAAATTAAATGTGTTTTAAAAGTATCTACAAAATCGCATATATATTGCAAATACCCAAGCAATGTTGTGTATATTCATTTTCCGGCTATTATGGATAACTATTTCATGTCCAGAATGATTCATAACAGTCGAGAAATAGATACTGGTTAAAGAAAATTCTTTCTTTAATTCCTGTAAAATGTTAACTGAAAATACAAAACTTGCTGTACTTTAACTACCAACGTCTGACGTGGATTTATAAGCTGTTCCTCCTAAACAAGCACACAAATCCGAATACATGTTCCAACACAACTTTACTACCAACTTATTCTGAAACTGAATACGTCAAAAGGGGCACAAACATCCATTTTAATAATCAGATGATTACACCATTAAAATGCCCCCCACCCCAACCCCAAAGTTCCATTCAATTATTAAAATGAATCTCTGTAAACTCTTGATATATTTACTTTCAAAATTGAGTTAATACTTTATATTATCTCAATATTGTGAAAAAATTGAAACCAAAAATCGATATTGTACAAAGCAGCAAATTAATACTCGGCCGAAATACATTTATCCACAATTTTGTGGATATGCATTAAAAATATATCCAATATACTTCTAGTTTTGATAAATAATTACTTTTAGCAAGGCCGTACCCAGAGGTTTGGTCCTATGGGTCCGGACCCGCTTCCCTCGAAATTATTACATTATATCAGTTACGTAGCCAGAAATTTTTCATGGAGGGGGGGGGGGTGCGACTACCGCAACTCACGTATATGTGTGATAAGGGAGTGAAGAATATACATTTTCTATGGCAAAAAATTCCTTATAGGGAGTTGTGATCCCCTATCTCCCCCCCCTTGGCTACGCCACTGCATTATATATACATTTATTTATATGTGTGTGAGAGTATATTTATATATAAGATGATAATAAGTCAGACCCCCGAAATGTCGGAGCCCCTTCGAAATAATTTTCTGGGTACGGCCATGACTTTTAGATAATTTTGTTCTAATTCTAATTTTTTTTTTTAGTTATTATTTACCAAATACTATGATAACAATAAAAAAACTAATATTGGTAAAAAGTAGCAAGTAAATATTTACTTATTATATTGTCAAAATTATAGAACTTTATTAAATTCAAATTAAAAATCAAATTAAATAATTTTCAAATTAAATTTCAAATTGTTTTAAAAGTATCGACAAAATCGCATATATATTGCAAATACACAAGCAGTGTTGTGGATATTCATTTCCCGGCTATTATGGATAACTATTTCATCTCCAGAATGATTCAAAACCGTCGAGAAATAGATAGTGGTTAAAGAAAATTCTTTCTTTGATTCCTGTAAAATTTTAACTGAAAATACAAAACTTGCTGTACTTTAACTACCAACTTATTCTCAAACTAAATACGTCAAAAGGGGCACAAACATCCTTTTTAATAATCAGATGATTACACGTACCCCACCCTACCCCCACAGTTCCATTCCATTTCTAAAACGAATCTCTGTAAACTCTTGATTTATTTACTTTCAGAATAAGTTGATACTTTATGTATATCATGTTTTGTTTTATTAGTCAGTCCGTAACAGAAATGAAGTGAAAGTTTCAAAATGCTTGGGCCGATATGAATATCCATTGAGCTTTATAAAATCCATTAGCAAAGAAAAATTTATAGGAATTTTCCTTATCAGAAGTACTAGTACTTCATTTCAGGAAATCTGTGATCAGAATTCAGCAGGAATGGAAGTAAAAGTTTAGGATATTTTTTCACACATACAGAATATTGGGATAATCCTTACTACATGACAAGGTGGTCACAAATATTTGATGTACAATATTTTATGTTTCCCTGTCGATATAAAAATTTAATAATTCTTGAAAGCTGCTTTTTTTTACCTGCAACACATTTTAGAAGCATTTTTGGTTATACATAGCATTAACAAATATAGAGAAACCTTTCATGATAATATACTTATACAAGACCAAAACAATATTAATAATTTTGAATTATAAATAGAGTTTTAAACATAACTTATTAAAACTTTATTTCAACTGACCAATGTTTCTCTTTTTTAATAAATAAGAAATTGGGACAATGTTATCAAACAAAAAATAAGTTGTAAATAATTTTCAGCCATTTACTGTACAAATGCAAAAATCCTGAAATACAAAATTCATTTGCAATAGTAATTTTAAACGACACTCAATGACATGAGCTACCCACTTTCTTAAAAACCAAACCGAAATAAACTAATGTTGTTATTGTGTCCATGGATAGACGACACTACCCATGGAAAGAGGGGTGCCATTGCCCCCCGAGGGGGTTTCTCTTCTACTTGCTGGTCCCTAATTTTGAACCAATTCCAGATGAGGGACCAACCTCCACCTGAAATCGGCATCCCCAGAGGTATCGTTTAACAACTTGGAGGACGTTGGAGCCACGACGGATTTTACGTGCACCAGCTAAATAAACTAATAGTTGGGTCATTTAAAATCTGCTCAATATATCATGTTTAGAACATCTCAACATATCATGTTATACCTCAGCATACCATGTTTGTAAATTCAAGAGATTAACTAATTTTTATGTATTTTTTCAAAAAAAGGAATAAAATATTTTTAAGGTGGGAAAAACTTACTTTTTTCCGAAAAGGCTTTAAAAATATTTCTGAATCGGCCTTTTTATTTATGAAATGCAAATTTTTTCTCTCCCAGAAGATTGGCGAAATATGTAAACAGTATAAATCAAAATTATTTCACATTTCCTAATATTGCCCCTTAGGAAAAATTCCCTAACATTTTTGTTGTAGTGAACCATAATAACCTCTATAGGTGCATTTTGGAAGGGATTTACAGAAATTAAGAAATTTCATGTTTTTGTGAACCTCCCCAAAAGAAAAATACTTACTCTCTGCCTAATTTATACATATCTCGAAAGAAGCCATTTCCTAATTTTAATAATATATATGCAGATTTATTTCTTTATTTTCAAGTGTTATTTTTTTTTAAGCTTCACTTTTGCAGCAACTACAACACACTTTATACATTCAATACTTCTAATTGAAAAATAAATCGTTTAATATAAATTTTATGCAGGATTATTATATTATTCAGTATAGATTTAGAACAAGAGTTGAAGAAGAAAACAGGAAAATCTGCAAGTTTTTAGCAAGTTGGAATAAAATTCGAAAAAGCCTAAACACTCACACACGCAAGACTTTTTAAAATGTTCTAGTAAGTAAATATAAACGAAGTATTTAAGACTTTACAATAAAACAAAAACTTTGAGTGATGAAACTTCCTAGTCCAGAACATCCTTCAAACTGTAAATAACTTTAGTTCATCACTAACTAACAGCTAAAAAAATACAAACAATTACAGAGCTGCAAAAGTAAAAAAAGCCTGTGAAGTGGGAAAAAGTGGAAGATAACATTTTATTTATACGCCAAAGGATGCAGGTTTGAATTATATATAAAAACAATGGCAGTGAATTATTTATTTTGCTTAATAGCTTCAATAAGGTTTACAATGATTTAATAATATACAAAATATCCGAAAGCCAATTGATCATCAGTGTTACAATTCCAAGTCCACTTAATGTTTTTTATTTTTCCCCATTTCATAGCTAGGGTTTCTCGTAACATCATCTAGAAGATAAAATTTATGACTTTAATAATAAGTAATAGCTAAATTAATATAATAAAAGTTAAAACATAACTGCCAATCTACCTTTAAAAAAATCAAGGTAAAGTGGGAAAAGCCAAAGATTCCTTTTTTCGCAACTTAAAAAAAAGAATTTCATGATCATTGAAGTATTTAAAATCCACAAAACTTTCACACTCTCTACTACTCCAAATTATGAGAAACAAAGGTTTTTAAAGAAAAATTAATTTGTACACTGATTTAACTTTTAAAATTTGCATTTATTTTGTTCTTATATAAGTGCAGCTAAACAGAATTCATGATATATACAGTATGTCCCCAAAAAGTGGTAAGGGGCTTCAATTGTTTATCTATTAGAGATAAGTGGGCAATGTAAATTGAAGAAATGCTCAAAATATGGTCGATAATTAGATTCCGTTGAGAAAAAAATACTCTCGTTCATTTACAAAAATTTTTATACGGCCCCCGTGCAAAAAGAATTCCAATCAGCAAAATGTGCCCCATACACTAACGAGGTGATGTACCAAATTTAAGCCTTTCATCACACAGCATCTCAGAAATATTTTTAAAGAGAAATGATCAGGGACTATGATTTTGAATGTAAACGTTTATTGCTCAAGTGAGGGAAAAAAAAAAGAATTTCCTTCATATTTGCTGTACGACCCCTGAAATGAGATCCTTTAACTTTTTGTTTTTTTACCTTCCAGAGCCATTGAAAGTAGTTTAAGTCAGCATTATATTTATCTTCACATCTCTGACACTTTTAAGGATATAATTATCAAAATTTGTATGCCACCTGATTAGTGTATGGCGTACATTTTACTAATTGAGATTTTTTTTGTACGAGAGACATATACAAATTTAAAAAGTAACTTTTTGAAAATTACCGAGAATATTTTTTGTATCGAAATCTTTTTTCTGACCTTATTTTGAACATTTTTTAAAGCTAGAATTACTTATCTCTAATAGATAAAGAATTAAAGCCCATTACCACATTTTTTGGACACAATGTATATTTAGAAAAAAACAAGATAATAATCTCATGGAAGAATGGAAGCTAAATAAAAATATATTAATTTTATTTGTTTATTATTTAAGAAGAATTTAAAATTTGTAGTAAACATTTTCAAGTACGATTTTGAAATTGTTTTTGATAGATTGAACAATTTTGAACAATTTACAGACATCAAAAAAGTCCAGTGGCAGCTTTAAAAAAATTCAGCCTGAAACTGCCAAATATGTTTGAAATTAGAAAAAAAAAACCTTCTATCATTAATATGAAAAAAATGTTAATACTGAAAATCAATCATTTAAACCAGTGGTTCCCAACTTTTTGCTGGACCCCGCCTCCTTTCTAAGGGAAAAAAAAAATCAACTCTCCCTAGTACATAATAGTTTACTTTAAATGAAATATTAAAATATTGTTGCAAATTACTTCGCCTAAATTATCTGTATCTATCTTTTAAAAATCACAATGTAGAAATGCATAAAAGTGTATAAATTTAATCCTTTTGTCTTATCCCAGGGGCTCAACAAACACTTTCCAGCACTCATGTTCTATCAGAAACATGCTGATACATAAACTGTGTGATAACCTACAGTATATTTATCTCTGCAACTGTACGTGACATGTCTCACTGTCAGTCTACTCTAAACTAAACCAATATACCTAATGCTAGATTTAAAATGCTTCATTACACAATAAAAGGATATTTTATAAAGCTGGATAAAATATTAATTCATGAAAATGGGTATTTTCAAATTATTTTATTGTGCTGTTTTCCTATATATGTATGGCACAGCCAGCCTTCTTTGCTTCCTCAATGTCCTCTTTTTGCATTTGCATCTTTGTATCTGCTGCTAATAGCATGGACAGTTCCAGTGCCCCCTGGTGGCCGATTTCATCCTCTTTGGGAATCTATGGTTTAAACGTTAATATTAAAAATAAACCTTCACGTAGGAAGACTGAAAAAGGTTCAAAATTATATATAGGAAGAGCTGGCAGCTATGTCAACTAGAATTGTGTTTAATACATAAAAAATAAAATTAGTATTCTCTGCAGAATTATTAGGATCAAATTTAAAACCATCCCAAGTGAACCACAATCAAACACATTCAACTATGTGATGAATTTACAGAGGGACAAATCAGTAGAATTTTTCATTTGACCAAGGCAATAAAGTCACCTATGATTTTGGTTACAGTTTCAGTGAAATTGACGAATGATTTTATAATATAAAGTATTTACATCTAGATACATTTTGAAGCTGCACAAAAGCATACTGAAAAAGTTTGTTTGGTAATAATAAATGCTCTTAAGTAGCATTTGCATATAATATAACCTTTTGAAAATGAGAAAAAACAGAAAGGTTGGGGATATTACTGCCATAATTCTGCAAATTGTGGGAAAAAAAAAATTAAAAAAAAAATTCAAGACACCTTTTACATTCTGATTTTGTCAGTGACACAAAAGCTACATGAAAACCATCAATAAAATCTAAATATAGCACAGCTCTCAATATAAAAAACTTTTCTATTCTTTTACATAAAAAAGAAAAACTTGAATTTCACAGAAATTAAATGCTTGTACTTTTTTATATAGTCTCTCGTCTATGTCATATTAATATTAGAATACATTGATATATAATATGATTGAGAGCATGAAATATTTCGTTAAAGGAAAGGAACACATTATAAAATTTACCTCACAAAATCCTTGACAAATTAACATGGTAAACACTTAAAAGAATATTTGTGGACAGGATTGAAGCGAAAGTCATGTGTCAGTTTCAGAGCAGTTTGAAGTAAAATTATCCCTCAATGAGTAAGTATCCAGTGAGTAAAAACTAACATCATACAAATAGTGATAAAATAAATATTAAACACATTACTTAATACTGCTAAGCTAATTTTACAAATTATTACAATGAATTAAAAATTAGAAAAAGAAACAGGACTTGCAACATAATTCATGTTAATGAAAAGTGATTTCTCAAAAAGAAAAATAAAAGGACAACTTTGCAATAAAAAAACAGACTTTTTATGCCCCGGATGTAAAAAAATCATCAAATAAAATCATTCTTAGCAAAGATCATATGTATGTAAGATGAACAAATGAGAAAAATTAATTAAACAGAAGTTTGAAAATACTTTTAAATTAGGCAATTTCCTGAGATTTCAAACTGACCCCAATTAATAACCTTTTTTAAGTTGGTTAAAAACAGATATTTTAAAATAAAAATTAAAATATGCCTATAACATACAAAATAAAAAAAAATTAAATCTGGGATGAAAACTTTGAAAAAATCATTGCACTTAAATTGAAAGTATGCAGACTTTGAACAAGTAATTCAAGAATATTTTTATAAATATAATTACCAATCTCATAAGGCTCATGGTTTCTTCTCTTTCAACGTGCCATTCACAAACATTCAAAGAATTTTCATCCACCAGGGCCAGTTCAGAGACTACAAAATAAAAAGATAAAAACTTTAATAACTAGATAAAATTAATTATTTTAAGCAGGGATCCGTAACTTAACGTATTGCGCGTTATAACCAATTCGTTATTCGTTACAACTCGTAACGTTATTCACAAGCCGAATAACGTTATTCATACCGTAACTTTCAAATCGTTCTTCACGAAATAACGTTATAATCAATAAAGTTAATGATTTGAGAAATCAGTATTCGGTTACTTGACCCAAAACTGCTCGGGGAATAACGTTCTATTTAATAACGATATTCAACATACACTTATCATAACGTTATTCTTTTCTTTGCTATACATAATAACTGTAAGAACAGTAACACAATGCATTCAGTTAATCATGTTAACCGTTTAGTTTATAACGTTAAACTCACATAACTATTTGATAACGATACAGTATCAATTAGTTTCAATATAACCTTTCGTTGAATAACAATTTAAATACGGTACGAGACCATAACGTTAAAGGAACAGAACGACATCGTCATACCGTTATAACGCAATAACGGAATGCGATTCATATTGGAACAATCCGTTACAAAATATAACAAGTTGGTCCAATATATTTAAATACGGTAAAAGATCTAACAGTTCGAGTAACCTAAACATTTTTGATCGGAATCAACGGCTTTTCGGACTGAGAGGAGGGTGAATGAAAAGTTAAAGTATTGAGTGGTTTGAACACCCAGACTTGTGCTCCGTGCGTAAAACACAGGACACATGCAGGGACTCATTTCCGGCAGGGCATTCGGGGCAAGCGCCCGAGCCCCATCAATAAGGGGGCCCTTCCGGTAAACCCTTTAATTTAAAAAATTTGCATATTTTGAATTTAATTTAAAATGAAAGACAGCTAAGTTAATTTTATGAAGAATAACAGTAATAATAATTACTCTGTTACTATTTCATAGCGCTACCATTATATCCACAGCTTTTTTAGCTAAACAGTAAAAGTCTTAGGCAATTATTCAGCTCATTAGGCGTGGTCTATGCAGTGTGATGTATGCTGCTAATCACGAGAAAGCCACAGAGCTGATTTTCAATCGGAGCAGATAAAATTAAATAGCTTCCTAAGTGGAGCAAAGTGAAGATTTTTCTAATTATAAATAAATGCGCTGATATAAACATAGGAAGATAGATAAAAAAATATATTGTATAACATGTTACTGAAAAATATTGAATGAAATTTACGATTGAAAATAAACTAACAAAATTGAAATGTTATTATCCTACACGATATTACTATCGAGCTATTTGTATTTCATTTTGCTTCTTGATTCAATACTCATTTTTATGCTGTTGTAATCAGGTGCGTAGCCAGGAAAATTTTTCGGAGGGGGGGAGGGATATGCGCCTGGAAATTTTTTCGGGGGGGGATATGAACTTATATGTGTATAAATAGACGGAATTTTATCACTAATCCAAAAATTTCGGGGGGGGGGGATATATCCCGATATCTCTCCCCCGAAAATTTTCCTCTTTGTATGGTGTGATATGTAAGTTGCTTTATGGGGTATAACAAAGTTTTATTGAGAAGGAGCCCCAATGAAACTTTTCCCTGTGCCCCCATCTGTACAAATCGGTCCCTGGACATATGTAAGGGTTACCCACATGTGTCCAGGCCAAGTCGGATGATATGAAAGTGGTATATACTGCCAATGGCGGATCCAGAAAAATTCTGGAGGTGGCACAAAACATTTGTCTCATATTTCTGGTAAATTCATTTGAATTTACAAACTAAGTCAATATTCTAAACTGTTGTTTTGGGATAGCACGTGCCCCTATCTCCCCCCTTCCCCTCTGGATCTGACAATAAATATTGAAGAGAAAATATTACTTTATTAGCTACTGCATTAACTAAATATTTTGAACTTCTAAAGCATGGATTCTGAATGGGGTCAAAGAAAGTCGTAATTGGGTCTTCAATATTCTATTGATGTATTGGGGTCAAACATATTTTTTCGTATTTAACGGTTTTTTCTTCATTTTATTTTTATTTTTTAAATAAAATGCTAACCCTTTGGGGAGCACAGTCAGCTTCAGAAGGTCACTTTTTTATATTAAATATATATATATATACATATATTGTGGGGGGGGGAGCTGTGTAGGTCCAGCATTTTGCGCTATTATGTGGTTGCCAATCTATAACGGTGTCGAGTTGTGGTCATTTTTCTCCAGTTGCAATGTAAATACAAGTTAGAACCCCTAAAAACATCTTTTTAAGCTAGAACGCTTTTAAACTCTAGTCCTGTCATCTGTCAGGAATAGAAAATGTGATAAACAGTGACATTTTTAATTAGTAGTTTTAAATATTAAAATCATTTGTACTTGCTCTTTTTTTCACTTTAGAAATAAGTGTGAAAAAGTGACACCGCCCCTGTAAAGGTTAAATTTTGGGTCTATTAAAAAAATATTTTTTCTTTGCGGAAAATAAGGGCTTAGATAGGTGTTATATCCTCCTAACACCGAAATTTTTAGATCTGTTAGTATTAGCATTAATGTGCATGTGTGTATTTTGCTGAGACAAACCTGCATGAGGGGTATCTGCTTAGTGGGGGTGGCTGCTTTGGGCAGAGGTCTTTCTAAAAAATTCAACGCAAATTCACTTAGCATCTGGCAAAAACCAACCGAACCTTCAGACCGTTAGATAGGCAGCCAAGCAGTTAGCTGGAAGCCTGGATTTTAACACTTTGACAATCAACCATGTTCAATGTTTTATTCATTCGGCCATGGTCTGGCCCATTAGCATTCAGATTTTCATGTCTTGCGAAAATTCCGTTTATTTATACCCAACTCTAATGCTTATATCCTTCCTAAGAAACTACTGTCTGTATTCCTGGTCAAGATAGTGGAAAGAAATTGGGAATCACTGATCTAGTGCTGTCAGCAATGTTAATATAATTGAAAAGACACACTTCTTTGCGGGTTTAATATCATATGTAACATCATTCATCTTTGTAATTTCGCTTATGTGCCAATCATGCATCAGTTTTATGCTTTATCTTGCTTTTTGTAAGCAATGGCTTTCATGAAGAAGGGGTAGGGGAGTCATATGTTGAGTTGAAATAGTACTTTATGTGAATACAGATTAGGTCTCCTCCCCCCCCCCTTTTTCAAGAGAGGGACAATAATAGGTTCCATAATCATTAAAATGACGATGGGAAAACATAAAACTGATTACGATGTAAAATATATACATATTATTATAATGTATATGTGATGACTGATTTCCGGAATATTTTGTTATTCCTCTCATGTGTCAATGATCGCCATCTCCAAATCTGTGGCATTTTTACTTTCCGAGTATGTAATATGTACGGAAAGTATTGTAATCAAGAAAAAAATTCTACTTTATGATTTTCATGTATTTCCACGTTAGGGGATTTTCTGAATTCATTTATGCTGTTTTTGCGGTGATTTATTTATGAATGTGTGCATTTTTGTACATGAACGAACACGATAGCGCATGACCCTTATTGATTTTCGTATGAACAGGATGTATAGTTTTTTACAAGGCGGCAAAAAATATTTCTAATACGTTACGGCCTATGGACGGGATTTCTTGAAAGTGCGCTATCGTCTATTGAGTATTTGAGTATTTTGTGTTATGGCAAGCCTACACGAAGGGTATCTAAATACGGGTGAAATGCCTTGTGCTTTTTAAAGGGTTATAATGCGCATTTAAGCTGCATCTTCGTGCACATAAAACCGCCAGAAACTCTAGACCGTTAGATCGACAGCCACGCGGTATGCCCGAACGCGGGACCTTCACACTTCGGTTATCTACAATACTCATTTCAGGGCTGTAGCCAAGATAAAATGCTAGGTGAATCTAGTTCGGGGGGCTGACTAAATATGGATATTAGTAGTTGGGGTGGGGGAGGGTGTTTTTCATTTTGTAGATCTTTTCCTAGAGTACTTACTCCATAAAATGCCATATTTTAAAAATTTTTATCAATCATTCCACTAATAAGATTTTCATTGAGATTCAATGTCAAAATCAAGTGTTAGAGAAGGGGACAAGCAGGTGGCAAGTTTTCAGTGTAAGCACCCCTCCTCCCTACCCTCGGGATCCGATTCTGGAAGGAAATTAAAGTGTAAGGAACTTAACTTTTTACAGACCGAAGTGAGATCTAGGCTTATTTTAAAATAGTTTTCTGCATGTTTTATCTTCTAATACATTAGTTAAGGGATATTAGTCATTTAAATGGAGAAAAGAAATATTGTATACAATTTCCACCATGTTTCCAATTGAGAGCATGGGTTCATTTCTGACTTTACTTTTACAGTGATTTCAAAAACGAAATAGACTGATGGGTAGTTTAAATGATAAGTAAAATATTATTAAAAAATGAAAGTTTTATTTTTGAATTTAAGTAAAGATATGAATTAAGTAGGAAAGATATATATCAAGAGAGATCTGTAAAAAATTATGAAAATGGCTATTTTCATGATTTTTTTCCAGTTTCTCACTTACGATAGAAATGCAACTTCTATTTCATAAAATCAAATCTTTTTTCAAGTCAATATTGATGAAATTTCATTTTCGAATAAATTTTTAATTTGATGCTCCCAATTGGAAATACTGGCCTGTAAACGGTTAAAGAAAAGCAGCCGTTTTGTGTTTTTGTCTCACTTCGGAAAAATCCAAGATCCAGCACTTATGCAGTCGTGTAATTCTGATGAGAAATTCGCCCAAAACAACTGGTGTTTTTAAAGATTTAAAATTTTACGATTGTTAAAAAATGTTTCGTTGGTAAACTTTCGTATTTATAGTAAATTTAGAAAAATCTTTTGAACATTTTAAGCAGTCCCCCACCCCCTTTAAGATTTTCTAAGATAGGTAGGTCTCAGCCTCCATCGCCACCGCTCTGGGTTACGGCCCTGACTCATTGTCTTAACGCTATCGTGTGAACGGTGTATTTGATTGCGCGGACCTGCATTTATTTTCTTGTGTGTATTGCAGGTAGTTTGTTCAGAGAGTTGCAAAGCAGGATTCTTATACATTATGGTCGATTGACATAAGTAATTTAAGGCGTACCAGTGTCTAAATGGTACATTCGAATAAGTTCAAGTTGAGTATGTATATCGTAGGTCACCGTTAATTAACCTGTATAGATTCTAGTGAGTGTAGGTTTTACGAATTTTTCATGTCTACAAAAAAGTATTCTTATACATTACGGTCTGTACACTCAAACTGTTTAAAGTGCCCGAGCATCTGAACATTGTATTCGATTGAGTTGAATTTAATTTATGAGAACGCTTGGTAAAGATTAAGCGTTGAAAAAATAGACTAGAGTCTTTCCACCCTATTTTAATTCGCGAGTATTTATTTATTTATTTATTTTGGGGGGGGGGCTGTAGGCAGAAGTTGCACAGTCTGTTCAACTGTATGATGGGTCGAATAGAATTTTGCAAGCAACATTTCTTAGTGAAGTGGTGATTATTCTCAGATGAGATAAATTCTCAATGAAAACAAGAGGGTGAAATGCGTTGCATATGTGAAGAAGGGGAATTTCAAGTTTTTGTTTTATGAATTCCAATTCTGTCCGTCAGATCCATCGCATTCTTTTTAATACGTTAATTTCTTTTTACTTTTCTTTCTTTCTTCTTTCTTTTCTATGACAGGTAGGTGAATGCTGGAAATAGTGCAGGGTTTGGGGTTCGTTCATATTCACTGAAATATAATTGAATTAGAGTTAATCACAAAATCATAAAGAGACCATGGTCAGTTTTTTTTTTCTTTCCGTTAATGAGGTATAAGAGGTTTATAAAGATAGTGAGTTCGCGTACGATCGTATGTAATAGAGAACAGGCGAAAGTAATGCATAAAAATATATCAGTGCACAAAATATTTAAGCACTGTAATCTCCATCCCTGCTCTTCGTAATTATTGAATGCCCCGATATACCGAGATCGCACTAATCTGAAATCGTGAAATTGTAAAGCTGCCATTTACAAAGGCTGCGGCTAGTTTTTTATAGGGACTAACGTCAGTTTCTACTGTTTGATTCTCTTTCGTTCGATGAAATTGCATAACAGTTTGAAGGTCATGAGCACGGGGAAAGAATAGGATAAATTCATTTGACAGAAGATCCACGATGTCAGAAAACATGGTAGAAGAAAAGGTTGAATTCGATCGGGATATATCATTCCCCGTGTAATTTAGCATGAGTTTTAATATTTTTTCGTCAAGCAGAAATTAAGTTTATTTATGTAAGGTTGACTTTCACATCCTCCCCCAGAAATAACCTCTGGCTATGTTTGTGACAAAATATAACAACACAGAAAGATTCCTCGATTTTTTGACTTACTCTTGTATTTGTAGTTCGAGATCTTTCACCCATGCAATCCCCACCTCGGTCAATCGGAATGTCAGAACTGAATGAAATTATTTATTTTATTTTATTTTTTTTTTTTTTTTGAGTTTCTAAAGACTGCCTGTCAATGTAGGTAGGTCTGACCGATTTCTTCTTTCTCACGAATTAATTTATCCTTCTTTTTACTTCCTTGTACCGAGTATAAGGAAGTAATATGATCCCGAAAAATTTCGAGGTCCAAATTTCGACGAAAAAACAGATTTTGACTACATCTAGATTTACTTTAAAGAATTTTTTCGATGCATCTCATCGTATGCTAGCATGCACGATCATATAAACGCATCTGCAACTCATTTCCCAGAGAGCTCATAAGCTTAAATCAAGCTTGACATTTCTTGGAATTTTACGTATTAATACAAGCTCGACAGTTCAATTCATTTTAAGCTTGCAGCAAGCTTTGAGAAGTCATTTGAACTGTCAAGTTTGAATACAACTGGATGACTGCTTGATTTGGAAAACCACATCCACACAACAAATAATTTATCATCAGTCATAAATGTACTTGACCATAGAATTCAAAAAAAGATTCTATATTTCCAAATATGGAAATTCTTCAAAATAAAATACAATTATACTACGAAATGGATTTCAAAATCAGTCGTTTGTCTCGATTTTGGCCAGTATTGCCCAACATAAGTGTCGCGATATTGAAAGTTTTAAAAAGTGTGCTGCTTTTAAGTTTATATTATGCTTATTTCCATATTAGTAGAGTCTATAAATCACACATAGCATTATTTTAATTTTGATTCATCCCATGGAAAAATAAAAGAAACAGATCAGCATCGGCCACTCGATCTCGCCAGAAAACGGCGTGGCAACTTTAACAGTCACTTCAAACTTTAGTCATACCGGCGCGAGGCAGATTGGCTAAATGGTTAGGACGCTGGCCTCCCAACCCTTAGGTCCCGAGTTCGGTCCCAGCCGCGGACGCTTGATGGAAACAGATTAAATTGACTTGAAATTTCAGCATAGAGGGGAAAATGCGTTGAAAAATAAAATATGAGGAGCGAGTTCGCCGACGGGCGCCCCGTGTATTTTGGAAATTAAGCTTGCTATGTCAAGCTTAATGACAGGTGTAAACTTGAACACTTGACGCTGGGCAGGTGTAAACTTGAACACTTGATTCAAGCTTGCATTAAGCTTACACGCTTGAAATTTTCAAGCTCAATTTAAGTTTATTCACTTGATAATTCAAGCTTGCTGCAAGTTTGATGCAAGTTTGCTGTGCTGTCTGGGTGGTCCATGCCCAAAATCTCGCCATTTGCGGTCGACCTTGGCAAGTTTTACGAAAATATCGCCAAATTTAGCGATAGTCGATCATTTAATCTATGTCCACAAATCGCCATTATTCATCGTCCTTGGCGAGTTTTGGCGAAATATCGCAAAATTTGGCGATAGTCAGTCATTGTTTGGTCCATGCTTAGAATCTCGCCATATGTCGTCGACCTTGGCGAATTTCGCCGAAATATCACCAAATTTGGCACCAAAAATTATTTCGTATTTTGTATAACTCTAAAACTTTAACCCGTAGAATTTTGAACTTTTGTATTTAGAACTATTGTAATATCCAACTGTTTTCGATATCTTTTTTGACTGTAATCGACCGGGAATTCATTTACAGGGTCAGCCAAATGACTCTAAATACATTAAGGTGTATGGTTGCATTCAATTCATTGAAAGTCTGTGGTCAATGACTACTTTGGATGTCCCCAAAATCTCGCAAACAATCTGAAGCTTGTCGGCTTTTGGTGAAATATCGCCAAATAAAAGTGTCAGAAGGAAGTCTTTCAAACTGAACTCCGTTTGGCGATATCAAAATATTTGGCTAGAAATCGCTAAACTTTACTATTACTGATATTTTATCTCTTTCAAACAAAATAAGTTTAGGTGAAGTGCGTCGAAAATATTTTTCATTTAATAGACGTCCAAGGAAGTCATGTGTTGTCCACATCAGATTTTTTAATTTTGCAGTAAAACAAAAATAAATTTCCAAACAATAGTAGTCGGGCGGGATAGTCCGATTGTTGTAGAACCTCGTCTAACTAAATTCCAAGGTGAATACCCCACAAACGAGATATTGCAACTAAGCAAAAATCAAACTCAGTCCAAATATGCATAATACTATGCAAATGGCATTTCTACATCCAAATATGGTAAGCTGCAATATGGAAGAACTTCCAAATATGGCAAGATACAATTGAAATAAATTTCTATTCGTGGCAGGGCAGGCACTTTATATTATTATGAGCTCTATACGTCCAGTAAAGCCTACTGAAGTGTTGGTCGGTATGGATAAGCCCCTGATTGTTGTAGGATTTTTCAAACCAGACTTTTTTAAAGGCCACAATATTCACTGATCTGTCTTATACTGCATTTCGGGCATGCAAGGGCGTATGCTAGTACCTCATCTGGTTGAACTTGTCGTCCTACCTTAGCTGGTCTGCCAGATCGAGCTCGACTAGTTATGCAGCCTGTCTTCCTTAAACGTTTTACAACAAATAGGAGGGTTTGATAAGAAGGATTCCGGCTTGCATGGAAACGTTCCCGGTATAACCTTGCTGCTGATCGAGCCTTGCGTTCACATTCACCGTACAGTAAAATCATCTCCCAATATTCAGCTTTGGAAAATCGCTGCATGGCCATGACCTTCAAAATGTAGAAACCCAAGATGTCTTTTTTATACTAGTGGTTTAAAGCGAACAGGTGTGACGTTTCATATGCATTTGCACACTGCAAAAATTTCGAACATTAAGTGCAAGTTGCGCTGAGATCAGTAGAAGGACGCAACTCTCGGGGCTTAAACCAGAGTCCTTTTGACTAGGAATCGCAAGCAATACCACTGTGCTACATTGTGGAATGGTGTTTAGCCCGAAAGTGTAGTCTGTTCACATTTCGTGACGTCGCAGTACAGGAAATCACGAAAATACAAATGCACATTTTAACCGTTCTGTTTTTCACATACATGTCAATAAAGATTATTTTCGTACAAAATCGATAACCCTCTACAACAGGTATGGGCACCCTTTGAGAAGTTGCGGGTCAAACTTGAGGATGTTAGTGTAGTCGCGGGCCAAACTTCAGGATATTAGCGGAGTCGCGGGCCGTATTATTGGGATTCATATGGGATTTTGAATAGTTTGTATGGGTTTTATTCAGGGTTTTGATATGTTCCACCGGCCGGATCCAAAGCCATGGCGGGCCACATCCGGTCCACGGGCCGTCGGTTTCCCATATGTGCTCTACAACTTTACAATTCACTTTTTCCCCTATCTCGTACCGTTTTCGAGATAAGAAAGCTAACTCCCCAAGTTTCCACCAGGTGGCACTGTGAGTGGTCTCATTCAGTAGCGGACATCCAATTTATTAAACCTAGACACCAGGTTTATAAATAATAGCAGAAGCCGTTCCGGAATTAAGAGAGTGACAAGGGATTTTAGTGGGCACACTGTATATAAAATATTACCTCCAAAACTGTTTAACAATCTTCGTCAGGCACATTCTAACTATACTTCACCTTTATAAATACCATTTGGAAAGTGTATCATAATCTATTCGTGCACCGCATTTGTCTTGCCTGTTCTATAAAATACTTCTTCGGAATTGAAATCTATATTAAAATCGCCTACTAAAACTATTTTACATTATTCTCCAGGAATATTTTACCTATACTTCGTAATAAACTGTTTCGTTTGGAATTTTCTAGCCAAATTTGGGAGAGATCGCAAAGCTTGTTCGGTTTTGAAGGCTTATTTTTGGCACCAAACTTGGCAATCAATTATCAAAAATTGAAAACCTTGTGCAACTTTTATCATTTTATTCTCCCCCCCCCCCCCCGTCTGCGTTATCTGGCAAACACATTTGAAAAGTGCGCCGCCGTGATAAATTGTGTAGACAGTTTATGTTGACGCTAAAAAACCAGCTTGATTTTAATAGCACTGTAGTGCTAACTTAAGACTCTCACATTTGTTCATGGAAATTTTATTCATTGTTCCAGAATTGTCACTTGCAAATCCTCTTTGTGGCTAATGTGAATCATAGTACACATGATTACGCATGCATGAGACACTCATACTTGAGTGAACCATATTCATCATGAACAAACTTCCCCGGGTACTTCATATTACCTTTGAAGTACCCGGGGGCTTTCCCCCATCCCCCCACCGTAAAAAATGGGATAGATAATGAGAATGATTGGCACATGATGGAAATTCATAAAGATTGATATCACTTTTGGTATTAAACACGTAAACCAGTTATCTCTTCAAATGAATACTCTAGATCTGATTCACAAACTTTTCTCTATTTTGACCAGAAATGTAGACAGTAATTTCTTAGGGAAAAAGATATGCATTAGTGTCTGGAATAAAGAAATAGAATTTCTGCAAGACATAAAAATCTAAAAGCATATGGTAACTGATCAAAAAATTTCGGTGATGAGGGGGATGCATATCCCTACGTACGCCCCTAACTTCGACTTCCTTAATTTAATTTTATTAATAGACCAGCAAATTGACTTTTCAGTGAAAAAAGAAAAGAAAAAAAAAACACTGTTAAAACAGAAACAATTATCTTCACCCCTCAAACGTCCCTGAAATAATGTAGACTTAAATAAACCTTTTATCGACACCCTTTGAGTCTCGGCTTTAGACGTTTAAATAATCCAGCTAATGAAACACGATTTCTCTTCAATATCCGAAACTACAGACCGTCAGATTGACAGCCGCGCGATAGGCCAAAACACTGGGACAACACTTCAGCCAAAATAGTTTGAACTATCGTAAAAAAGGTGGCATGCCCCAGCTAATTGTATTCCAGACCAGCATTCCGAAGCCCTTGCTCCTGGACAGCCCCTATGTCCGTGTGTGTGCTACATACAAAACATAAGTCCGGGTGGCTCTCACGCAACACTTATCTTACACCCTCCTCTCGGTCCGAAAAGCCGTTGATTCGGATCAGAAATCTTTTAAGTTATTTGAACCGTTAGATCTTACCGTATTTAAATATATTGACACCAATATGTTATAATTTGTAACGAAATGTTCCAATATTATTGCATATAGTTATGTAGCTATAACGGTATGAAAATATCGTTCTGTTCCTTTAACGTTATACTGTCATACCGTATTTAAAACGTTATTCAGCGAAATGCTATATTCTATAACTAATTGCTACTGTATCGCTATTAAATAGTTAGGTGAGTTTAACGTTATAAACTAAGGGTTAACATGAGTAACCGAATGCATTCTGTTACTTTTTGTTCAGTTTCTGAGTATAACACAAAACGGAATAACGTTATAATAAGTATACCATTGAATAACGTTATTCTGAATAACGTTATTGCAATAACGTATTCATTTGCGTTCTGTAGATTTGTTACGGTACGATAACAAAATACAAAATGTAACGTAACTAATACATAACGAAAATCAAGCAGTTATTTGTACATATAAAAATTGTATAACGAATTATTTTGTTACAAGGCCGAATAACGTTACAATTTTGTTACGTTAAGTTACGGATCCCTGATTTTAACCCATTTATGCCTAGCGTCCCTTTTTTGGGACGGCATTTTCGCTATCATTCGAAAACGTTATTTATTTTTCCGAGCCTTTATTCGCGAGTATTGAACCTCAATTCCACAAAACATTTTAATATGGCCAAGTGGCATGTTGACATTTCAATTTTTATACATAATGATTTTAAATGAAATCATCCCTTGATCAAAAAGTTGACATCAGAAATTTATCAATTGCTGCTGGTGTTAGCAAAAATCGAAAAAACTCGCAAAAATATCCAGGCACGAATGGGTTAAGGTTGTTCTTGCAAAATACTTTATTTGTCACTTGACTGTTTAAGCTTTGAAGAAAATCTTGATCAAGATTTTGTCAAAGACTCTATTGTCAAAGACTCTATAACTTGTCAAAGACTCTATAAACTTCAGAAAGCTTCTTCACAGATTGCAAAATGCACTTTAATAAATAGCAAAACTGCAGGACATAAAACTTTTATAGAGAAATGCTAATCGCGGAAATTGAGTCTGATGGCTAATGCTTCCTCTATTTGGCAAAATGCAATATATCTTACAGATTTTTCTCTCAATATTTCACAATTCTTATAAATTAATCATTTGTGTATGTGCACGAATACAGTTTGTGAAGAGAAATTTTGAATTTCCAAGTACACTCTATAACAAATAAATCGACGCACCAGGAAGGAGGTGTCCGATTGAGACGAAAATTGGTGGATAGGAAGACAACGTACAGAATAGTAAATGATTAAAATTTCAGAACAATTGAATAATATATTTCAGAGTTACAGTAACAAGTTCAATAAGGTGTTGACCCGCCGCTAGCCTGGATACAAGCTGCCACACGGCGTGCCATAGACCGATAAAGCTCCCGGTTGGTCTCCTGCGGTATTTCCTGCCAAATTCGCTCCAATTGTCGAACGAGGTCATCAACAGTCCGTGCCAGATGCAATTGCCTTCCCATCATATCCCAGATATGCTCGATGGGAGAGAGATCTGGCGATCTGGCAGGCCAAGGAAGAGTTTGACAAGCTTGCAGACAGTTTAGAGCAACACGAGCCGTATGTGGTCTGGCATTGTCCTGCTTTAAAACCAGCCCAGGGCACTGCAAAAGGAACGGTAGCAAAACAGGTCTTAGGATGTCGTCCACGTACCGCTGTGCAGTAAGTGTACCTCTAATGACGACCAAAGGGGTCCGGCTGTCAAAGGAAATGGCACCCCAGACCATAATGCCTTGTTGAGGGCCGGTGTAGCGTGCAATAGTGAAAACAGGATCCCCCCTCTGCCCTGTGCGTCTCCAAACACGTCTTCGATGATCGTCAGGACACAGTTGGAAGCGAGATTCGACGCTAAAGACTATACGTCCCCAGTCGGCTTCATTCCAACCTGATCAAGCCCTCCACCACTGAAATCTGGCTCAGCAGTGTGCAGGCGTGAGTGGCAGGTGGCATAACGGTCGGCGCGAGCGTAGATTATGCTCTCTCAACCGTCTGTGAATGGTCATGATGGACACTGGTGTTTGGGTTGAACGTCCGATGGTTGATAGAGATGAAGAAGGCGCTGTGACAGCTGATCGGACCATGACTCTCTCCTCACGATCTGTTGTAACCCTACGTCGACCACTACCATCCTGACGCTGCACTCTGCCATTTTCCACCCATCCTTGCCAGCATCATCGAATCGTCGCATCGCTTCGACTCTAATGACGAGCGATTCTCCGATTAGTCCAACCGGCCTCTTTCAATCCAATGATACGACCTCTGTCAAACTCTGAGAGTTGCTCGTTATGAGCACGAATCCTGCAGCGAGGCATTTTTTAAGTTGTTGAAAGGTAATCTGAATCGCAATTAAACCGAAAGTTTTAAATACCGTTGAAGAACTGCTCCTTATATACGTCTGCTGGATGCGCAGTTCCGATGAGCTAGAGATCAAACTATTCATTCATTGGACACCAAATTTGAATCATTTGCATATATGTTCAAAACATTCATGCATACAAAATTTCAAAGCAATCGGAAGATTGTTTCTTGGTGTGTCGATTTTTTTTTATAGAGTGTATTTGATCCAAATGAATTCTTTTAAAACCTGTTGAAAAGTTGCATTGATTCTTGCAAAACACACCTTGACAAAAACCTTTTGTTAATACTCACTAGAACACTTAATGAAATACAATTTCAAAATTTTAGTATATTTATTTCTAAGTAATTTTTTGTAGCACAATAAAGCATTTTGCATCATGTGAAAGCAAGTCTATGAAACAAAAACTACGTTACAGGTATTTTTTGGTGAGGTAACTTATATTTCAAATCATGTTTTATCAAAAAATAAATGCATTATATTAAAAAGAAAGAAGTTCAGTCTAAAATTACATTACTGTTTCCTATCACTGAAAAAATTTAAAGGACTCTCGAGTCATTTGTTAACAAAGAATAGTCTTTTTGTGAGAAATTCTACATGTTGTTAATATTTAGAACTACGTAACTCATTAAGTAAAAATTACAAATATGTTTATCCTAACATTAAAACTTTAAGTCCTTTCATAGTTGACATTGGTCAGTTAGACCCCAAAGATGAACATTGTGAAGTGGATCACTTTAACAGCATAAAAACTGCAAAAGAACATGTTGATCTTCCAACTTTTAGTTTACGGAAGCCACACTTGACTTATTTCAGGTTTTTACTTTTTTGCTTAATCATCATTAATTTCATTAAAAGACGAAGTAAACAGTAAAGGTGCGTTCAGACTAGCGTTTTTATCGTTCTTCTTGTAATGTCGCAAAAATCGTAAGCACGAAAAATCAGCGCGTTCGCACTCTGGACTTTAAATTTTTGTAATGACGTATTCGCATCGGTTGGTGAAACGGAAAAGGGTTGAGTACGGTGCATGCGAGAAGAATTATTGATGATCCTATCCCCACTTTGAGAACTTATCAGCAAAAGAAGAGGGGAATCGTAGAGACATTAGGAACGGATTTGGAAAGAACTTAAATCCCAGAAAATTGGTTTTATCGTCGCTAACTGACGTCATAACTAAGACCGATAGCTACAATAAGAACTCGAACGACAGTAAGAACGTAGTCTGAACGCACCTTCACTAACAACTTTTATTAAAACTTAACAAACAAAATAACAGAACAAAGATTATCGGGATATAAATTAAAAAGTTCCCGGTGCAAGAGCCGCCATAGTACGGTCAGGCATTATGCACTCAGCTATACGCTAGCGCTAAACTAGGGAACTGATAAAGTTATGCTACTGCGAGTACCGCACGTGCAAGCTTCTTATACTCTGCACAGTATTTGCATACTGGCTGCACAGCAGTACAAGTGAGGTGCCGCTCGACTCTAGTCTCATAAACTATAGACACTGAAAGGCATCTGGAGCATCGCTAGAGTTGATTCCGACGTTAATTCTCGGAAACGTTGTTCAGTTCAGTTGGTGCACAAACACTGGTGGCGAATGAAGGTCAGACCCCACAGGACTCCCCCTCCAGTCGGCTAGACGATACTTGGCCACAGAAGCTCACCTTCTTACCGGACCGCAGAGTCATGCCTTGACTTTCAGTAGGATTAGGAGTCTTCTTATCATCCTGCAAAATAGCTGGATTTAGCAAGTAGGCTGGTTTGAGGCAAGGGCGGATTAAAGGGGGAAAAAAGAAATTAATGTAAAACATAATATTTTACTTCCAAAATGGATGTATATGTCAATCTTCTAACTATCGGCTGAGGGCTCGATCCTAGCAATAGCCGAACAATATTTAATGGGCCGTGGTAGCCCAGTGGTTAAGGCGTTGGACTCGTAACCGAAAGGTTGCGGGTTCGATACCGGCGTGCCACTAAAGACCACCGTGTACATGCGCTTAATCCGTGTACGTGCACGTTAAATCCGTGGTTCCGAAAGTCCTCTCGGCGGTCGCTAGCAGTTTCCGAGGGGTATTCAGAAGTCCCCCATCTTGGTTGAGGTTCCAAGATGGGGGTTCCAGATGTGGCAGGATGTGGCAGGGTGATGAGGTTCCAGATTGTGGCAGGAAATTCCGGGAAGGAGGTATATGTAGCTCTAAGCGACACATTCAGTGACTCCAGCTGTCCTCTCCTGGCAAAACAAATCTTCTAACTAACCGCCCCCCCCGACAAGCAAACCGCCCCCCCGACAAACATACAAGAATTCGCCATTGGTTTGAGGCGGTTAATGGAAATAACTTTCTGTATGCCCCTTATGTCCAGTGTGAAGTGCTTGGTCTGACGAGAGATAACTTTGAATGAACCGTCGTATGGTTGCTGGAGTAGTTTTCGCACTAGATCCTGTCTAACGAACACATGCGAACAATTTTTCAGTTCTTTGTGCACAAAAAATGTTAGGCACACTATGACGAGACATGGGTGCAGGTCGTAACTTCTGCATATGCTCTCGCAACATCTGAAGAAATTCTGCTTGAACTATTGCTTATCCAGAGTCTTTGAAGAACTCGCCAGACAGTCGCAAAGGTGAACCATACACCATTTCTGCCACTGTGGCTTGTATGTCTTCTTTAACCCATTTGTGACTGGATATTTTTGCGACTTTCTTCGATTTTTACTGATAACAGAAATAATAGATAAATTTCTGACGTCAACTGCTTGAACAAGGGATGATTGCTTTTAAAATTATTATGCATAAAATCGAAATATCAACATCCTACTTGGTCATGTTAAAATATTTTGTAGAGTTGAGGCTCAATACTCATGAATAAAGGCTAGGAAAAATAAATAATGTTTTCGACCAATAGCGAAATGCCGTCCCAGAAAAGGGACGCTAGGCATAAATGAGTTAAAACAGGCTCTGATGCCAAGCAAAATATCAGGCAATACTTCAGTCCATCGTTCTGTAGCGTGCGCTTTCACAGCACCCTTCAGCTGGCGATGAAATCTCTCCACTAATCCATTTGAAGACTGATAAGCTGTGGTATGGATTTTTTCCATTCCAAGGTATCTTGCCAGGCTACTGATAAGGTGGCTTTCAAATTGCCTACCTTGATCTGTGGAAATAGTGTCGGGTACGCCGAAACGTGCAAACCAACCAGAAAAAAATGTCGTCGCCACGGTCTCGGCAGACTGGTCTGGCATCGGAAAAACCTCCGGCCATCTACTAAATCTATCTACACAAGTTAAGCAATATGTGAATCCTTTGGAAGGAGGTAACGGACCTACGATATCCACCTTCTCATAGCTGAATCTGTTCCTTGGCAGCTGATACTAGGCCTCTCAATTGGTCCTCTTTATTTAAAATTTCTACCTTCTTCAAAGTTTTATTTATATAGCCTAGTATTTTAATGGTTTGATAGACGAAACCTTAACATCTGGAATAACATTTAACAACTGTTAAAGAAGCAGAACATTTTACTCTATTATTTATAGACGTAGGAATTTTAAAAAAATAGGAACAACTGAGAGGCCTAGATACGAACCCGTTGGTGAAATGACATGTTTCTGTATTTTCGACTTCTGGCAATTTATGCAAGTCCTAGTCCAATTTCCTACATCTTTCTTTAAGGATTTCCAGATGAATCTCTCACTCACTAATTTGACTGTAGCTTTTATTCCAGGATGTGAGAGATAATGAAGCATTTCGAAAATTGCTTGCCGGAACTGCTCTGGAACGTAAGGTCTTATACTGCCAGTCGACGTATCACAGAATAGACTAATCAAACTATTTGGTAGTTTAAACTCTTTGAATATCAAGTTTGATTGAGATTTAAGATCTTCCAGTTCTTTATCTTCACACTGTGTCTGCGCCAGCACCCTATAATCCACATTGTCGAGTGGTTTAATTTCTGAAATTCCAGCAATTCTGGATAGTGAATCTGCAACTGTATTTTTGCTACCAGATATGTGTTTTATGTTTGTGGAAAATTGTGAAATGTATTCTAAATGTCTTTCTTGTCTGGGTGATGCACTTTTATTGTTTTTTGAAAAAGCAAATGTTAAAGGCTTGTGGTCTGTGTATATCGTAAATATCCGACCTTCCAACAGATACTGGAAGTGTCGAACCGAACTGTAAATGGCTAGTAGTTCACGATCGTACGTGCTATAGTTTTTTTCGGGATTAGTAAGCTTTCTACTAAAGAATGCGAGAGGTTCGTCAATTTCATTGTGGATTTGCTTCATCACAGAGCCGATCGCAAAATCCGATGCATCAACCATTAAGGCTAGTTCTGCATCGGGGTCGGGATACGCAAGTAAAGTTGCGTTTGAAATAAGAGCTTTACATTCCGAAAATTTTTACATTAGGTCTTCCGACCAATTAATTTTAGTGCGGTCGTTCTTTTTTAGCCTTTACAAAGTTCGTATAACGGAGCTTGTATTGCGGCAGCCCCTTTCAAAAATCTATGATAGAAATTTAAGATTGCTAAAAAACGTCTTTCGGAAATTCTGCTAGTAATTCTGCTAGTAACCTGTACAGTGTTAGGTAAAGGAATTTTTTTAAGGTTTCTACTTTCTCGGGTAGAGGAGATAACCCTTTGCTAGAAACCGTATGGCCAAGGGAATTAATTTGCGTTTGGCCAAAAACACATTTGTCGACGTTCAAAACTACACCATAATCATCCAATCGCTTAACCCATTTATGCCTAGCGTCCCTTTTTTGGGACGGCATTTTCGCTATTAGTCGAAAACGTTATTTATTTTTCCTAGCCTTTATTCATGAGTATTGAGCCTCAACTCCGCACAATATTTTAACATGACCAAGTAGGATGTTGATATTTCGATTATTATGCAAAATGACTTTAAAATAAATCATTCCTTATTCAAGAAGTTGACATCAGAAATTTATCTATTATTTCTGTTATCAGTAAAAATCGAAAAAGTCGCAAAAATATCCAGGCACAAATGGGTTAAATACAGCTTTTAGATCCTCTAGGTGCTGTTCCTCTGTACTTGATGCGATTAACACATCATCTAAGTATACAAAGCAGCAATCTAAATTTCTGAGCGCTTCATCTATGAATCGTTGGAAACTTTGGGCAGCATTGGATAAGCCCATACACATGAATTTGCGCTCAAATAATCCAAATGGCGTAATTAGCGCAGATTTTGGAATAGAGTCTTTATCCAACAGAATCTGATGATATGCTTTTATTAGATCTAGCCGCGAAAAGATCTGCTTGTTATGCAAAGCGTGCGAAAAATCTTTTATGTGCGGAATAGGGTATTTAACGGGGATTGTTATGGCGCTCAATTTACGAAAATTGCCACATACCCTCCATTCTTTTTTGGAACTAAGTGTATGGGACTTGCCTAAGGACTTGTTGAAGGTCTTTAAATTCCTTCGTCCAATAACTTTGAAATTTCGCGTTTTGCAATTTTCAGCTTTTCGGGAGCTAATCTACGAGTTTTCGATGACACTGGTGGGCCTTTAGTTAAAATATAATGAGAAACATATGCTTTTTCTTCATGTTTCTGAATGAAGCTGGTTTGGTTATGTTCGGAAATTCTGCTAGTAATTCATGATATTTAGATTCTTTAAAAACAGTTTGCAATTCTATCGCCGATGTGTTAACTACAGGAACTTTAGTTGAAATTGTGGTGAGGGGGTCGCGTAATTTGCAATTTTTTATATCTACCAAAATTCCATAATTACCGAGGAAGTCTGCGCCTAAATTCGGTCGCGTGACTTCAGCTATTATGAAAGCCCATGGAAATTCGCGACGCAGCCCTAAATCCAAAGTCAATTTCTTAAATCCGTATGTATGTATTTTCGGACTATTTGCTGCGTACAACATACAGTCTTTCGGAGTCTTATGTATTCGAGTATTACAAGGCAGCACCGAAACTGTAGCGTCTGTATCTGCAAGAAAACTGAAACCGGAATTCCTATCGAATACTATTAGGCGACTTGTGCGCTTGCAGTCCCCCACCGTCGCCAAATTGTAGGGGCCTACTTGTTTAAAGCATACGAGCATGGTTTAACACATTTCCTAGCTTTATCAGTAAATTTAAAGTGATACCAGCAGAATGGCTTGGATTTAGTTCTATTTTTAGTGGAACTGTTAGATCTCGAGCGGTTTCTTGGTCGGTAGCTACTTTGTTTCGTCAATTTATCTACTTTATCAGAGAGTTCGGAAATCTGATGCTGCAAACTTTTCATTAGTTCATCCTGAGTTACGGTTTGAACAGTGTCAGGAGATCCAGAAATTTCAATTATTCGGTCTGCAATTTCTACCAGATCTCCGAGATCATCCTTACTGATTGAAAGTATTTGTTGCAATTTTATAGATAAACGGTTTAACCTAATTTCTTTCAATATGTTATCCGTCATTCTATTTTCATTCAATGTTTTAATTTCATTTAACAACTGCGAAGGACGTTTATCCCCTAACTGTAAGTATTGTAGCAGTGTACGCAAACAAGAACTTTCGGATTGCGCGTAATGCTGGATTATCCGTTCTTTTAAAACAGTGTACGGATTTTCTCTAGGAGGGGAACGTATAATATCCTTAACAATTGTCATTGTCTCGGCATCCAAAGATGCGATAACATTGTAAAATCTGGTTTCCTCTACCGTAATGTTTGATGTTATGAAACTAGCTCTATTTGATAGAACCACAGTTCAACTTCATTTTTCCAGAGAGGGGGGGGGGAGCTTTAAATGCCACTCTCAAGATTTCTGACGTATTAGGATGCGACATTATACAATTCAAGAATTAATGTATAAACACTATGAATTCAATAACTTTAGAAATAGTTAAAAATTAAATTCCATTTGACTTAAAACAATGTGGATGTGACAATGTGGACGCAATCTGCATTTCTATTTCTGGGCCTACGACTGCAGCTTTGGTCGTAACTACCCCGATTTACTCAATCTCTAATTCTATTTTTGCAACAGGCAAACATCTAAAATCGTTTTCTAGGGGCTGTTTGAGCCAAATAATTTCTAACGTAAATTGTTCGGGACGTACAAATTCTCTGGGGGCTAAGTCTACGCTTGACCCCGAGCCTCTGAGCACTAATCGCTCTACTTCGATGCATTAAATCCTTCTACACTTCCCACATTATTCACTCTTTCCGCTTGATATTTTTTGAATTTTGAACAGTTAGGGCGTAAATGTTCCAAACTCCCGCAGAAAAAACTGGCGGTTTCCTTTTTTCAAAGATTTTTTTTCTCTCTCCCCTTGCTTCCCTTCGCTATTTTTATCTCTCCAATTTGGTACTTTATTTTCTGCCCGGTTCCTTATCTGAGCGAAAATTTTCAGACTGTCTAAATTTCTGCGCTTTGTTTTCCTCATTTCCTTTCGCCCAAGGTTTTTTTGTGGATTTCCTTGCCATTTCATATTCTTCCAGTTTGGTAGCTAATTCATTCGGCTCTATAAATTTGCTCCATGAGTCTAACATGTGTTCTCTCATCACTGGGGTTGCGCGTCTTTTTATATGATCCGTGATCATTAAATTTTGAAGAGATTCCAAGGTTTTAATCTCCAAACCTGAAAGCACTTTTTCCAAATAATTTCTGAGTTCGAATACTAAATCTTTCCACACTCCCTCCCTTTGTTTCGAATGCGAAATAAACTTAGTTCGGAAAGCCTCGGGACTTAATTTAAACCTATTCAGTAGCATGTTTCTCAAATACTGGAAATCCTCTAACTTAGATTCCCGCTCCCGAATTAATCATTTCTGCTATTTGCATAGGTAAAAGGGATAACAATTGTGTAACCCATTCACGTTCCTCAATATTTGCTTTTTTAGCATGTCTCTGAAACGATGTCAGAAAAAGTGACATGTCAGAAGTTAGGGGTCAAAACAGGGCATTAAATTTTTCAAGGTAACTCTTCGTGTTATCTCGCCAGTAGTAGAATTTAAACTGAGGGTCTCGATCGCCTGCGCGATTTTCAGATTTTCAATTTCAAAATCTCTTTCCTTTTGCCTCTCTTTCAACTGCCTTTCTTTTTCCAGTTTTTTACCCTCTATTTTCTCTAAACGTTCTTCCTGAATCACTTTAATCTGGCTCATAGCTATGTCTTTATTGAAATCCTTACTTTCCTCATTTTTTTAATGCTTTTAATGACCATGTCACTGGTACTCCAAATTCTCCCGCCAAAGTTATCAGATCGGCCTTTCTATATTGAGCTGATTCCGACATTTTCTTTTCCCAAATTTTACGTTAGAACTAATATAACTGCAAGTCTCTACTCGAATCCAAAATTTCTAGGAACTCACGAATAACCAAGATGAATTTACAATATTCCCCGGACTACTGTAAAGTACATAAATTCTCCATTTACAATACAATACTCATTAATAATGTATTTACTTATCATATATAATACCCAAACTTTCACATATATAATACTAGTACCAGGTTACCGAGCCATGCTCAGAATCTAAAGGCTCCTTAAGTGTAAAATAATGAGTGCGTAAATGCCTTGGCACGTATCAATAATCTTCATGGTTGCCAAAGATTTTCATCGCTGTCGGATCACTCATACATTATCAGGTAAGCTTTGGTCGGCATTCAATGTTACAATGGCATATACTTTGTTTTGAAGAGGGATGCTAAATATTCGATGGTCGGTGCGATCAGAGTTGAGCAAAAAGTAGCTTAACGTAAGATGCCTCCTTTCCTTCTGTAGCATATCAGCGAGGATCTTGGGCGATGCATTCACTAACAGCGTCTTCATTACTTCAGAAATATATCTGTCCATATTGAGGACCTTCAAATTCAGCATCAAGAATTTGAGTTGTTTGAACTGTCAGATGAATGAGTTTATAAAAAAATTCATCAAGTCTGTTATACACTGTTCGCAACGTAGCTTTACACACCAAAATCGTTAATAGTTTCTCTCGTCATATACTGTGAACAAAGCCATTGTAAAGTGTGCTTTCAAATTTCGAATTCTTTTATGAAATTCTTTGAAATGTGGGTGACATCGAAGAAAAAACCACAACAATTCATTAGGAAATTCGAAATGTCCTACATCAATCTTACCGTCCCCAAAATGGTTTCGGTTAATTTTTGTTTTTACTCTTAAGAAAAATGCAAAGCTTCACGGTGAATGCAATCCATGTTAAAAAGTTTTCAACTATGATAGTAAGTATCCACATTTGTGGCAGCTTTTTAGATACTTAGACAGTTTACCCGAAGTATTTGTTGACGTCTAGCTGTTCTATGTCGTTCTCCTTCCAAATACTAATCATCTGTTTCATCTGCTTGTGTTTGAACTGCACGTTCACACATTTGGGCCAAGTGCTGCTGCCGGTGATCAAATGTTTCCACAGCTCGTTTTTGAGCTACATTTTCATGCATTTACGTCTTTATAATACATCTATGATGATAATTCTTTACGATTGAAATTGTAAATTTCTCTATAGTGCTTCAAAATTCAAACATAAAATACTTATTTTTTTCTAATTCAAAGAAAATACATCTTGCATAAACAAATTCTACAAACGTAAATTCAATCTTATAGATACATAAATATAGATGCCATAAAAGTATAATCTTACATAAATATGCTTTAAACATAATTTTATTTTACAAACTCACGCTTAAGAAAAGAAAAAGTGTAACGCAATTTAAATTATTAGTACAAAAGGACTCTTCAAAATCATGAAATCAAAAACAGAAAGATCAAAAATATTCTTTTATAATAACCCTAACAACTACTTAAACGTTGACAATAATAGAACAAATGGATGGACTGAAGAAGATAGACTTCTAACCTCGAATAAATCAAAAATACATCGTTCCTATATAGTTACGCTGATCCCTGACTCGGTCACAATTCCAGTTCAACCACTCAAAATAAAAAACTTTTACATCATTAATCCAAACAGATTAAAAATATATTGTCTAATAACTTAAAATTTACACGGTTCGTTGGTGCGATCAGCCTGAAAATTATCATAATTATCTAAAAAAAAAGGAGAAAAAGAAAAAGAAAAAATCTGATAATCCACCCGTTCCCTGATTTTTAAGCGGTTTTTTTTCTTCCTTGGTATTTTCAGCTCTATTTCATTTAAGAGAGTAAAAAAAGCTAATCATTTGAGTGTCAGAATTATCTAGCAAGTGACATTGACGTTACATTGAAGTCACGGTTATCAGGCTTTGGAGGGAAAATTACGATTCCAATTCGCTTAAGATAGCTTTTCTAAAGTACTACCCAGTTTAACTTTTTTTTTCAAAAATAAAATGGTTTTCTATGCTTTAAGCTTGGGTATAGGAGAGGATGTTGATACCAAACGAAATGTTTCGAATACGAAATGTTTCTGCAGATTATACAATTCGAATTTCGATATATAATAAAAATTGAATATGAAGTTATTTGATTTTAAGTGCGTAAATGTTAAATATTCTGAGTGTAGACATTCTATCACCCGCTGTAATTGTCTCCACAAAGGCCTTTATCCTTTAGTTTAATGATAGTACACAACACAAAACAACACAGTCTAATCCACGTCTAAATAAGAATCGAAAATTTGTTAGAAAAAATCGTAGTAACCAGATTTCAGCCTCCCAATTTACTGCTTCCACATATGGGCAACTTCCAGCCTGCGGCCGGATGGGGCCCACCATGGCTTTTGGACCAGCCCGCAGAAGAAGTCAAAACCCTGTATAAAACCTATATAAAACATTCAAACTTCCATATAAATCAGAATTACACGGCCCGCGATTTCGCTAATATCGTAAAGTTCTGCCCGCAACTTTTCAAAGGTTTTCCATACGATGATAAAATAAACGAGTTGAAATCATCAACTGCAGTGAATGAAAACTAAACTGATGGCTGATCACTTGCAAAATTAATTTAAATATCGGCTGCGAGCCCAATTTAGGAATCCATTGTATCATTATAAATTTTTTCATCGGAGTTTCAAAGATCGTTTCATTATAAACGGTTGTCCCTTAAAAAAAAAAAAAAAAAAAAAAAAAAAAAAAACGTCAGGGTAACTACATTTAAATATTTATCGTCAACTTGGCGGAATAAGGCAGTTAAAGTAGAATTCAACCTAGTGCCGTTATTTTTGGCATTTGAAAGAAAGAGGCTTACTTTATAACACTGTTGTGAAATCTGTAAAAAATATAGTTATCATTAAGTATAAGGTGTCCCAAATGGAACTATCACTCTACAGTATTAGAACCATCATTTACTTCCATTTGCGTTGCAAAAAGTCAGCTACATAATATCAACAAATTATGAGTACAGCTTTAAGTACTATTGTTGTATCATGTGACACTGTGCAGGTTTGGTAACGAAAGTTTAAAATCAGTTATCTAAGGAGTTAGAAGTTAGTTTTTCAGGCAGATAGGGCGGAAAACTTTCGTTACAACCTGATAATAACTATGAATTAAAAATAATTAAATTATTTACGTACATTCCATCAAGGTGCTTGCGGGGATGGCAACGAAGATTCTTTTCTCTTTTTCTTTCGCTGGTTGCCAGGAGGATATTTTGAAATAAAAATAACTTTTTAATTCTAAACAAATTTATGTAGCTGAAAGGTGTAATATATCTAGTTACTAAAATATTTATTTGTCTGTGTAATGGATATCAAGTTCTATTTATTTTGCTTCTTTGTGAAATTAATATTTACTATTATATATCGATGACGTGTATTTTTTAATCCGCCCCAAACTTATTTCAGCGTCCCTTTTAGGAAGATTGCATCAAGTGTGGTTTTTCAAACGCTCAATAGATGGCGCTACCATCCAAAAATTTTAAATTTTAAATTTTGAGCGTTTTAAAGTTTTTTCGATCACGTGACCTAGCTTAATCGTTTCAGGGGCCCAAAAAAAACCCAGGTGCGAAATTAAAAATGAATCCTTAGAGCAGTTTTCGAGATCGCTGAGACATACACACCCACACACAAACATTCCTCGTTTAATATAAGAGCGGATTCACTCACTGCAGGAAAAAGTAACTGTTCTTTTCTGAATCCTCCAATTTATATTAAAATATTTTTCTTTCTAAGATTGCAACATTTTAAGAGATATTTCATTTAAAATAACACTTAATCATTAAACCTGCCATTTTTAGTATTTTTCAACCAAATTGATCCTGACATTTTGTACAGTAGAGTAATAATATGATGAAAACTGCCTAGCTTTCTGGGCGACAGCTGCTTTCTCGAACGGAATTCTAATCACTTTTTCCGGCGTCTGCTTCCTCGCACCGGTTGCTACTTTTCAGGAACGGCGTCCTCCTTTCTCCAAGACTGGCTGTCTTTTTCCACACTGGCTGCTACTTTACAGGAGCGGGCGTCGTTTCTCTCCAAGACTGGTTGTCTTCTTGTTTCGTTTTCGAAATGGCTGCTATTTTAGGAACGGGCGTTCCCTTTGACTATAGACTTCTATTCTTGCTCTATAATCATACCGCTGCCACCAATTTCTTATACTAGCTGTAACGTCTTCGTGTGGAATGGTAGCGTAGTAATCGACAGCTAATTTCAAATTTCTGGTTAGAAATTATTTATTTACAATAGACGAATTCTTCATTAAATATTCAATCTCGGATACTAATATGTGGATACAATTTATATACAGGTCCGTAGAACTTTCAATAGAATAAGTCCAATCAGTCAATAAGTTCAATAGAGTAAGTCCTTTCAATCGGGCAGCGCCCCTGACCTGCGATTTGGACTCTCCGCAATCTCGAACAAGTTTTCCGGGCAGCGCCCTACACAGTCCGCGGTCGGACTCCGTCAGGAAGGTCTTTGGCCGAGATCCTCTCTCCAACCTGTCTTGATCAGTTCTCTCGTGCTCTCCCCTCAAGTCTCTCCTCGAGGGCCTCTCAAGTTTTTTTTTCCCTCTCATCTTTATTGGATATTTCTACATACGGGGGATTAAAGATGCTTCTCATGGACCGTATTCACCAAACTGTGAGTAGCCCGCCATGATCCGAGAGTTGGGAAACCTGCATTGACGGTTTGTCTCGGAGACAACTCTGAAACTGTATTCACCAACTTATTTCCAACAAGGGTTACCTTACGCTGGAGTTGTCTCACCCAGCTTTGAAAGATCGTCTGTGATTGGTCAGAGTAATGATTCCATGAAGGGGTGAACTAGGTTTAATGTTCGCGAAATCGAACCCATCTCCCACCAAACACACTCCCTTCATGATATTTAATTTGTTTTTATGCAAAATGCGCATTAAAATTTGAAAATTAATTTACCTTTATTGTAAAAAGAAAACTGATTAAACATTTAATACAAAATTACATCCAATATTTTTTATAAATAAAATTTCATGTCTGTTATACTCTTTCCAAATTTAGGAACTTTCATATTTTTATAACAGACAAATACTAAGCAAAAATGTTTAACCTCTTAACAAGATTTTTATTTTTTTTTTCAATCTTTTACACCTAAATATTTTTCTCCGGTCTCTTCTTACAAAAAAAAAAAAAAAAATGTAGATCAACAGTGCTCTGCCCAAATTGCCCGTCATCTGTGGAATAAATAGAGAACAGAAAATAAATAGGAAAGATCAGAATTTACTTATTTATTTTCAACATAAAAAATAATTAAATAAAAATATAAGCATTAAATCAGAAAAAAAGAGGGATTGGACAAAGTAACGTCAAACAAGCAAACCAAGATAAATCCGATAGATGGCGCCTGCAGTTTCTACAAAAAAAAATATATAGTCATTCTACAGAGTTTTTGAAGCCATTGTACACCCTCTAAAAAAGTATTCGAGCAAGAGAGAAATGTCCTATTTGAGATTTGCGAATAATAATTGAGTTTTTGAAAAACGCACAACTTGATAGAAATATGGAAAGTCATATTCATACATAGCCTAATTCATATTCTATGATAAATAATTTTTAATATACGAAACCAACGCAGGAAATTTCTCTCTTGCTCGAATACTTTTTCCGTTGGTTTCGTATATTAAAAATCATTTATCATAGAATATGAAATGCACTAGGCTGTGTATGAATATGACTTTCCATATTTCTATCAAGTTGTGTTTTTTTCAAAAACTCAATTATTATTCGCAAATCTCAAATAGGAAATTTCTCTCTTGCTCGAATACTTTTGGCTACTTTTATAGCTTGCTGGGTGGCTTCCACAGCAGTTTCCGTCTCTCAAAGCACGAAATATTCAAGTATTTGCAAATTTTCGAGATTTTTCAAATATATAAAAACAACCCTCGAATCCGCCATGTTTACAAACCCGAGTCAACCCTCCGAAATTGCGGGGTTAGAATTTGCAAATGGAGTCAGGGTCAAATGTTAGGTTAACCCTTGGATTTGGCGTCGTGAATACCATTTTCTCAATAACCCTTGAACTGGCTCGCTTTGCTGGGTTAACTCCAGGGTTTAAAGTTTGGAGAATACGGCCCAATGGCCGGTGGCAGGCGCCGATAAGTCCCGGCTGGTGAGGCCGCGGCATCGAGTCTTACGTGAAGGAGCTTCTTTTGTAGTATAGCTTTGGGAGATTTCTACAGGAGGGCTCTCAGCATGTTTCCATCGATTTTAACCAAAAAAGACACCATGATGGAGCTGATTTGTGGTTACTTTCTCCCTTCAACCAAGGGGATGGGATGGAAGGTTCGAACCCTCTGAACCCTTCTCCTTTCCTACGCCACTGGTTGTAAAATTTAAACGCTAAAAAAGGTCGCAGAATTAGTACAAGGAACATTCCTAATTTAGACAGTAAGACATGTTTTGCTAAATGCAGTCTTTTCCAATTTTTTCTAGGAGTGCAAATACTGAAAAAAAAAATCCTTATAAAATTACAGTTAGATTCCGGCAATTACTGATTTGAGAACTCCCTTTGCACGCTGAAAGTTATTTATATTACGTTCCCATGAGGTCGGTCGGAAAATTTTCACTTCCCAGGATCACTAATAAGTAATTTTGAAATGTTAGGATGAAATTATTAGAGGTATTATGAGCCCTTAAAAAATGCTGCAGAGGCTAAAGACTCTTCAAACTCTATAGAGTGGAAGTTTATCTCTAGAGTAGTTGCTAAATATCAGATATCTGAGCCAGAAGAACGGGGTATAGGTCACAAGGTTGTTCAATCTAGATGTTCTTTTATATATTCAAAAGAGTATTTTTCGTAAAACCTGCCACACTGCATTGCTGCAGTATCAAATTTGGAGTGCAATAAATGTTTTAAGATGTCGACCGGATTGTATGATGGGTAAAGCACCGTATTATGGTTTCGGGTTCAGTTCCCGGCAGTCCCGGTTCGATGCCCGACTGGGCGTGGTTGGCAATGTGTCCGTTCCTTCATAGGGGGCAACGTTGGTCCACCTAATAGGTGCCCCCATATTAAAGAGACCAACAATTCCGGCCTTATTAGTGGCCAAAGTCGTTAAGGCAGAGGCCTGCCATTAGAGAAAAAAAAAACATTTAAGATTTTTTAAGATATTTTCGCAACCAATTTCAGGTATTTTAGTCAGGTGTAATAGAAATAATTTTTTTTCTGTTGACGATATTTATTGATTTTCTATTGTTTGAAAGATATTAACACACCGAAAATTAAATATTTACTGCCCGTAGACCATAATACATTGGAAGTCTTTTGTACGTTCTTGTAAAAGCTATAAATACCACATATCCCATTTTCAATAGGGAATATGTGAAGTGCATATTTAACATCGATAAAAGTTTCGTGTAAACCTCTAACTGCATATTCATAGCAGTTAGGGCACAGACAGGCTAATAAACAAAAATCATACACAATATAACGTTAACTTTGTAAGAATAGGTTAAAAATTTATTAACAAAGCAATTTCATGTTTTAATACTTCAGTCTACCTCATTTTTACAAAAATATTCGTATGCAATTCCTCAATAATATTTTCTGCCAGAGTTTGTCGTAACATTTAAACCTTCGAAAAAGCGAAAAAAATATTGCATTTTTCAAAAATTTGAATTCTTCTAAATCATATACTTAAAACCACATGAAAATATTCCTATTAGAACGCGAGTAGTTGCAAAAAGAAAGTTGGATGCAATGGAATTTAAAAGGGGGAATTAAAACTTCAAGCGCGTGCTTTCCTCAAAACTGCATTTTTGCAACTCGCGCGCATGATTTCAGAAAAACTTATGCAGGTATTATCTTGAAACTTGTTGTGTAAGTACGTGGTATTGATGTCTATAACCAAAACCTGTTTCTGTACTTATTAATTAATTTGAAAAATATTTTTGTTATGAAAAGAAGAGATTTTTTATTTTCTTTTTTATCGAACCCTAAAAAAGAAAATAAAAATTCACTTCTTTTAAATTAAAAAAGAATAGTTAGGTATTGTGCTTACAAAAATGTCAATATTTTAACTGTACATTAATATTTTGTTCTATAAGTTTTGATTTCTCTTTCGAGATGTTTACGTACCGTTAAGGTAAACTAAAAACCAGAATATGTAGTGGGCTGCACAAACTTTATTGATATATTCTGAGTGCTCTTTTCCCAGAGCAAAACCTATGCGTCATAACAGATCGACTGCATTCTCTCGTCTGCGAGCATTTTTCAATAGGTGGCGCTCGTCATGCGCGCAGCGCAACATACCGGCGCCCCTTGAAACATGGTTTCAAAAATAACATGAAAAAATTACAACATGTAGTAAAATAATACTTACTCACATTTCAAATTAAACACTAAACTTACATGGAAATGAAACATTAAGATTAATAATCATAAATTTAAGTAAATAGGAATATAAATGAATATTTACCATTGCTACATGAATGAAAACAATAAAAATATCTTACCAAATAATACTTACTACACAAAGTTATTTATGAAAAAATATAAATCACATAATTGTAAAACAGTTGTACAGATGCCTTGATATAAACTATCTGATTACCTAGATAAACAAAATAAGAAAAATAAAAGTATAATGCAAAGTTTATTCAGTTATTATTGGCAAAACACTGAGTTTTTGTATAGGCCTTTTCAAGATTCCAGTAGAAGTTTTAAGGTTCACCACCCTAATTTTTCCATCCGAACTAGGGAAGACCTCTAGCACTCGGCCTAATTTCCACTGAAGAGGAGGCATATGCTCTTCTTTAATAAGTACAAGATCATTGATTTTCACATCAGGTAGTGTCTTGTACCATTTAGAACGGTGTTGAAGATTGGAAATATATTCTGCAGACGATCTTTTCCAAAAGCTTTGGACTAATTGCTGATTTAATTTCCATCGTTGAAACACAGATACTTTTTGAGATAGCATATTTTCTTCGTGTAAGGAAGAAAGTGCAGTGCCTACGAGGAAATGTCCAGGAGTTAGTGGAGAAAGATCTGATGGATCGTTCGTTGATGGATACAGTGGGCGAGAATTTAGGCATGCTTCGATTTGCGTGATAAGAGTTAAAAACTCTTCTTGAGTAAGCTTCTGAGAACGAATTGTTCGTTTAATATGAAATTTAGCGGACTTGACCGCGGCTTCCCAAATACCTCCAAAATGAGGTGCGGAAGGGGGGTTGAAATGCCATTTAATGCCTTCATTGCTTAAATATTTATGAACAGGTTCTTGATGTGTTAGAGCTTTTACAATTCGCATCAATTCTTTATTGGCAGCAACAAAATTTGAGCCACAATCAGAAAAGCGTTCGATATGTTTACCTCTTCTGGCAACAAATCGTTTTAAAGCTGCGATAAAAGATTCTGTTGATAAAGTTCCTACGAGTTCAATGTGGACAGCTTTAACTGCGAAGCACACAAAAATACAAAGGTAGCATTTCTCTGCTCTTACTCCACGTCCGGAACGAGGTCTGACCAGAAAGGGACCAGCGTAATCCAATCCCGTTTTAAAGAAGACTCTAGAAGGAATCACTCTTGCGGGAGGTAAATCGGCCATAATTTGTGTTGAAGTATTTGCGCGTATTCTGTGACGTTTAACAATTTCCAAATCTGATGTTTTATTACGGATCTGGCGTGAATTATCTAAAACTCTCTTCTTATCACTGCGAGTAACAATGAAACTCCAGCGTGTAAGAATGCTTCATGATAATAGTTAATGATTATTCTTTTTATATAGCTATCCTTAGGAAGGATTATGGGATGTTTATCTTCACTAGGAATATTAGCATGAGCTAATCTTCCTCCAACACGTTTTAATACGTCTTCACCTAGAAATGGATTTAAAGATAAAATTTTGCTGTTAGTAGAAAGTGGAATTTTCTTCTCTAATTGTTTATAGTCATTTGGAAAGTCTTGCTTTTGAACTATTCTTACGATAGCGTTTCTGGCATTTTAAAACTCTTCACTGTTAAGAAACCCACTAATGTGAGTATTTGGTGATCTTGCATTTTTAATAAATCGAAGACACCAAGCAATTATTCTTTTTAACTTCACGTAAGACGAAACATTTCGAATAATTGGGAAATCGGCTGCGGAGGTTTCAAGTAAACATGCAGCTTTTTTGCGTTTTTCCTTCAGCGCCTCTGAGGAAAATGCAACTTCTTTTGAAAGTGGAATGGCCCTGTTTTTTAACCAGGCAAGACCGGACCACCACAGATCAAACTTAACTAAATCCGAAGAAGAAAGTCCTCTAGTAACGCAATCAGCAGGATTATCAATCGAATTAATATGATTCCAATGCTGAACTGGAAGAACTGACTGAATCTCTGCAACGCGATTGGCTACAAAAATCTGCCAGCGTGCAATTTCTGATTTCAACCATGTGTGACGTAGCGCCACAGTGGTAGCGTGATTCTCTGAGGCTTAGTTAAAATAATAAGTTTTATTTACAGAAATATTTACAGTATTTATGTACAGACACATGATGAAAAATTACGCGAGTACCAACCCCGGAGCAGTTCATACGGAGAACTTGCCTCCTCTCTCGCTAAAAGCCATCTCCCTCTTCCCTTCCAAAAACCTCTCACTCCCCATTCATCGGGGGTCAGCTCTCTTGACCCCAGGGGGAGAAGACGATGTGGGTCGATGACCGCACTACGCTACAGACACTCTCCCCCCCTTAAGAAAAAATCTTTTCCATCTCAAGGGAAAGATTTTACAGTTACACACTCACAAATAATACCTTGAGCACATATGGGGCAGTTCAAAAGAAAGCAAGGCGAGAGAAATTAAAATACAATTAACAGTATCAATTCTTCTACTTATCGCAAAAATATAAAATAGACACAATTTAAACAATAATACAAAACGAAACTTAGTCTGGGATAACACTTGAGATAATATTAATTCATTAGTCCTTTCTCAGGAAACTCATCCGTCCACAGATCGACTGAGACTATCTGCGTTTTGGAGGCTTTTACCAGATCGATGTACTACTTCAAAGTTGTACGGTTGCAGGGCTAAAGCCCATCTCATCAATCTGGGATTTGAACTGGCATTCGTTTTTAGCCACACCAAAGGGTTATGGTCCGTCACGATCGTGAACTTCTGACCATCTAAATAATAATGCAGCTTCTTTACTGCAAAAATTATAGAAGCGCATTCTTTCTCAGTTGTACCATATTTTCGCTCAGCAGGCGAAAACTTCTTACTCAAGTACAGGACTGGATGTTCTTCCTTCTTGTCATTCAACTGAGAAAGAACGACGCCCATTCCCGCGTCTGATGCATCTGTTTGAACCAGAAACTCTTTGCTATAATCTGGAGCATAGAGCACTGGGTCTTCGATCAACTTTGTTTTTATCTTACGGAATGCTTTGTCGCACTCTTCTGTCCACGAGATGGAACCCTTTTATACTTTTCCTTTCAATGCATCAGTAAGGGGCGCAGAAATTACAGAGAACATTGGGATATATCTGCTGTAATACCCCACTAGTCCTAAAAAGGCACGAATTTCCGTTTTAGATCTAGAAACCGGGTAATCTACTATCGCACGAACCTTTACTTCTGCTGGTTTGCGTATCCCTTGCCCAACAATGTGCCCCAAATATTTTACGTGATCTTGCGCAAACTGACATTTAGAAGGCTTGATGGTCAATTTCGCTTTCTCTATTTGACTTAGCACATAGTCCAAGTGCTTTAAGTGGGACTCCCAACTATCGGAAAAAATCGCAATATCATCCAAATAGGGGACCACAAAAGTTTCGCAACCTTTCAATAATTCAGCCATCAATTTGCTAAAGAAATAAGGGGCATTCTTTAACCCGAAGGGGAGCCTTAACGGGCGGTAGCTACCAAAACGCGTTACGAAAGCGGCAACTCTTTGAGCTCGGGGACTCAAGGGGATCTGCCAGTACCCTTTTGCCAGATCTAACACACTGATGTATTTCGCAGAAGATACCAATTCTACCCTTTCTTCGATGTTAGGTAAAGGATAAAATTCTGTACGGATAATCTCGTTCACCTTATGGTAATCGATGCAGGGCCGGGGATCTCTACCAGGAGCCTCGACCAAGACCATGGGACTTTGGAAATCAGCCTCTCCAACCTCGATAATTTTTAAATCTAACATTCTTTGTATTTCTGTCTTTAAAATTTGATTTTGGCGTTGTGAAGCTCGATAGGGTTTACTCGTAATAAGTTTTTCATCCGTTAAATCTATATCATGCACCACAATATCGGTGAGGCCAGGGTCATTAGAAAATCTGGCTAAATATTTGTGCAATAGCTTTTGGAGCTGCTCAATTTGCTGGGGTTCTAGGCGCCCTTCCAAATTACATTTGTGTAAGATCTCGGTAAATTCATAAATGTTGGGATTTGTTTCCAGATACGGAAAATCTACCTCGTCATCCTTACACCAATCTTGCTGTTCCTCGCACGTTATAAAATTTATCACCTCAGGTAAAGGGCCACGGGCGTCTATATTTATTTTTGAGAATATTTCTGAAATTATCGGTACTAATTTCAGAGGGGCCTTCTTCTTATCGCTAGGCTTTCCCACCCGTTGGCACTCATCGCACGATCTAACATAGGCTTCTAGGTCTTTGTAGCAGCCCGGCCAGAAAAAATATCTCAAGAGTTTATCTTTTGATTTTGTAACTCCCACATGGCCGGAGGTCCCTTCGTGGCAAAGCGCCATAATCTGTGGTCTAAGCTTCTCCGGTATAACAATTATTTTTTTTACCTTCCCGAGGTGGTCCTCTTGTAACCGAAATAAGATTTCATTTTCTATTTCATACCCCCTTTTCTCAGCATGCTCATATGGCTTGTTAGCCAGAATAGTAATATCTTTAAGTGTGGGACATATCTTCTGCATCTCAATAAAATCTGCCCGATTTATCCCGGCCAGAGATAAACCATCCTCACTTTTTTGCATTTCGGGTAACACAATAGCCGTGTCAACTTCCGACTCTAAATTCTCACTTTCCCTTATCTTCACACCCGAAACCTCCTCTCGTGAAGAAAGGTTTTCTGTTTGCTCCCCCTCTTTCTCACGTTTACTGCGGGCCCTCGTCTGTACTGCATTTACGACCTCTGGTCCTGGGGCTGACAAATGGTTATGATTCTCCAATTTTTTAGCTGTCCGGTTTCCTAAAATGTAATGGCCTTGATCTAGGTCATCTGAAATCACAGCTGCCTTGGTCATTATCTGGCCGAATTCTCCGCTTAACAACACATGAGCCAAAGGCAAACACACGGCTTCAGAGGTCAAAGGCTGTCGGACCCAAACAGTTTCGCCTGTAAAGTCATCCGGCGTGACGTATTTTCTAGTCACCAAATCAATGGTGCTACCAGAATCTCTAAGCAATTTGGATGCTATGCCGTTAACAGTCCCATCTGAGATGAAAGGAGATAACCATGACTCTATCTCCCCACCCCCAACAAAAAGATTATTTACAACAGCACTCTCTTTTCGCTCCTTTAATTTCGGACACTGAGCCTTATAGTGCGGACCCCGCAAGCGAAACAGCTTACAACTCTGCGTTTTTCAAAAACCTGCTCGGTAAACTTTCCCCCTTTATCATTCGATACTTTTTTCTTATCGTCTATCTTATTTATTGGCCTTTCCCGGTTAGTCGTAACCAGAGGGGATTTTTTTAGGTTTTTCCGCACTTGTTCGAATTCCTCAATTTTTGTCACAAGATCTTTGGGGGAAATGATACTGGCCCATTCATCGAGATAATATTCTTTAAATTCTATGGGCATGCGTTTTTTTTATTTGATCAGAGATCATCAAGTCTTTTAGCTTGTCAGAGCTATCAACCTTCAAACCTTCTAGCCAGCCTTCAAAATACGTTTGTAGCTCATAAAAAAAATCATACCAAGTACGCTCTGGAGATTTTTGATGTTTAGCAAATAGTTGCCGAAATTTTTCTGCGCTGACTTTAAATCTCTGTAGTAGTAACTCTTTTACTAGTCGATAATCCCTTCCCCTTTCTTCGGGTTCCCGGGCGATGATATGGACAATCTCAGTGGGTAACAATCCAATCAACTGAGTTACCCACTGATCTTCTGGAATTTCCAGAACTTTAGCTTGACGCTCAAAGAGGGACAAAAATAATGTAATATCATCATCTTTACTATTAAATTTAGGCATAAACTTTTGAATTTCCCCTTTAAAACAACTTCCCTTGTTAGAATTTCCTCCCCCATTTTGTTTCACAATTTCAAGTTCCAATTTCTTTTTTTCTAATTCAAAATTTTGTTCCTGTTCCTGCTTTAATCGTTCAGTGGTAGCTTTCTCTTGCTCCGCCCTTTCTGACAAAATACTCTCTAGTAAATTCTTGACGAACTCTTCGTCATAATCATCGCTCTCTAAAATTCGAGTTTTGATTTGGACCATTTTCAAATTTTCGTCCACTTCGCAACCTAACTCGTCTGCCAATTTTAGCAGGTCGCATTTTCTTGCCTTTCCCAAAAAAGCCATTATGATTTGTGAGGCAAATACCAGGAAAAGTTTTAATTAAATAAAAGCAACAATCTATACTATCTAGGCAATTAAAATCAATAACAGTAATTATATTAACATATATGTGATACACCAGAATATTAAACTCTTCTACTGCACTTCTCAATACCAAATTTTCTTCACAATTAAAAAATACTCAAGAAAAAGATTATAATACACAAACATGCACAGTATGTTAAAAGATCCTATTTTATATTATTAACTTGTTCCAAGATGAATACTTAAAAATCAACATTTGCAATAAACACACTTGAATATAGAAAATTAAACCATTGCTTTCTTTTGACTCAATAACTTAATTTAACAACAATCATTTCAGGTTCCAAAATACCCAAGTTAATGGAATTTTTATCTTAATTTCCCAAAATTTTAAAATTGATTTAAATTTGGAATAGAACTTTTTAAACATTTAATTAATTGCCCCAATGTATAATCAAGGTACTTACCCCCTCTTTCAGGAGAAATCTTTGTATAATATCCTTTTGCACCCGGTGCAGTCTGTAATTTACACAAAAGTTCACAGTTAATAAGTTCGTTTATTGTCCACACAGTGATTTCGGAGTCGGGATAACTCTTTCTCAGTTCGGATATGGTTGTCTAAATCGGGAACGCTAGGGCTGAAAATTAGTTTCAACACAGTATTCTTCAGGGTCTGGATGACCAGCTTGAGCCAGGGACCTGCTGTCCCAACCAGCGAAACACGGGAGCGTCCAACAGGATCGGGGTGACCGTCTTCTCTTATCAATAAGGCCACAGGAAAACTAAGGCCAGGTGGCCTCTTTCAGCTACACAAGGGTCGGGGCGACTCTCAGATTTTCAATCAGGCCAGGGCGGCCTCCGTCACTTCCACTACGGTCGGGGTGACCCTCCTTTTTTCCAATAAGGCCAGGGCGACCTTCTCCGCTTTTCGCAAACCTCAGGCCGGGTGGCCTCTTTCAGCTACACAAGGGTCGGGGCGACTCACCGCTTTTCAATAAGGCCAGGGCGGCCTCCGTCACATCCACTAGGGTCGGGGTAACCCTCCTCTTTTCCAATAAGGCCAGGGCGACCTTCTCCGCTTTTCTGGAAAACTCAGGCCGGGTGGCCTCTTCCAGCTCCACTAGAGTCGGGGCGACTCTCCGTTATTTGGGAACATAAAGGCCGGACGGCCTCTTCCAGCTCCACTGGAGTCGGGGGCGACTCTCCGTTATCGGGAGCCTCAGGCCGGATGGCCTCTGCCAGCTCCACTAGAGTCGGGGCGACTCTCCGTTATTCGGGAACATAAAGGCCGGACGGCCTCTTCCAGCTCCACTAGAGTCGGGGCGACTCTCCGTTTTTACATAAAGCCAGGGCGGCCTCCGTCATTTTCATTAGGGTCGGGTCGACCTTCATTCTTCCGCTAAGATCGATTTGATCACATTTGCCAGGGGACTCATCCCAGCGCTGGCACCAATTCTAGACTGTGACGTAGCGCCACAGTGGTAGCGTGATTCTCTGAGGCTTAGTTAAAATAATAAGTTTTATTTACAGAAATATTTACAGTATTTATGTACAGGCACATGATGAAAAATTACGCGAGTACCAACCCCGGAGCAGTTCATACGGAGAACTTGCCTCCTCTCTCGCTAAAAGCCATCTCTCTCCTCCCTTCCAAAAACCTCTCACTCCCCATTCATCGGGGGTCAGCTCTCTTGACCCCAGGGGGAGAAGACGATGTGGGTCGATGACCGCACTACGCTACACATGATAACACTATCGTCGAATCCGTAAATGCATGAACGGCATCTATTTTAGTCTTCAATGAGTTGTGAACTATTTGAAGAAGACGAACTAGTAGCAAAGCTGAGCATAATTCGAGGCGAGGAATAGGCACTATCTTCAAAGGTGCAACTCTAGTTTTAGATGTTAGCACACTAACTTTAATTTCAGATGGGGTTACCGATCTTATGTAAATCGTGCTTGCATAAGCTTTTTCTGATGCGTCACAGAAACAATAAAGCTCAATTTTAGAAGCATTGGCCAAAAGAACTTGCCTATAGTCTGTTCTCCGAGTTGAGAGAACGAAACTAAGGGCCCGATTCAAACGAAACGCGATCGGTCGTCTCCAAAACGATCGTTTTCTCTCTGGAAGTTCGATCGCTTTTACAAGCGATTGCAAAAGTGTATTCAAAGTGAAACAAAATAGGCGATCGAACTTACAGGTTTGCTAGATCGAAACTTTATCGCCACAGAGTGAAAACGCAACTTCCGGTGACGTAGAAAGTCGCTGTTAACCAATAAAAAAATCGCATCTTTCTCTGGAAATTTTTTTTAACTTAATGGCGACGACTAACTGTTTATTTATTTATGTTTGAGCTTTTTCCCCAACAGTATTGTAGGTTAATGTTTTAAAATTTTAACTGGTTTAGGTTAATATTTTTTGTATGTTTATAATCATGGAAACGCATTTTTAATTTATGAAGATATTTTTTTTAGAAAATTATTGATAATAGTATTGTTCGTCATAATTATCATGTCGAATTGTTCGAATTATCGAATAATAATTGTTCTCTAGTTTGCCTACTATATTTTATTTTTCTGTAGCAGAGAAGCTGTTTATAATTATAATGGAGGGGTAGAATTACTATATATTTCATGTTCTGATATATAATTAACAATCAAAGACATCCTTAATATAATGAAATGAATATTTGTATTTCTTTAGGAGGGTTGCTAGGATGCTTATTTTAGCGAGAAATTATTCGTTAATGTATTTTTTCGCGCTGTTTCAAATATCAAACATTTATCGAGCAATAAACGATTTAAAAAAAGGACTACAGATGGCGCCTGCATCGTAGTGTCTGCTAGAGTAGAACTCAAAGGCCGACAGAAAATAAACCCTACAGATATTCTGTTCTGCGAGAAAATTCAGCTTTCCGCAGGCCTAAATCTTTTGCAGAATTCCCTGTCTGATAATTCCAACGGATTGCTTCGTAATTTTAAATAACGAGTCTTCGTTGTTGTTGTAATCTTCTCATCAACCATCCGCCGATCGATCCGCCATGTTCGAGAAAACGATCGCTTTTGGAAAAACGATAGCAAAACACCAATCGCAGTGTCACGTGATCCAAAAGCGATAGACAGGTTTCACTTGAATAGGAAACATAGGAATCGGTCGAAAATTTCCGCGATCGCAACGGAAAACGATAGAACTCTGTTTCGTTTGAATCCGGCCCTAAATTAAATAATTGCACATGCGAACTGGCGAAGTGTAAACACCTGGCATTTTGCAAAAACGCCAATCACAGTATGAATTTCTGCTTTCTTCCATTTACGCTGTTAGGCGAATTTAACCTTTCTTAACTCCAAACTAGAGATTGGTGCCTAAAAATGTAATTCTTTGGTAACCCGTTTGTTTACTTTCGTTCTCTCGTTTCCTCGAACAGACTATAGGTACCGTGATAGATTTTATATGAGTTATATCATCGCGAAAACAAAACCATCTATTTTTAATTTCTTCTGGGACTGTGTCATCCCACGATAACTGATATTTCCATAAGTCTTGAATCAATATTTTCGCAGTTATGATTAAGGGAGCTAACCAATCCAAAGGATCAAAAATTTTGGAAATAGCTGACAATATGGATCTTTTGGTTAGACTTTCACTATCACTATTACAAATTGGAACGTTGTAAATAAATTGATCTGGAATCGGTTCCCATTTTAAACCTAAAACCTTGATAATTTTTGACTCAACAGTATTCCATGTGGAGCTATCTTTATACTCATTGTCAAGTGACTGCTCTAATACTATAACGGGTCATTTACACACCACTTATGGAGAGTAAATTTTCCTTCCATTAACAGCGCACACAACTCTGAAATTAATTCTTCAGCTTCTTCGCGGGTCTCCGCTTCAAATAATACATCGTCGATGTAAAAATTGTGAAACAGTAAACTAGCAGCTTTAGGGAAATTTAAATCTTCGTCTGTAGCTAATTGTTTTAAAACTGTAGTCGCTAGAAAGCTTGCAGGTGTCGTACCGTATGTAACCGTACATAAACGATATTCCTGAATTGGTTTTATTGGACTATCTTTCCAAAATATTTTTTGAAATTCTCTATCTTCATAGTATATTTCTATTTGTCGATACATTTTTTTGTAAATCCCCTGTTATTGCAATGTTATAACATCTGAATCTTAAAAGAATGGAAAATAAATCATCCTGAACTTTGGGGCCATTCATAACTGTGTCGTTTAATGAGACTCCCGACGTTGTCTTAGAACTAGCATTAAAAACTACTCTTAGTTTCGTTGTAGGACTAGACTCATTTATTATGTGATGAGGAGGGATGTAATAATGATCATTTTCCTTAACTATGTCACTATGAATTGTCGGTTCCATATGTCCTAGACTTAAATATACTGACATGAAATTTTTATACTGATCATAAATTTCAGGAGTTTTCAAAAGTCTTTGCTCTAAACTTTTGAATTACCTAAAGGTTCTCTATCCGGTTTAAAAGGAAGTTTAACTGAATATCTAATAGTCTTACTTCGCGTAAAATTATCCACAAAATGCTTTTCGCAAAGCTTTTCCTCATTAGTAAGCGGTGGAGAGGAAGGGACTTGTTCCAACTCCCAAAATGATCTAACCAGTTCATCAGTAGAGACATTAAAGCTATTCACCAATTCTCCTCTAGGTTCTGATGATGTAAAAGTTGTATTCCCAGCAATAATCCATCCCAATTTTGAGCTAACTGCAAAAGGAAGATTGTCATCCCGATTCATAATTTCATCATTTAAAATCGTAAAAAATACATATACTCCAAACAAAATGTCTACATCTCCAGATTTATGAATTAAGGGATCTGCTAAAATTAAGTCCTGGAAATTCTCTTGTAACTCTATTGGCAAATTAGAATTGGGAACACTTCCGCAAATATTTTCTATAATGAAAGCAGATGTTGATTTTATCAGACTATTATTAAAATGGGGTGAAAATAACAAATCCACTTTACCCTTACTCATAGTGGTGTAATTAGCCAAACAAGAGACTGATATTTGATCATCATTAATTTTTAATCCTAAATTAACTGCCACATTATGACGAATAAATGATTTTTCGCTCCCCGCGTCTAATAAAACACGCAAAGGAATCCACTCATTATTTGAACTTTTGACCTTGACTATCGCAGTACATAACAATATAGAACTATGTTGAGTTTTATTGCCAATTATTTCTCTCTTATTTAAGTAGTTAGCACACACACCAGAAATAAAAACACTGGCGGATTACGCATTGAGGCCTCGGTTTGGGCGGTGAATTCTGGAGCCGTAGGCGATAATGATTGGTTTATTTTTATTTCATTTACTCTATGGAGCAATGAGTTATGTCTTTTTGAACAGAAATTGCAATCATTATTACTTCTACAACTCTTAATTAAATGTAAGTTAGACAAGCAATTAAAACATAATTTATGGGACTTAACAAACTCACTTCTATTAGGAACTGATAGGTTCAAATACTTCCCTAATAGCACAGGTGGTCACAAAAGAGTCGCTGTGACGTCACAGAGTGTCACAATTGTCACAGGACTGTCACATACTACTCTACATACTACATTGTGACTTGTGAGTGTTTTGACTCTACTGTGTGGTCACTGTGAAGTTTGTTTGTGACCAGTCACCAGGTGACGTCGTCGTGAAGTCACCATGTGACTAATATGTGATCGGTCGCTCAGTGACTCCACTGTGAAGTCACTGTGTGACTATTTTGTGACTACTGATTTTTTTGGACTCCAAAATGACGTCACACAGCCGCTTTTGCGACTTTGGAAACAGGCTCATTTTTTCTAATATTTTGTGGCAATTTCTTTCGTGAAACATTTAATAAATAAATCCGAAAATAGTAATTCAATAAAATCTCGCAGTTATGTAGTAATGGAATTTAGTTTAATTTATTAATTTTTAAATTATTTCGGTTAAACAAGACAATATTATTTATAAAAAAATATTATTCTTAAAAATATTAGAGTTGAGAGTTCTAATCACAGTGGTGAAAACTAAGTATCTGTGAGTAAAATTAACAATCTCCATGGCATGTATGTTTCGATAGCGTATGTAGGTTTAAATTTCGGACGGGGGGGACTATCCGGTATTTTCAACCTTATTGTTACTAGAGTAAATACAAATGTCTCAAAATTGTTTTTCTTTTCATAATTGCTTTAAGTTTCCAGATCCCCCCCCCCCTTTAAATACGTCTCTGGTATGTTTGAAAGTTCCACTACGAAAAATTTGAGGTAAAACTATGGGTCTAAGACAAAAATACTTTATTTATTTTATCTAATACATGTTTTTCCAATTAATTTTATTTATTTTTATATGAAATCCCTTTTAAGCAAAATATAGCAAAAATATAAATCTTATCCCTCATACCTTAATATATATCAAACCCCACATGTCGCACATTACAAATTTATTTCATTACCGAATAAAAAATTTCAATAAATCATTAGTTTTTTTCGGATGAATACTTAAATAAAACAGCACATTATCTCCTGAAAATAATTTATGTGGAAAAAGAAAGATTTCCAAGATTTTTAATTTATATTTATTAATTATGATATTTTTTATATTATTTATAAAATACTCACAGAATATAAAATTTATTTATAAAATATATATATATATTTATATATAAAACTTATTTATAAAGTACTCACAGAAAAATTTTAAATTTCCAAAAGAAGCCGTCAGAACTAGCTTTTGCAGCAATCATTTTACTTTTAAAGGTTCCCGAGCAAGGTAATCACAGCGTTGCGGTAAGATGCTGGCCTATTAACCATTAGCTCGAGGGTTCGATTCTGGACCTGAACTTCTTCTTGCCTGAGAGTTTGGTGCTGCCATCTGGTGTATATTTTCGGTAACTCTTTTTCCCCGAATTTTTTCGATGTCGCAAAACTGTCCCATCGTGACTTCTCTGAACGGTCGCAATGTGACTACACAGCGAGAGGACATAGAGACTCTGGCGTGACTTTGCTGCGGATTCGCGGCGAGTGTTTGTAACTCTATTGCGGCAGTACTGTGTGGTCGCATTTCAGTCACAGGGGACTGTTGTGCTATTAGGATTGGGACACTTATAAAAGAAATGATTTTGTTTGCAATATAAACAACTAGAAGTAGCAAATAAAGAATTTGCTTTGGGAGGATGCATCGTTTTCTGAATCCCGTTTGACCCAATTTTGCTGTTTTCAAGCGTCCTAGCATAATTTTTCAGAAACTCAATTAGTTCTTTTAATGTAGGAATTTCGTTTTAAGTTAATTGGCGTTCCCACCATAACTTCGTAGAACTATCCAGTTTCTGCAAAACTAAGTAGAGCATTAATGTGTCGCTAAAATTTTCAACTTTCTGTTCTAAAATCTCTAATGAGCGGATTATTTGTGTCAAATTGTCTACTAGACTAAGAAGTGCTGAAGATTACTCAATACTAGGGAGGTATAAAAATCGCTTAATGTACGCAAAAGTTTGCTCGCGTTTGTTCGAAAATCTTTCGTCTAATAAATTAAACGCAATTTTGAAATTATCATCGGAAATGGGGATTGATTGCATTATGCGTAAAGCATCTCCTTTAACTGATGCTTTCAAATATTGGAGTTTCTGTGCGTCAGATAAAGCTTGGTTATTAACGACACTTGCATTGAATAAATCTTTAAACGATACCCATTCAGTGATATTACCGCTAAAATTTGGTAGCGTAAGCTTTGGAAGTCTAATATTATCTGAAATAGAACTAACAATTGAGTTTCAACTTTCATTCTTTGCTTCTGAAACATTTGATGACTTATTTTCTTTAAGTTTTATTTGCTCTAGAATTTTTCAAATTGCGATTTTCTCCTGATATTCTGACGGACTGTCAATTTCTGTTTCGAGCTCGTTAGCATCTTCTATTAATTTTTCAATTTGAGAATCAATATTTTACAATTCATTTTCCTTTTGTTTAATTAATTCAAAAATCTCCCCTAAATCTTGAAAATCAGTTATGTCGGAAAGGTTAGTTTCAATTTTCTTAATGTATATAGTTACATTTCTCCGTATTGGAGTGCGTTTGGCTTTTAAGGCTGCTAATTGCATTAAAGTCTGGTTTGGGTCATTTGGAGCCATTGAATCACTTCTATTAAATCACTTTTCTAAATCAAATTCGTAAAGATGTACCCATCTAGTTCAAGTGCTATTGACAATAAATCACTTACTCTCGTTATGCGTACTGCGTAGACTCACTATATTTTCACGAGCCAGTAAACTCCTCGGACTCTACTTGCCATGTTGATTTCTTTTTCGAGATGTTTGCGTACCGTTAAGGTAAACTAAAAACCAGAATATGTAGTGGACTGTACAAACTTTATTGATATATATTCTGCGTGCTCTTTTCCCAGAGCAAAACCTATGCGTCATAACAGATCGACTGTATTCTCTCGTCTGCGAACATTTTTCAATAGGTGGAGCTCGTCATGCGCGCAGCGCAACAAAGTTTGCACGCAGTAGCTCAGTATCAAATTTTGAAATAGAAAAAAAAGCTATAAATATCTATGTCCTATATGTATAAATTTCCTATCTTCTGATAAATATGGAAGTGCATATACCCATTTACGAACACTTTAACCCTACAATGCATGATTTTTTTTAAATGGCTGAAAATAAAATTGTATCTTTGTTTTGGCTTACTTATGCTTGGAAAAATATTTTTAAAAAATTTCAGCTTGTAGTTTCCCAGAAAAATCATGAAAAATATTCAAATCCGAAAAATTAGAGTGTCCACTCTACACTGTGAAAAAAAATACTGTTAGATTACGGGCAATTCTCGGCGGCAAATCCGAAAAATTAGAGAGTCCACTCTACACTGTGAAAAAAAATACTGTTAGATTACGGGCAATTCTCGGCAGCAAAAAATTCCAAGAGAATCTCGTCAAACTACGTGCGCCCGCAAAATCACAATACCCATAATTTATCGAGTGTTGACCGTAATTTGATTGTGTCAGACATTCATAGGTTATCGAGATTTGACCGTAATTTGATAATGCATTACAACATAGGTTGTCGAGTATTGACCGTAATTTGACAATGGATTACTATATAGGTTGTCGAGTATTGACCGTAATTTTATGAATGTCTCACACTAGTTTGTCGAGTACTGACCGTAATTTTATGAATGCCTTACACTATACGTTGTTGAGGATTTACCGTAAATTTAGGAAGGTTTCACAGTATAGGCTGTCGGGCATTTATTATAAAACTACACTCCAGCTACAGCCAAGAAAACGTTATATCATTTAATGATAAAAACTACCTTCTAAGTTCTATGGGCAGGAGACAACTATGATCACATATGATTGAAAAGCACTTCTGCACAATATTTTAACCTTATAGGTGTTTAAGGTAGTTTTTTTATTATTAAGTATTTAGATCTTATTCTTTAATTATTATTCAATGTTAAATTGACTGTCTATTCGTAAAATTGCGATTATGATGATCAGTTCATATTGGGGCATGATCTGTTCGAGGCCAAATTTTTCGTACAACAAAGGCATTGCTTTACGAAAAGCCCTCAATACAAAATAGTACAAAACTTATGTTTCAGGTCATACAAAAGGTTCACCCTTATTACCTGCCAAAAACATCAACCGACACACAAACAGAAAATTTAATTATGTTTCTGCAAACTAAGAAAGGCAAACTTTTTGGATGACCTGCAACATACATTTTTTACTAACCTATATTGAGGACTGCCTTTTGGCCTGGACCAGGATTAACCCAAATACAAGTGATTATTAGTTTTTTTTGTTTGTGTGTATTATTTCAAACATTACAAGCCTTTTCTTTTTTTAAATATGTAATCCTCAATAGTTAATTGTGGCACGGCAAGGCTGAAATTCTTCATAAATTTCACTTAAGATTGAGGCTTTTAATAAAAAATGGGGATTGCACAGGCAATTAAACTAGAATTTTTATGTTAAATACATAACCACTCAATTTTACTCGTTAATAAGTGTCTTGATAAATACTTTGACAGACCTTTTCTTCAAGATTTAAAATGTAAACAATTATTATTTACCAAATACAGACCCTTGACATTTCTGTGACAGGCACTGACTATCCTCTAAGAAAGGTTGTGCATCCTTTGGCTAGTGTAACTTGGTTTTTGGTACCGAGTCTCTTTTTAATATAATTTCACTGCTGCATGGACTGCAGTGAAACCTGTGTATAATGATCCATGTGTATAACAATAAACCTGCATATAGCATGTACAGTAGAGTCCCGCAATTCTGAACAAATTGAGACCAAACACTTCGTTTTAGCGGGAATTCAGAATAGGCAATTCCATAAATATCAATAAGTTGACTTGTTAAGACATAAATTAAGTGCAGGGATTGTATAAATGGAGCTGGCCTGTACTCTTAAGTAACCAGCTTTCATTTTAATCTGCCTTCAGGACAGGTTTTCCCCACAAACGTCTTTTTAATTGCTCCTGTGTTTTTAGGTTTAAAAAATCCTTATTTTTTCTGAACTCTGTTTGGAAAAGCAGGACTCCACTTTTTAACTTTTTTTTGTGTGTGTGTGTGTCCAAAGAGTATTTTGTTTAATCAATGCATTTTGAAGAAGTCAACAGCATAAATCACTATTTAAACTTACAGTCTATAACAATGTTAACTCTAATAAAGCGAATGGTAGTACAGAGGTTAAAATGTATAAATGCAAATATTATTTGCAAATAAAACAAGCAAAATTTTATCTAAAACTAAACTATTCACTTCTTCAAAATCAGAAAAGACATACCCACATTACTGATAAAAGTATGGCCTCATATTATTTAATTGAAGAGGAATGCCGTGTTTACTTGCATAATAGTCACACCTTCTGTTTTCTAATTTTTCATGGTGAAAGTCTAGGTGTGACTATTATGCAGGGAAATCTACAACACAATAGTTGTACACTCCAAGGCTAAAACATTAATAGTATATTCCAATAGAAGGGGAAAAAAAATTAAGGAATTTTGAAAATTGAGATGAAAACTGTAAAAACTAAGAAATAAAACAACAATAAGCTTAGATTTTTATAATCGAATTTTAAAAAAAATATATTTTCTATTTATGAAGGGGGATAAAATTATTTCAACAAAGTATTGATCTGAGGCAATCGATAACTTCTTATCATTATGCTTCCTTTTAACCACAATATAAAAGTAATGTATATAAATAAGTGGATTTTTGCTTTCAATTCTTAAAATTGCTTCATTGTTATTTATTTTATTGCACTTAATAGAATAACAGTAATGAGAAAACTTAAATCCAAGGCTAAAACATTAATAGTATATTCCAATAGAAGGGGAAAAAAAATTAAGGAATTTTGAAAATTGAGATGAAAACTGTAAAAACTAAGAAATAAAACAACAATAAGCTTAATTTGTTGTTTAACATTATTAACTTAACTTTAATTTTTACTTAAATTTTACAATGAATTAATTTCTAATCAAGTGCTTACACATACACACACAGCAACAAAAACACATACACAATATATACTGAATGCAAAATTTTAATTTCTATAATATATATACAACATCAAAATGCATATTTACTTAAAAAAAATTACAAAATGATTTATTTGCCAACGTCACGGTTTACATATAGATATTTCTTTGATTTGGTTCCTTTCTCAAGATTTATTCCAAGGAACATCCTGTTAAAAAAAAAAAAAAAAAAAAAAAAAATTATACAAAGTATTATGAATGCTCACAAGAAATGTATATATGGATTTTAGTCTTCCTCTGCTAACCCTGCAACTATGATAAATATTAATATTCAGCTCATACTGGGCCCAGCTTTGTTTGGTATGCTTTATATCGGAAAAAAAAAAAAAAAAAAAAAAATTCAAGCACTTTCCATCAACATAAATTTTTCAAGAACATTTGAAAATCCTTTAACAATGACATCAAAAAGCAGTCATATTTTTCTTTTAAAATAGGAAAATGTAGAATGAGTGCTCATAATTAAAATTATATTTTAAAAATTATTTTCCTAATTACTTTATTAGTATTACAGCACAGTATATGACACAGCAAACATATCTAATTTTATTAGTATCACGGGCATAACAGTTTTGAGAATTTATTAACCATATAATTTATTTGAGAGATTGTCCCACAGGAATTTCAGTGGTGGAGTCAGAAAATGCATCTGCAGTTTCTGAAAGTTTTGCTAACAACATTTCAGTGCTTCTACAGATTTCACAGCTTTTGCTTCCCTGACTTTTCCTGACATTTATCATGATCTTCCCTGACTTTTTATCTAGTGTGCTTTCACGAATTTCACATTCCTATTTTCAATATTACTTCCTTTTTTTAATAACTTTATATATATATTGCATTTTTTTCTACAAATAATAATAATAATAATAAAATTAATATATACAAGAATTTTATTTGACATTCCTGGATTCTAACAAAAACCATGTTTGATAATAATTCAGTATAAACCTAAGCATATTTCAACTAAAATATGTTCATAAAGGATACATTTTAAAATTTATAATATACCTGCCAACATCACGTGAAGAAAATCCAGTAGATTTATGTGGTATCACTATCTTAAAGTTATAATTACTTATCTGCACTACAAAACATGCTTCGACATTTTTTCACCCAGTAAATTTCACCATCTATTTTATGCATCATTTTTTAAATGTAAGTTGACTTGACACACTGCTATGGTGTTTAAAATTAACACTTTGCTTTTTTTTTTAAATAAACATTTATGTTTGAAATTTTAGTGTCACATAAGGTCATGATGTTAAAAATAGAATTAGTAAAAGAGCTCAGAAAGAATTCTTTTTACATGAAAAAAACAAAACTTCAATGTTTTTTTAGGTCCCCACAAAAGTATTTTCTTAAATATACAAAAAATTTTTAAAAAGTTGTAAAATTTTGGGGCTTTGAACTCACAAACGTTACAACTAAAAGATCTCTCATCTAATTTTGAAATTTCCAAGAATTCTTTACAAATGAGTGAGCACAATCATTTGTGCTCACTCATTTGTGGGCACAATTGAGTCTGGACTTATCTTTATTACTGGACCAAAATACCATGGTATATTGAATGAATATACCCTGAAAGCGGTAATCTTTCAGAACTGCTAAGGAAATAAATGTGCCGATCATTAAAAGCTTCAAAACGTAAAAAAAAAACCGAATATTTTAATGTAAAATCAGGAGACCAGTAGAAACCCCCCAAATCCAGTAGAGTCGGCAGGTATGTTATAAGGTTAAATAAGAAAATGAAAATAAAACAATTTTTAGAATTAGGTTCAAATGGTAAATATTTTCTTGATTTTGACACAAAAATGCAATTTTTCTTGTATTTCCTTGACTCTTCTTCAATTTATTTAAATTTCCCCGACTTTTTTCCCCAAATCCCTGACCAAAACTCATTTTCCTGACTTTCCAGATCTTTAGAAACCCTGCATTTGTTACCCCACTATGGTCAAGTCAATAACCACTGATTATAGCAGATGGCTGAAGCATGAATGTCCCAGCTTCCGACATACTGTCCAGTTACCAATCTAATGGTCCAGAGTTTGGGCGGATTATGCTTTTAGTGTATTTTTGTCCAGAAAATTACATCAAGTTTTATTAGTCTCTTGTCTTTCTATTTAAGGGGGATGCCTTTCATGGTTTTCTCATCTATTCTACAAAAAGGTTCCACACCAATAGGATTAAAAGACGACTTTCTTTAGCCAGTTCATCTTTTCATTAGAGTCAACTTCGGATATAGTGAATGCATCTTATTAGTCCCGATTAACGTACTTAGGAAATGCACATAGCATTTTTCGGTTTTAGTGAACTTAAAAATTTCTGGACGGCAGAGATGATTCCTATAAATGTGTCTCTTGTGTTCGAGTAGAGAGAAAGATTATCAACCCCCTGTCCCCAAATGCAGGCGAATTGCCCGTGTCTGATCCAACATACTTATACTAAACAAGAGGAAGGAGCAAAAAGGGGGGAGGGGTCATATTTTTTTTCATTCCTGTAAGGCATTCTAGTCTTTAAACATATTAAGAAAAGCAGAGTAGTTTTGAAAGGGAACCAAAAGACGAAATTTCACTCGATCTTGGAAGCTGTCATTTTCCATTCTCAATTCAATACCACAGATTAAAAGTGACAGCACTTTTTGCCAACTGAATGGAATGCCCATTATTAAATATAATTAATTGTGCTCATTTTACTTAACAATAGTTCTAGAACCATAAATGTGACCCATTGTGTTTGATTTACTTAATAAACATTTAGTATTTGTATAAAGTACTATTTTTTAGTTAAGGTGCCTTGTTCAGCATGGGAAAACATTGGTTTTAAGTGAATGAAATTTTCCGGTGTCCAGAGATTCACTATAACCGGAGTTGATTGTATCTTCAATTCTTACGTCCTTGTACCTATAAAAGAGTTACTTTATTTCTAGTTCTCTTAGAAGGTTTTGTACATTCCAGACCAATCCTTAATTTAACTTGAAAAGAGGTAAGAGCCTTTAAGGCTGCTTGACATTTACTAAAAATCAGAATCAACTTACCACGGTAGTCTTATCTAATATTTATCGTAAGACAATCAGTAAGACCAAGAACGTCAGACTGGAATACTTCCGCAGAAATATAAAGAGGTTGATTTTTTAATTATACAACATATATTATGAGTCCTGAAAAGTTATAAAAATGGTTTTAGTCAGTATATAATTATTTTCATGTTTCTGACACTTTTAAGATAAAATGTTCAAGTTCTACACATACCACCTCATTAACATATGGTGTCATATAAAAAGTTATATGTTACATTGATTTATTTAGATTTAATCTTGAATATTTTTTGAATTAATTAAATGAATTTGAATTAAGAAAAGTTAACTGATATCTGAACTTTTTTTAATGTAACTTCGAAATGTATAGTATATGATCAATATTAATAAAAGCTAAGGCCAGAGTTTTTGAGACACCTAACATTAGGGCAGGCTGAAACTGCACCAATTTTTGAAATTGATAAGAGCCCAAGGCGGAAAAGCTGTTCCTGGGGTTGGTTAGTAACCAACCATGAAACCTTTTTCGAAATCGGAGGAATCTTTAGGTGTCACCAGCATCTTTAAAATGAGGAATTTGGTTCAAAATAGACAAATCCAAATTCCTGCCAAAACGTAATTTTTGCAGATTTTTTAAATTGATATCAGCCGCACTATAAGAAAAAACCATGCTAAATTACAGCACAGTTTGCTGGTAATCATAACGCCAACACCTGTGCTGTAAATTTCAAGCACTTTGAATTTTCAAGCACTGTGTTGTAAATTTACAACACCGTGTTGTAAATAGTTGGCACGATGGCACGGTGGCACAACAGCACATGTGCTGTAAATTTACAGCACCGTGTTGTAAAATTACAGCACATCATTTTCAAGTACCTATGTAAATTCACAACACTGTGTTGTAAAATTACAACACTTCATTTTTCAAGCATCTTTGTGAATTTACAACACTGTGTTGTAAAATTAAAGCACCTCATTTTTCGAGCACTTATGTAAATTTACAACACCATGCTATAAAATTACAGCGCCTGATTTTTCAAGCACTTGTGTATTTTTACAGCACTTGAATTTTCAAGCACTGTAACGTGTTTTCACAGTTCTTGAACTTTCAAGTACTTTCATGGAATTGTACTGCTCTTCTGTGTAAGTTTTAGCCTGATGCAATTTTTCTGTACACATGCATTTATAATTACGTTTCGAGCAAAAATTTATACCTGTCCCTCGATTTGCACGGCACTCAATTTACACGTTTTTAAATGAAAACTTTTTTATTTTATTTTATTGTGTGTGTAAATCATACACATTTACAATTACTTTTCAAACAAATTTACAGCTATCCCTCTATTTGCTCGGTACTCAATTTACGCGGTTTTCAAAAGAAAACTTTAGTTTTTTTTAATATTATTTATGGGATCCTACAATTTACAATTACATTTCAATCAAATTTACAGCTATCTTCTATATTCACTTTACTCAATTTACACGGTTTTACATGTTTTTTTTTTTTTAAATCCTACACATTTGCAAGTAATTTTCAAACAAATTTACACATATCCCTCGATTTGCACGGTACTCAATTTACACTGTTTTTAAATGAAAACTTATTTTACAGGTTTTTTAAATTTTATTTATTGGATTCTACAATTTACAATTACATATCAAAGAAATTTACAGAACTATCCTTCAATATGCACGGTACTCAGTTTTACACGGTTTCACTTTTATATGGTTTCAAAATGATTTTTTAAATGTTTTTTTTTTCCTTATCCTCCAGTTTACAATTAATTTTGTGACAAATTTACTCCCATCCCTCGATTTGCACGGTACTCAGTTTACACTGTTTTTAAATGAGAACTTATTTTAGAGTTTTTTATTATTTTATTTATTGGGTCCTACACAATTTAACATTACATTTCAAACAAATTTACAGCTATCCTTGCATATGCACAGTACTCAATTTACACCGTTTCGTGTTTATACGGGTTTTGGAATGATTTTTTTTTTTTTCAGTTTTGTTAAATCCTAATATTTGCAATTAATTTTTAAACAAATTTACACTTAGCCCTCGATTAGCACGGTATTCAATTTACACTGTTTTTAAATGAAAACTTATTTTAGAGGGTTTTTATTTTAAATTTTATTTATTGGATCCTACAATGTACAATTACATTTAAAACAAATTTATGGCTATTCTTTGGTATGCCCAGTACTCAATTTATACGGTTTCGTGTTTACACGGTTTTTAAATAATTTTCTTTTATCCTACACATTTACAATTAATTTTCAAACAAATTTACCCCGATTTGCGCAGTACTAAACTTACACTGTTTTTAAATGAAAACTTTTTTCTCTAACTCTGAAGTAGTTAGAAATTTTGCACGACCATTTAAAATATGTAGAAAAATCTTGCTCCTTTAAAAAGCCAAAAAGATCTGCAATAAATATTTTTGTTGTTGAAACTTTTTGAAACAGCACTAATGTCAAATTACAAAATGTGAATTTAACCAAAAGCATTGCAAGTGGCAGTGGAAAATTTCGGAATGAGATTTTCATTCTTGAAACTGAGACCATTTGCTATTAAAATGAAATATTTTCAAACTCACAGTCACCTCTATGCCTAATATGTTAATGTTATAGTGATGCATAGCTATAGGAGACTATAACTTTAAAAAAGAACTTTTGTGAATGTATAATAGCTTGATAATTAAATATGGCAATATTTTTAACAAAAACGTTAAATTAAAGTCTCGTGATCATAGCTTTGAAATTAATTTATTTTAATAACTAAGTAAGCAAACTTACATCCAAGCTTGAAAAGGGGGGGGGGGATTAATAATTCTTGACTTGTAAAGGGACTAAGGTTCCTCTTATTCATAGGGCCAAATTATAAGTTAAGTTATCATGGAAACAGATTTTTTCAAAAATTTGTTTGTATGGAGTTGCTTTATACATACCCGTAAAAGGCAGGCCCGTTGTATTTCTAGAGTTAAGTTGCTTCAGTGTTTTGTTTTTTTACTGTGTCACTCAGCTACATTTATACATACTTTCTCTTATTAATATGTTCTTCCACAAATCCAGATATTTAAAGAATACTTGTTGAAAAGCTAAATTAAGCATAATGGTAATATACAATGATTTAATGTGCTATTTATTTTTTATTTTACTTTCTTGGAACAAATGCAGGCAGTTAAGTTCTAAAGTAAAGATATAAAGATATGGCAGAACAAAATTTCAGGCTGTTCTTTGAAAAATTCAGTATAATGCTTTTAATTTATAGTTTAATAGATGAATAAAACTTATCATTATATGAATTAGTAGTTAATTTAAAATTGCATTGAAATTATTTATCTAGAATAATTTTGGTAGTTTCAAATTAAAAGTCATATTTATTAAAATTGCCTACGATAAGATTTTTTAAATTAAATATAGATTAATATATTCAAAACAATTACAACTAAAGTAATTTAATAAAATAACAAAAGTACTCAACAAAAATCTGGTGGTGAAAAGGTAAAAGTAATTAAAAACTTTGTAAAACGACTCATAAAAGATACAAACTGAGGTCTATCATTTTGAGTAATACAAAAAAAGTCCACTCTTCTTCAGTTACAAAAAGTCAGACATCTGCACAAGTAAAAGGCTATTCTTTCTGACTGGGGTTGACTTTCTTGATGCTGTAGAAAAGTACACATTTTTGTACCAACCAAAGGGATTGTCCTGGATAAATACCCTTTTATGTGTATTATTTTACAAAGTTCTTAATTCTTTTTGATTTAATAAAATGTTAGCTTTTAAATAAACTGAAAAAAAGCATAAAATAACAAATGAAATTTAAAATATTAGAAATTTTATTGACTTTCCATATACAGTATATAAAGCTACATAGGTTTTTATATTTCATCTCTATTTTACGCCACATACAACATAACTTATTCAGTCTTCTCTTTGATCAAACTTTCATTAATAAAGGAATATTTTTCAGATGCCTAGGATAAAACAAAAACACGTCATCAGATCAGCAAATAAATAAATCCCCAAAAATGTGCCACTCTTTTCTTTTTTGGCTACTATTTCAATATTTCAACTGATTTCATTAACCCATTTGTGCCCTGATATTTTTGCGACTTTCTTCGATTTTTGCTAATACCAGCAATAATAGATAAATTTCTGATGTATACTTCTTGAACAAGGGATGATTTCTTTTAAAATCATTATGCATAATAATTGAAATGTCAACATCCTACTAGGTCTTGTTAAAATATTTTGTGAAATTGAGGTTCAAGACTCGTGAATAAAGGCTAGGGAAAATTAATAACGTTTTTGACTGATAGCGAAAATGCTGTCCCAAAAAAGGGACACTAGGCGTAAATGGGTTAGCTGAAATTTATTAATATAAACACTTATCGATACTTTAGAAAATCTTTATCCAAATAAAATATTTAAAAATGTTAAACTATGAAAATTTTATCATTATTAAATACAAAATAATATATAACGTCATGCAAAAATCAGGTGTTATGCTGGTTTCTTTTTTAAAAGAATGCATAAAATATGTACTATGTTGAGATTCCTCAACATAAAGGCATTAAACTGCGAAAATACATCTGTAATATTTGGTGGATTTTTGATGTTCCACTGTATATACAAGGTGAGCCAATGGGATGAAATAATTTTTTAAAACTAATAACATTCTAAATATCATCTTTTGTAAAATTTAGTGATGAAGCAGCGTAATCTACATGAATGGAGATATTGTGTAGGTGCAGAATCGTTCATTTTTGGAAAATAATTTCCAAAAAGTCCTCTATTTTCCCACACACATTCTTGCAGACTCATTGCAAAGCTGCCTATAAAGTGCACAGTATTTTTAGCGTTATTGTGGACACAGCATGCTGAATCCTTTCTTTTAATGCTTGAAAAGTCTTTGGGAGGTTACTTTTTCTAAAACATTTAAAATGTATTTTTCTGACACAGTAATTATTTAAATCAATCAATGTGAATATTATTCTTTACTGAAGAACATTTTAAGTTTCAATTATTTCAATTAAAAATCTTTAATTATTGAAAAGGAAGTATATTAAATATAAAGTGTTTTTGTTTATAAATAATAAGCATGTTCTTAAAGTTTTATTTCTGAAAGAAAAATTGTTAGTGTCTTATTATTATACAATGACATTATTATACAGAGAAACTCCCGATTATCTATTATGTTAATCACTGAGAATGCTTGCACGGCCAATAAAAGAACACAATCAATTCGAAAACCCTTTCCAAAAGAAAAACAATCAACATCAGTACAAAAACATACAATTTAGTTACATTTTCAAGATGCATAACATTAAACTAGAAAATTTTCTTTTAACATTAATTGCTTAAAGAAATCTGTAATGTTAATTTGATTTCTGTATCTTGTCCCAGCATCTATGTGTATTGAAGTATTTTGTAAACCACAATAATACCACTGTAATCAAATCCTCTTTTAAAAGATTTTAATGAAATTTAATTTGATGTAAAACAATAAATAAATTATTAAAAAATTCAACATATGAAATATACATGCATTACCATGCATTAACACTCATCAGATTCTTAAGGTTAAAAAAAAGGGGGGGGGTTAATAATAAATATGGTCTCTTCTTTAAATATGCAAGCCTCGCAGCGAAATTTCATACCTGAATTTGAAGCAGTTGATGAGTTCCAGAGGCAAGTGGTTCGGCTCCTTAAGCAATACTGCTTCCTGGCTCTCAGTGCTTCCTTTAGGAGGTTACGAACTGAAGTCGCTCATCTCTTGAATATCCCGAAACATTCTAGACTACACACCTAGAGGTCATATGTAAATTGAGCAGTAATAAAGGAGGCCGCATAAGTTGAAGTACCTATGAATGTAATTTTTATGAAATTATAAGTTTTTGTATAGTTTCAACAATTCATTGCATTATATAGAAATATTACACTCTCTCTCTCACACACACACAGTTATTTATTATTTGACATAAAAAGTAACAACATAAAATATTTTTGTATATTCACATACGAGTAATAACTTGTTATAACATGAATCATTATTTTTTAGTTACAGGTTTATATTTATATACATATATTAGCACAGGGGTGCAAATAGAATCTAAATATTGGGGGGGGGGAGGCTTGGCGACCACCAACTTCCAGCGACTGCCACCTTGTTTACATGGGGCTGAAACAGTCTCTGTCAATTTTACCCACATTTCTATTGGATCCTTTATCGTGTCAAAAATGGATTTGACTGTTCATTTGACTATTCCAACTTAAATAACTCCATTTTAGTTCTGTAGAAGCCGCCGATTGAGAATTGTGCTAATATTAAATTAAATGTAGTGTTTTTTCCATGGTTTGATTAATATCCTCTTTTAAATTAATCAGAAATTTTCAACATCTTTAAAATAAAGGTTGTAATGTTAAAATTCAATATTATAAATATATTCATATAAATCTGTACAAATCAAACAATTCAGTTTCAAGATTATTACTTAAACTGTTTTTGCATAATTTTATTTTAAAAATTTACTTACCTATATCATATTTACTTTAATTACATTTAAATACATATTTTAACGAAATATAATATTTCTTTCTTAAAAGTCCCTATAAACATTTAAAAAGAAAAAAAAAAATTGTACATGGACGCACCCACGGAGGGGGGCTATGGGGGCAGAACCCCCTTCCCCCCTAAAGTTGGAGAGTTAGATGTCAAAAAACTTTAAAAATTAAAAGTTGTCATTAATGAGTTAAAATATTTTATTTTTAAAAATCGTCTTCGAATTATTTCTAAAATATCTTTTAGGGAAAAAATTGGTTTTTATATAAATACTTACAGTTAGTGTATGAAAAACATTTAAACTCGGTTAATGTCACTGAATAGATCAGATAATTTTTTATGACTCTATAACGAGTTAATTTGATAGTAGGATTGGGTTCCATGGGCAAGTGATACTGAATATTTTGACGTGATAAAAGAGTTATAACTACAATCGAGATCACTATAACCGAGTTCATCAGTATTTGTAGCCCTCCCCCCCCCCTCTACCAAAGTAAAATCCTGGGTGCGCCATTGATTCTGTATAAATAATTCATAAATGTAATACTATGAAAGAAGGATTATTCCAAAGAATGTTTCTTAGTTCTGAAATAGTTTAATGTAATAAAATAAACACTTAATATTTTGCAATTTAAAAATAACGCATGAATAATAATTATTGAAAATAAATAATATACTTCAGTTTTGAAAAGCAAATGAGATAAAACAAGATAAATTTAAACTATTTTTGGAGTTGGACATAAACTATGTGATTTATTTAATATGTACATGTTTTAATAAAAAATATTTTTTTTCTTAAAAGTCTCCATATAAACAACATTTTTAAAAATATTCTGTATAAATAATTCATAAATGTATTACTATGAAAGAAGAATGATTCCAAAGACTGGTTCTCAGTTCTGAATTAGTTTAATGTAATTACAATGAGCACTTAATATTTTGGAATTTAAAAATTACTTAGGGAGAACAGTACACCAATATATATAGTTTATATATAAATACGCATAGCAATTACTTCAACTTTTTTTTTTTTTTTTTTTTTTTTTTTGCTAAATGTATAGGGGGAACTTTAATTATTGAAAATAAATAAATATACTTCAGTTTTGAAAAACAATTTAAAAATGTGATAAAACAAGATAAATTTAAGCTCGAGTTGGACATAAACTAATGTAGAATTTAAAACAGTACTATTTTTCTGGAACTACATTTTACCAATATTGGTTTAATGGGATTAAAACTTAAGTAGTATTATAAATAAAAAAAATTAAAAATGAATTAAATCAAAAGAATGCTTTCAAAAACCTGATACTTCATACTAAAATATTAAACTAACAGTGAATACTCCTGATATTTTGACATTTAAAATCCATTTTATATAAAATATAACTTAATAGTAGTATATTGTATAGAGCAGTGTTTCTCAGCATTTTACAAATATGGACCAGCAGATTACAAATTTCAAAACCTTCGCTGACCGGCACATTAAAATTTTTAATACCTTCGAAAATTTTAATGTGGCGGTCAGAATCAATTTAAAAACGAAATAAATTTAAACTTTTTTTTTTGATTTAGACAAACTTAATGCAGAATTTAAAACAATATTTTTCTGGAAATACATTTTACCAATATTGGCATTAAAATATATTAATAGAATAATGAAGCAAGTAAAAGAGACTACAGAAATTTTATTACTATATTTTTCTATTTATTTACATATTCTTTAAGATGAAAAGTTTTTAATACAATAACTCTTGTCTACAAGACGTTAATGTTTCAAAATAATTATATTCGAATCGATGTTCCATTAGCTCATTGAAACGAAGAAATAATATTTATAAATATGTATATGTATACGAACTTGGTTTTATAAAATGAAGAAACAGCACTTTAAAAAGATTTTTTAAAATAAAAATAAAAGCAGTATATAAGTTATATTATTATTTAATTAATACAATTTGATAGTTTACTATCATTAACGCGTAATAACCTTGCAGAAATTTTTCAGTTCAGCAGTCTTGTTTACTAAACAAATGCACACCGGAACTCGGTTTGGCACCGTTTAGAACACCGCCAATATCCAAACATCGTACAATAAACACATACTTTATACGTTATTAGAAGCTTTGGAAGACTAAATTACAACATTATACGATTATCTGGAACCTAAACTTTTTACTACATATCATAATTTCAACCAAATAAATATTATAATAGAATTACTTACACTGCAAAGTCCAACTTCCGTAACCGGATTCCATTGTAACACATCGGCAATTCACTATCCACACTGTTTTCTTCGTTCAATATCTCTTGGAAATTTACGCATTTGCTTTTCAAATCTGGAACGACTTCAACAATTAACGTCTGAACACAACCGCCCTCCCATAATCAATTTTATTGAAATCTTTAACAGCCGTTGAAGTATAACAAGAGTCGGTTAAACAACACGTCGGTTTACATATACCAGATTACAAAAACATGGGCATGGCAACCAAACCCTCTCTCAACTCACATATTCTTGCCTGGAGTCCTAGCTTAGCTCACCGATAATGGCACGATATTCTGATTCGCTATGAATGTCATGTGACCACCAGAAGTGCCACCCTAAGTTTAAAAAACCAAGCGCGAGTGCTTGAATTTGATTTTGCTGCACGTGTTGTAAATTAGATACAGCACATTGTGTTGTAAAATTACAGATATTTAATACAGTGCGAGTGAAGAAAATTTGTCTCTTGGGTAGGTTAATAATAGCGTAAAATATTTTTAAAATCTGACAATATCTCCAGGTGTCAATGGAATCTTTGAAATTGAAAATTTGGGTCCAAATAGACCCCCCCCCCACCAAAAAATAAATAAATAAATAAATAAACACACAATTTTTGAAATCAATATCAGCAATGTTCTGAGTGCTGAAATGTTCTTTACATGATTCACTCTAAAGATGAAAAGCAACTTTACCTCACTGCTGTTAACGATTTTTTTCTTTGTCAAAATACCCTATTTTAAAGGTGCTGGCACTACCAGAAAATACTGTCCAACTTCAAAAAAAAAAAATGTTACCACTTATTAACCAACCCAAGAAACAATGTTTTTGCACTTATATTGATTTTGAAATTGATTGATTTTGAAATTGATTGATTTTGATTTTGATATGATTTTGATTATATGATCTTGATATTGATTTTGAAATATTTTGATGATATTGATTTTGATTTTGATATGGCTGATATTGATTTTGAAAATTTGCAAGAATAATTGTGTTTTCGGGAAAAACCTATTTTGGCCAAAAATTTCTGATTTAAAAGACGCTGGCGACACCTGAAGATATTGACAAATTTAAAAAAACATTTTACACGGTTATTAGCCAACTCAAGAAACAACTTTTTTTTTTCACTAGGATCTCATTTTCTGTGAAGTACTGGCCAACAAATCCCTTCTGCCAATTCACTTTTTTCAAACAGCATTTTAATGAATTTTATAAACACGTTTTATATTTTAATGCAACAAATTTTCGAAATTTGGTTGAAAAATAAAAACTCACCCAAAAGATTAAGAAATATTTTGGCGAAATAATCATTATTTATCAAAACTATGTAGTAATTTTAACTGTTGATACAAAAGCTAGAATAATGGCTTTCAATGAACAAAAATACGATTATTCACAAAAAAGGATGGAGAAAGATTTGATATAAAATCAGTGCGTGCAGTCGAAGGCGATATCGTTCGATATGAACTCTTGAAATAGTCTGCAGACCTCAAGAATCTGCGACAGGCGTCGCCATGTCGCACGGTTTCTGCTACCGGAGATATTCGATTTGATTTCTTACACTTCTTCATTAATTTTGATACTCTCTCCCCTTTATCAGAAAGTAACACAATTCTCCATACTCCGGAACAAAAATAGAAACAAAAACAAACCTTACTATTGATTTAACTAGAATGGAATTGCCATCTCATTTGTCGCATGAAAAATCACACCACTATTAAAAAAATACCTTCAAATTCTGCTTGTTCAAAATAACTTTTTTAATTTAAAATGTTTTATTTTGACCAAAATATGTGATGTCACATTTACTGTAACTCTCTGCCCCTTTTCTTGTCACAAACTCAGTTGGTCCTAATTACAAGTTCTTTATTTATTTTAAAGTTTACATTATTTTTTTACAGTACAATATTAGGGTGATCACAAACAACCAATCCCAAGCTGAGAATAGAACCCAGACGCAAAAGGGTAGTAGAATAGTGCACTAGCCACTACACCACTCGAGTGGCTGGTGACCAGATTTTTGAAGAAAGCACCGCAGAGACAAATCTTGTGGTGCCCCTGCCCCAAATTCAGAAAAAAATTGGGGACATTTTATAAATTTAAAGCTTACCCCAATTAATGATGCTTTAGCTAAATAAATATAAGCTAAGCATTCATGAAATGAAATGAGTGAAATATGATTGATTTTTTTTTTTTAAATGGGAAAATATAAATATTATAACTAAAATTTTGTCCCGAATTCTTTTCGGGATACGTTGATTAGTTGGGATAAGAAGATTACAATTCGGGATAAGTTGAAAAATCCTGAGGTTAATTTACCAGGCTTAACATTTGTGGACGACCCCATAGTGTACATACACCCTAATTATAACACAAGATATTTTTCACTAAAATCTTAGTTTTTCAAAACTTAAGCAATGAAATTTTGGAATATCCAGGGTTCGAAAAAACCCGGGCGCCATCTCGCACAGATGACCAAAAAATATCCCTTAGCAACTAGCTCTTTTAAATCAATATTATTTAACATATATGAGGCTCCTAAAAATCTTTTCCTGGCACCTAATATTTTACAAATTTTTTCGACCCCTGGGAATATCAAAATTTTGAATATGAAATATTTTGCAAATATAACTATCAAACTTTGGCATCAAGACAAACAATTTGCCTTTGTATTAAGTTCTTTTTTAATGTCTACAAAATTTAAAATCTAATAAAGATGTGTTGTTTCTGCTACATTTTCTGTAAAAAACATGTATTATATTTTACCATGAAAATTTTGTCATTTATGTGAAATTATTTTGAATTAATTAATGAAATAATACTTTACAAAGCATACATGCTAAACATCTAAAGAATAACAAATACTCAAGGTCTTAAACACACGCGCACACACATTTAAAAAAAAAAAAAAACTTTTGATAAAAAAAATAGTCAACTCCCTCAAAACTGCAAAAGTTTTGCCAAAAGGTTCAGGGGCGGATCCAGAAATTACTCAAGGAGGGGCAATTTTGTACCAGAAACAGGGGGGTAGAATGTGCAAAATCATTTTATAATTAATTAGTATAATCAATTATACCAATTAATGTAATTAATTATTTTATTGATAAAATCTATATATGAGCGATGATTAAAAAGTACAGGGAGTAGTACCCGCAATACACCCCTTAGAAAAAGGCTGCATAATTTTCATTATACTTTCGTTCTTTCATAACATATTTTAACAGATTATAACAGATTTTTGGACTTCGCCCAGGAGGGGGCGATCGCCCCCCCCCCACTTCCCTCCCCTTGGATCCACGCCTGAAAAGGTTGTGCAGATTATAGGCCATTGTCTTTGTTTACATTTTTCTTTTGCAGATTTAGATTGAGTTGATGATCATCCATAAATAGACATTAAAATAAAAAGATGATTTCTAATAAATTTTAAGATAAAAGTATTTTTTCAATAGTAACTCAACTTTTATCAATGTTTGAAAGTAAATAATTTAAACATACTCAAATAATACATATACGTACAGCAATAAAATTCATATTTATTTAAAAAATTTAAATTACCATACTTAGTTAAAAGCAACTAAAATCAGTTTAAAATATTGAAAACATAACACACCAAGTGTTTAGTCAAGCGCGTTCGGCTGCTCAGCCCGCAGCCATCTTCAGAATTGGCGAGGATCTCAGGTTTGGCAAGTTTTTGACAATTGATCAGGGGCGGATCCAGAAATCACTCACGGAGGGAACGATTTTGTACCTGAAACAAGGGGGTAAAATGCGCAAAATCATTTTATAAGTAATATAATTAATTGTACCAATTAATGTAATTAATTATATTATTAATAAAATCTATATATGAGCTCTGATTAAAAAGGACAGGGAGTAGTACCCGCCATACACCCCTTAGGAAAAGGCTACTTAATTTTCATTATACCTTCATAATATATTTTAAGAGATTATAACAGAGTTTGGGACTCCGCCCAGGAAGGGGCGATCGCCCCCACCACCCTCCCCTTGGATCCGCACCTGCAATTGATGGTTTTGTCGGGTTTTAACTATCATGTCAAAAACCCCTTTTTGACATAGTTTTTGACAATAAGTGTCAAAAACCTAAAATTCTGTCCTAAAATAGTGTAAATCTATTTTTTGAAATAAAATTGCATATTACAAATTTCCTCATTTTTTTACTTTAGCACTTGAGTAAACTTTTGGACAATTTTAGTCAGAACAAACTACATATTTTGTTCAAAATTTCCAAGATTAATTTTGGTTCAATAAGCTGCTTAAAATACAAAATAATAATAATAAGCTACAACTGTAACTATGCAAATATATTAAAGATATATCAAAAAACAGTGTCATAAATTTACTGTGCTTGTTCTGAATAAATGCACACCCTGATTATTGCACAGGCATTTGGGTCCATGCCCTGGGTACACGTGCAGAAGCAGGCCAAAAAATTGAGTTTAGAGCTATGTATAGGGGCACAAAAATTGAACTAGCTATATGTAAGGGCACAAAGTTTTAAAAGTGCACTGGGCACAAAAATGTTATTGTCTGGCCCTGAATAAACAAATTTGCACTTGCTTTGTGTGCCATGTTTTTAATATTTTAAACGGATTTTAATGGCTTTTAACTGTTTTTAACTAAGTATTGGAAATACTTCCGAGTAAGACTATTAACCTATATAAAATAAAATATTTCAAATGCAAATGAAAATTCATAATTGATTATTTTTTAAATTATTTAACCACTGATGTAATAGTGGTTTGTTTTAAATTTTTACATTTGTTCTCAGAAATTTTATCTTGAAAACTGAGCAAAAATGCAATTTCTTGCTCGGAAATAAAAGATTTTTTTGAAAGAAAACTAATGTAATTCTCCCCAATTTTAAAACCCTTCGTCAAGGAATATTTTTTCTTAGATTCTGTTTCAGAATCACTTTGGGATGGATTGTATCAATATTGTATAATGCTAAATTTTCAACAAATGGATATTTTAATTAAGTTTATAGCATTACAGAGAATTTTTTGGCAACAACTGTTGTGGCAACCAAATTGCTGTTAATAATTGAATTTAAAAAATACCTTTGTAGAATTTCAGCAGTCGATGTAGATCCATTTGAATTAATCATTCAGTCGACTCTCCACAACTCCTAAAAATGCGACCATAGGAATGTCAGTCGATAGCACACCAGTCCCTGCATGATTATAATGAAGATCAGGAATAAGAATCAAAAGTTGTTTGAACTTTTTTATGTTAAATTTAATAATAATAAATAAATTGCAAAGTTGGCAATGTTAATGTAAACCGAAACGGGATTATTAATCTTAATTTACTTTCAGATTGATAAATGCCTGGTTTTTCTTAAACTCTCTAGATTTTTTTTTTTTTTGGGGGGGGGGGGGCTGGGGGCCTATTCTTAAAATAAATGAGTTATGTGCTAAATTTTTAACAGTAACGAACACAGATAAAGAGATCATTTGACATTTTGACAACATATTCTGCTGAGCAAAAGGATTTTGTTTACACTATATTCAGGGATAAAGCAAATATCATGTTTGCTTTATGCCTTAGATTAGCTATTCGGCAACCCTTTGGCTGGGTTGTATAGTTTTATGATGTCATGAGAAAATATGCTTTTTGAAGGAATTATGTGATTGATTGAACGAATTTCAAGGAATTTAACTGGCAAAGTAACTGAACTTGAATTCGCCGTGAATAGAAGTCGTGTCGTCTGGTCGTCTGCTTGTATGAGCTCTAATGAAATCGGTTCATTTTACGATGAGTTGTTTCTTAATTCTTTATCAAGTGATTTTCGACAAAAGTTTGTTGCGAGTTGTACAGAATATGTATCTAGCGTGTGTTGAGCTACAGTTATTATGCTTATTTGAATGCTTGTGATGGATTCATTTGTGATAAACTCCCGCTGTTAATGAATAAAATTCGAGGTATGTGGAGCTTTTATTTATTGAAATGTTTATGCTTTGCTTTACAGTACACTGGTGTATAGTTAAGAATATTTATGGTCTTGTGTTTTCATAATTATGTAAGGCTTTTAGTATGTTGTGTTATTTTTTATTAATTGGGATGAAAAAAAAATAAGGTTTTAAGAAGGATGTTTAATTATATTTTTTATATGGGTATGCTCCTGATTTACAGAATTCCCATACAATTTTTAGTTTTAATTTGAATAAATATGCAAGGATTTTTAAATTGTTTGATCAGATCTGATTCTATACTGAATAATAGTGTAAATTTTGTGTGTTTTGAAGGTAATAAATCCAAAAATCACAGTGGGAGGAGGTAGTCTGTTTATTATAGTGTTTTTCTGTTATTTATAAAGAGTGTTTTTAACACTTTATGAAAATATTTGATGTATATTTCACGTGCACTATTCAGATTAAATATGATTGAATATATAAGAATTTTTGAGTTATTTGTGGAGAGTTTTTTGGGGGGGTAATCGGTTTATTTGAGTGTTTTTCAAAAAATTGTAAACTGATTTTAACATTTTAACGGAAATTTCTCGTTATAAGTATGTGCAGAAACATATTTTAGTATTTTGCATATTTTGAAGGTTATGGTTTATTTATTTTTTAACGTACCCAGAGCTAATGCTTTGTTTATGTACATTTTGTTTATAATTGCATTTGAAATGTCTACAAATGTTTTAATGTGTTTAGATAAGTGCATTGTAGTTCTGGGCTTATTTTGTTGCTTATGTGTCTATGCATGTTTATGTTTTGTTTGGCACGAAAGACAAGTTGCCAAGGTTAGACGTTGGCGACAAAAAGAAGTCGCCAACTCAACCAACACCTGCTTATGGTATTATTCACAAGCATGTTTACCTTTTTTACTTGTTTTTATGACAGTGAATTTGTAACTTAAAATAGAGACAGAACTGTTTCGAAATTTACAAATGCCCAGATGAAGAACATCATTTTTAAGATATTGTATTAAAATTATGCAAAAAGATTTCCATAGTTTAATATAACCACATAATAACACAGTATACATATAAGCCTGTTATATAATCAGATAGAAAGACATTGTTTATATGAGCTTTAAAAAATAAATGCTTGTATACCTGTACATAAATAGTTCAAAATTTTTTTCTATGATTAACATTTCAATTAATGTCTCAGCTTCTTTTAAGATCAGGAAAGTAAACAAACTATCGACCGAACTCCAAACTTAGCGACAGATCGGCACTGGCGAGGACACCTGCTAACGAAATTTCCCCTATTTTTTCTTTCTATTAAATAATGTAAAATACAATGTGAATGTTTGTTCAGAATAAAATGTAAGTGGTCTGCGGTTTACATTTATTTCTCGGGCCGTTGTAATCAGTTGTATCCGGCCTCGTTCGATATCATGTTGTTGTTCGTAGAACGACCGGGTAGGCTTACGCTTAGGATTTCATTCAATGTTTGGGAAAAAAGTATGCTAATTTCCTTAAAGTATTTAATACATTTACAACATTGAAATAATGAAATAAGTCACTTACCTCATTACAATCGGAAAATTATACCCTTTTGGCTCGTCTTGCATCTTGCATCGAAATCAAATTCAAATCATATTGTCTTTCACTTCATCCGAATCGCGTGCGCTTTGATGACTCGCACCCGACTCGATTAACATGTCGGGTGCACATAGTCGCTTCGCTTCGATTGTGTGCATCTTCGGTAGGGAAATTTCCGGTCCTACGTCACATTTGGGCACGGACGTCATAGATTAGCGAGACTCTACCGTAATTTAAAGGTGCAGTCACGATTTCAGTAAGAAAATGGCTTCTTCATATTCAAAATGTAGATTTACGAGGGTTTCTCCTTCATATACGAATACGAGATTTCCCCCTTAAAAATGAGCGGTAAATTCTCGTAAATTTATTTTTATTTTTTACAGTGTATTGATCTCATAAAACAAAAGAAAGTAATATAGCCTTATACTACATTATTTAATCGTAATACTACTATTTTTAATAGTTTTGTATTCATTTTCATTTAGCAATGAAAATTAGAAGCAATTAAAAATGCGGACAAAAATTGGTTCAGTGAACTGGATGCACGTTCTGTGAATTCATGCTTGTTTGCTCTAAAAACAACGTTACTATACACTTTTAAAACCTAAAATTTATTTCCGCGTGGTCTTATATTTATTTTAAATGCATATTTCAGACAAAAACTACAAAATTTTCTTTTTATTACGGAAAAATGTGAGTGTAGCCAATTGACAACAGGATGCACTCTAGGGTTAAGAATCACGGATAAAATTTTTAGGCAAATTGGTCAATAAATAAATATGTAGCAAAGCTATGAAGATATGTCAAAATACAGCTGTTTTCAGTTACTCAAAGGTTGCAACTCCCCTCTTAAAAATGTGTCTTAAATAGAGCTATGAAATTATCCTTTTATGTCTCTTTCTGTTGTTAAATTATCACAATAAAATGAAAGTTTTTAGTAGAAAGGTAATCTGTATCGTAAATTTATGCGAGACGAGAAATTTTCGTGAGACCAGACTGTCTCGTCTCGCAAAATATTTCCTTTCTCGTCTCGCGTCTCATCTCGCAAAAAATTGCCTGTCTCTTCTCGCGAGAGGAGACAAGAACGCGAGACAATGCCAGATTTTTCGCGTCTCGCGTCCATTCCTAACTAAAATGCACTAAGGTAAATTACCCAATGTTATAAAAAAGACGTGTCTACATATTTAGCGCTTCAGAAAAAAGTATTATGTTCTTAAGATTAAAAAGATACCGAAATTCATCATTTCTATGAAATTAACAAAGTACAGATGTGTTAGTTGATTTCGTGAAAATATTCAATGTCCTGTCAGTACACAAAACGCATTTCAATTCAAAATATTCTAAGTTTGAACGCATGACTCATAAAACTAATAATGGATTGGTTTTTTTTTCCTTCCTAAAGTAATATTTATAGTAAAATATTTTTCTGTAAACTAAACATTTTTGCATACAGAAAGATACTTTTGAGCATCTGTAGTATTTAAACAAGCATGTCTTCTCTATGACGAATGAACTTCAATACATTCTATGCATGTAAATATTTTTTTTTTTTACAGTTTTAAGAATTTCATGATATACTACATCCATTAATTGTTGTTTAGCCTCTTCATATTCGCAGCGCTGTTCATGCTAACACTTTTGCGGTTTTAATCTTAATATTAAATGAGTCCTCTTATCTAGAGGTGATTTCAAGGTTATACTGATAAAAACAGGTGAGTCACGTCAGATAAGTCAATTGTTACAAGAAATAAGCCATTTGCACTTTGTCTGGGGTGGAAAGAAAACGTGTTTTTCGATCGCTTGTACTAACTCCAATTTTAAATGGTTTAAAGGTTTATACATACACATTACGAAAACACAGCGTAATGTATTTTCGTAATGATTCAAGTAATGAAGTAAGTGCGTTTTTGTTTATATATTTTATAGTATACCCAATTATATTATAGATTATGTTATAGAGATAAATTTTTTAATGTCTTTTTAAGGATTTGAACATAGTTTCTCGGTGAATGATTATTTTCTGAATGCATTTCGCTTAATCGTATATTTATAAGTATTTGACCAGTAGTGACCAATAGTGCTAGTTATTTCTTTTAATATATTGTTTATTAAAACTTATAAATTTTTTGTTACTTTCAGTATGCTTTCAGTAAACTTTTACTAGATTATTTAGAAAAAATTAGAAATGTTAATTTAGTGCAAGTACGTGTGCAGTCTTTGTACAAATACCTAATTAAACATAAAAATATATTTCATCATGATCGTATAAAACTATTTGCATTAAAATAACATTTTTTCTAAGTTAAATTTATAATATTTAACGTTTTATGAAACTTGTTTTTCTAAAATTGGTAACTTCAATGTACACTTTACAAGTAACTGAATGAATTTCTTGTTTTTGCATTTTACTGAGATGTGAGATCTAGTTTTATTTTAAGAAATATATGACGTTAGAATATGCACACAAATTTTCAAAACGATTGTTACTTTATGTTTTTTCTGTAAAACAAACTTTTATTTCACTTAGATATTATATTTTCGTGTAAAATGTTTTGAATGTCTGTCAATCGAATGAAATACTTTTTTTAGTTTAAGACTGGGTTTCACTATGTTTTCTGAAACATTAAATTTGTAGTGGGTTAAGACATTGTACTTTTTGTATACATAAATTTCCTTTGGAGAAACATATTGCTATGTTATACATAATGTGAATTTTTATACCACAAAATAATACACACACGTAACCTCTATCTGGGTAAAAGCTACTTTGGTACCTAAAATATAAACATTCCTATTATTGAATTAGATTAAATTGGTAGAATATTACTTTATAATTATAATATCATACAATTGTCATATAGGCAAAAGTTTAAAATGATACCAATCCTCTTCATCCCTTAAATTTATACTTTTTTTTAATAAGAAAAAATTACACTTAAACCGTTAAATATTTCAACAAGTGTTATTTCATTGGTACTATGTATTTAGTTTAACAATATTATGCCTATTTTTACCATTTGTCCGTATAAGATTTTAAATTAATCGGAATAATGGCTTTAAATAGCCAGCTGAGATGGGAATCAGAAGTAAAATATTTTATAATTTTACTCTTTTTTCCTGATCTGCTAGTGTTTTTAACATCATTCAAGAAACGCAGTAGAAGATTCAGCTAAGTGTGCTCTCACGTAAGTAAGACTTTTCTTATTTTACGATAACTTATTTGTTGATTTGTTGTTCTTTTACAGCTTGGTAGTTAGACTTCAGCTTTAAAAGTGCAACTGTATTTACTCGCTTGTAACGTATTTTATCCTAACCCAAGTAGCACGCTTACGTTTTTAAAACGTTGCTAACACGGAATCGCCTTCCGTTGCAAAAACGTCAAGCTGTAACGCAATGAATTCGCAAATGTGTCATCGCTTTCTACCGATTTAACACCCATTCTTTCCCACGTTTTATAAACGTTTGCCGAAACGAAAAAAAGACGATAATTTACCTATTTTGCCACCATTTTCAAACGTTTTAAAATCGTTAAAACGTACGTACTAAGTGGCGTATTAGAACCGTTGCAGAAACGATAGTGTGCCTATATAACAACCATTTCCCACCATTTTTAAACCGATACAGAAATCATAAAACGCCTCTTTATCGACCATTTTTCAACGATTTAAATGCGTTTAAACAACAACGATTCGTCACCATTTTTCAGCGCTTTAGACAGGTTGCAATAACTAAAAGAAATGGATGGTGCTTTCAGATTTACAACTATTTTACTACGTTTTAGATAGTATGCATAAAAAGTTTTATTTTGAAATTTTCTAATGAATCATGAACGATATTTCATAAACTTAAGTCGCCCTAATTTGTACAATTTCATTTTGCAATCAGCATGCTTTGCCATCTATAATCACTTAATGTTCACTTAACACACTAAGTTATGATCACTCTTAGTCATCTGAATCTTTAAAACAAGTAATGCTATTTTAAATTATAAAAATCAGTTATATAAATAAATGAAAGAAAAAATATCAATTGTAATATTAGTGATTGCAATGAACTGCTATAATGTCATTAGCTCCTTACTTTTTTTTCCATAATAAGTAACTTCCATACAAACAAAAAAAAAAACCTTGAAATATTTTTTTGGAACATATATTAAAGCAATGTTTTTCTGTTTGTTTCACATTTCACTGGTACAAGGTCAAAATTTAAACTTCTTTCTAACTTCTTTCTCTAAATTTAAACTTCTTCTTTCATAACTTTTCATCAGCATCTCCAAATTTTCAATTTTTAGCCATAAAACCTGAAAGAAATACGAAAGCAATAATTAGAAGTATAGATAAGTTTTTTTCGGGGAGGAGGGGAGGTGGTTGCTTTTACACAACCCTTTCCTATTATTTATTGTTAATACAATTTACATTTATTCTTATAGTTATGCAAATTTTCATGTTTCTTGCTCCTAGTTAAACGATCATTGTTCTTTAATTCCGAAAGCAATTTAACATGTTTTCACCACAATAAACTCAATTATGGGGTTAGCCATCATCATCCCAGTGACGTAGAAAAGGTGAGGCAAAGGGGCAGACTATCTCAGGCAGCAAACTAAAAGCAAAGATGGGGCTGGAAGAACATCTAAACTTAAAAAGAATAGGGGAACAAATTAAAGGACAGAAATGGGGGGGGGGGACTCCTAGACTTAGAAAGAATAGGGAGGTAAGCTGAAGGACTACAACGGGCACAAATAACCTTCGTTATGCCAATACATCTTCCTAGACTACTTCATATCACTCCTGCATAAAACAAGAAGAAATTATTTTTCAACACATTGGGGTAGAGGGTCCTGTACATGTTTGAAACTATAATCTAAACTTCTTAATTCCACGCCCCACCATGGCTGAGTGGATAAGGCACTCAAAATGGTAGATGGCGAAAGTGTGAAAGTCCTGGGTTCGGGCCCCATCGCACGGCTGTCGATCTAATTGGCCAGGAGTTTTGGTCGGTTTTCTAATGGTCGGTAATGTAAATAAGCGTTAGAGCCCCCATCTTAGGCAGATAAACCTCGTGCAGGTTTGCTTTATTATACCCAACACACACCATCTTAATTCCACAGCTAGATTATTCGTATTAGGTAAATTCCGTATTCCATAGCCACATAAATTGCCAGATCTGGAAAGACATGTATTTACGGTTATCTTAAGAGAATTAGTACAGGGAAGTTCTTCAGTTTCCCGTTTTTGACAGGCAGAATAGCGACGCAGTTTTCTGAAATGCAAAAAAAAAAAAGCTAACATATTTTGAATTGAAATTACTAACAAGAACGTAGCAGCACCTGTGATACATATCTCTCATATGAGAGCCTGGTTAAGCCAATAAATACTCCAGTCCACACACATTGGCGTAGCTATAGCTTTCTCAGGGAAGGGCTGCTGCTAATGGGAGGGAGAGTACATTATTCCTATAAAATTTGATTGACAGTAAATTTTACAATAATTATTTAGTGAAAATGTTCAATGGCACTAAACATTTTTAAATTCTTAAAAGAGTAAGTGGTGTGTGTTAAGACTAAATTATGAAATTTCCAAATTTAATATAATCTTGTAAAATTTAATATAAAGTGTCCAAATGTTACACAGAATTAAAATTTTTTACCGTATGGAATTTTGAGTGATGTATTCAAAATGCGAGTGATTGTCTGTAATTAGCGTTTGCGCGTAAAGTAAAGGGGTCCAGACCCTTATACCAATCTTTTATATCCCATGTCCAAATATCAAGGATAATAAACTTTTCTGAAATACCACGGACTGTATAAATAACAAAATTTTTACTTTTTGCTCGTTAAATTTAAATTTAATTCATACTCTGTATTACACTACTCCTCAACAACATAATCCTGTGTTCGAACTCGGGAATAAATTTGGATTAATAAGATTTTACAAAATAGTTTCTAAGTTGTTGAATTATTGTTTTATTTTCATCAATAATAGTGAAATTAATTACGACATTGATCGAACTGAGAAAAATAAAACTTTACTGAACACTATTGTTAATGGGGAAAATAAGCATTGAGTATGATTTCCAACATGAAATATTGTGTGAGTGATCTTATATAATTGAAAGTAGAATTACAGAGAATTAAATTAAAAGTAATAAACGGATTTCTTAAGGTTACTCGGGAAATGCTGCCAAGTTTGACGATCATTCCAAAAAAGGCTACATTGTGTTAGAAAGTTTTATAATCGATACGTTTAGCATGATTTATATTTGTTTTTTAAATATGAACGGAACACAGATCGCGTAGGATAGTAAGAAATGTTTATAAAATGTATTCTACGCTATATAAATTTACCACGTATAATGAATTTAAAAATCCCAACCACATAAT